>CM034148.1:843956597-844350214 GCA_019776745.2 Taxus chinensis
TATATTTATCGAGTCTAATGAGCCCTTTATAGTCCAGGAACCCTTACACTCAAAATCTTGGAAAGATTCCATGGACTCTAAATATCAGTCAGTAATGAAAAAAAAACACTTGGCGACTTGTCAATCTTCTACTAGGGAAGAAACCCATTGGATGTAGATGGATATTAAAAAAGTATACATAGTAGATGGGGGCAGTGGACAACTACAAATAAAGGACTTTTAGCAAAGGGTTATGCACAAAAATAAGGAATTGAATACGAGGAGGACACTTACTCCCACAACTAAGATCCAGACTATTATGATGGTATTTTCTCTAGCTGCACACTTTGGTTGGAAATTCAATCAGATGGATGTAAACAATGCCTTACTAAATGAAGATTTACAAGAATAAGTCTACATGACTCAACCTAAGGGATACGTAGTATCTGTTTAAGAAGAAAAGGTATGTAGACTCAATAAATATTTGTATGGCCTTAAATAGGCACCCCATCTTGGGCTAATACACTATTGTCTTTGATTAGAAATATGACAGAAAGAGAATCGCATATTTGTTTCTAAGATAAAATATACCAAGACAACACTCAAGAAATTCAGGATGATGGATTGCACACCAATTTCTACACCTATGGAGAATAGATTATAGTTATCGTGTTCAAATCCATCTGCTGAGGTAAATTCCACTCTCTATCGGGAGTTGATTGGGTGTCTCATTTACCTGACCAACACTAGACTAGATATCATCTTTTTAGTAAGCTATCTATCCAGGTTCATGCAGGAACTCAAATTTTGTAATTGGAAAGCAACATGGCACATCTTGAGGTATTTGAAAGGATCATTGGATCTTAGTCTAGAATATAAGAGAAATGACAACTTCTTCTTGTCTAGATATTCAGATTGAGATCATATAGGCAATATTGATGATAGAAAATCCACTTCAGGATTTGTATTCTTTATGGGATCTTGATCAATGTCATGGAGAAGCAAGAAACAACACTTCATTTCTCATTCTTCCATAGAAGCCTAGTATCATTCTATAGGAGAAGTTTTACGTAAAGTGATTAGGCTACATCGCATACTCGAAGGACTTGGAATACCACAGGAAAAACTGAGAACCATGTATGTTGACAATGAAGGTGTTCTCAAATTTGTTCCTGATCCAGTGTTTCATGAAAGAACAAAACATATTGAAGTACAAGTTCATTTCACATGCGAACATGTGTTGAAGCATAACATCCACCTTCAATTTTGTCCAAGAGATGAACAATGGGTAGATATATTCACAAATACACTTGCATGTGACATGTTTGAGTTGTTTAGAGAATTCCTCTCCTCATCCCTTGAGACAATACACAATTAAGGTGGGAATGTTAGGTTAATTACTATTTACCTTTATTAATTATGTTGTTGTATAATTAAGTAGTTAACTATGGTTATTAATTAATTATTGTTTTATAATGTTATATGGTTTTATTAACCATATTTTGTCTTATTCGTTTCACGGGTATAATTGTTATGATTGTTATAACAATTATGTTCTTTTGAGATGTATTTTGGAAGTTGTTGTAACAATTATATGTATATGCATATGTTGTGCAATTCCTAAAATAATTGCAACACTCCATTTTATCTTGGATTGATATCACATTAATAAATATTAATAGGCTTCCACCCCTATTATTTAATTTACAACATTTTGCAGTTCAGTTTTCAACCTCACATGCTTGAACATCACACGCTTCAACCCAACAGGATTAAACCCCACACACAATTTTTTGGGAGATAACATGTACATGCACATTTAAAACATAGATTTAAAGATCTTGATGTGATTTATTAAGTTCTACAAGTTACAAACTTAAAAAAAAAAATATTCCGAATTTTGATGTTTGTTTTAAACTTTATTGATATTTTGAGTATTATTAATTGAAGGTATTGATAGAAGGAAAAAGTATGGATGTGAAAGGATTCCTAATTCTAGGTCTTTACACTCTTTGATTACTATGACTATTAATAATTGGACAATTTGTACAAGATATTATTCTTGTTTTTGTTATGAATGTATGAACAAATCATATTTACAGTGCAATAGTAAAAAACATAGGTATGTATGTGAGTGGAAGAAAGTTCCTTTAGTTGTGGATGAAACATATGTATCAGATCATGATGATAGTTTTGAAAATGTGCCATTAATTTTAATTGATTATGACCACATATCTTTACTGGGTTAAACAAGGTATGTTTTATTTAAAAGGATTGTATAATTTTATAGTTAAATATATATGTATAATGTATAGTATACATGGATCATTGAATGTTTCTTTGCTTTTTTTGTAGGTGATGCATTTGTAGTCATTGCTGAAGAAGACAATATTGAGAAAGTGGAGTACTACTTGTTGTGATACACAAAACAGAGAACAAAGCTAACATGTGAAATAACAAGTGAGGAGACAACATTTTATACTGGCTCGGTTGTAGTGTAGGGAACATGCTTAAAACAAATGAAATCCCTCCAAAGTAGGATTCACTTGGTTGATTATAAACCATACAAAAATGTGTATCATTACACCCATCACATAATTGCTACAGGGTTACAATTGTATCAGGTGAAGACTAAAAGTTGTCAACGCAGAAAATGGAGACTAGATGTAGAAGACCATGATTTTTTTTTACAGGTCATCAAACAATGAGCAAAACTACTTGGTATTATATAGAAGGACCTAGAATATTATATATTCATGTCTTCTAAGAACAAAATATTATATCGATTTTATTTGTCTTCTAGGAATAAAATATTATATATTCATGTCTTCTAGGAATACAGGCAATATTAATGACAAAAAATCCACTTCAAGATTTGTATTCTTTACAGGATCTTGATCAATATCATGGAGAAGAAATAAAAAACACTTCATTTCTCATTCTTCCACAGAAGCCTAGTATCATTCTATAGGAGAAGTTGTCTGTGAAGCGATTTGGCTACATCGCATACTAGAAGGACTTGGAATACCACAGGAAAAACTAACCACCATGTATGTTAAAAAATGAAGGTATTCTCAAATTTGTTCATGATCCAGTGTTTCATGAAAGAACAATAGATATTGAAGTACAGGTTCATTTCATATGCGAACATGTGTTGAAGCATAACATCCACCTTCAATTTTGTCCAAGAGATGAACAATGGGTAGATATATTCACAAATACACTTGCATGTGACATGTTCGAGTTGTTCAGAGAATTCCTCTTCTCATCCCTTGAGACAATACATAATTAAGGTGGGAATGTTAGGATAATTATTATTTACCTTTATTAATTATGCATTGTATAATTAAGTACTTACCTATTGTTATTAATTAATTATTGTTTTATAATGTTATATGGTTTTATTAACCATATTTGTCTTATTAGTTTCACGGGTATAATTGTTATGATTGTTATAACAATTATGTTCTTCCCAAATGTATTTTGGAAATTGTTGTAACAATTATATTTTCATGCATATGTTGTGCAATTCCTATAAGAATTGCAGCACTCCATTGCATCTTCGATTGATTTCATATTAATAAATATTAACAGGCTTTCACCCCTATTGTTCAATTTACAACATTTTGCAATTCAGGTTTCAACCTCACATGCTTCAACATCACATGATTCAACCCCATAGGCTTAAACCCCACACAAAGTGTTTTGGGATAACATGTACTTGTAGATTTAAAACACAGATTTGTAGATCTTGATGTGATTTATTAAGTTCTACATGTTAGAAACTTTTAAAAAAATTATTCTAAATTTTGATGTTTGTTTTAAACTTTATTGATATTTTGAGCATTATTAATTGAAGGTATTGATAGAAGGAAAAAGTATGGATGTGAAAGGATTCCTAATTCTAGGTCTTTGCACTCTTTGATTACTATGGATAGTAATAATTGGACAATCTATACAAGATATTATTCTTGTTTTTGTTATGAATGAATGAACAAATCATATTCAGAGTGCAATAGTAAAAAACATAGGTATGTACGTGAGTGCAAGGAAAGTTCCTTTAGTTGTGGATGACACTTACGGATCAAATTATGATGATAATTTTGAAAATGTGCCATTAATTTTAATTGATTATGACCACATATCTTTACTGGTTAAACAAGGTATGTTTTATTTAAAAGGATTGTATAATTTTATAGTTAAATATATATGTATAATTTATAGTATACATGGATCATTGAATGTTTCTTTACATTTTTTGTAGGTGATGCATTTGCAGTCATTGTTGAAGAAGACAATATGGAGAAAGTGGAGTACTACTTGTTGCGTTACACAAAATAGAGAACAAAGCTAACATGTGAAATAATAAGTGAGGAGACAACATTTTATACTGGCTCGGTTGTAGTGCAGGGAACATGTTTCAAACAAATGAAATCCCTTCAAAGTAGGATTCACTTGGTTGATTATAAACCAAACAGAAAGGTGTATCATTACACCCATCACATAATTGCTACAGGGTTACAATTGCATCAAGTGAAGACTAAAAGTGGTCAATGTAAAAAATGGGGACTAGATGTAGAAGACCATGAAATTTTTTTACAAGTCATCAAACAATGAGCACAGCTACTTGGTATTATATAGAAGGACCTAGAATATTATATATTCATGTCTTCTAGGAATAAAATATTATATCTATTTTATTTGTCATTTGGCATACATATTTGACATCTTTTTGGCTATGATACAAAGGATGGGTTCATTCATGATGTAATTTTTTTCCATAGTATCTCCAATAATATTCTTTCCATATATATCAATGCTTATATAATGAAGGATTTGGAAACTTTGACTATATATATATATTACAAATGAGTTTTAAAAACTTAGTGTTAGGTATACCTAACATGTCTTGTATTGATGATGTTTTTAGATATTGTGTACATGTAAAACAATATTAAACAACATTTTTCAAAAATTGCATTGATGATTTGTTCACTCGTGGATGGATGTAAAGAAATGGATATTAATTTATAATTTTTTTCCCTCATTTTAGGTTCTCTTTTCCAGCATCTTTTAGAATTATTTGAAACAAGTTCTTAGTGTTAATAAATCTAACTTGAATCATTTAAAATTTCATGTGAGAAATGATAGACAATTAAGAACTACATGACTCAAGGTATTGAAAGATATTATGACTCAAGGTTACTTATGATGAAAATAATATTGCATATAAGTGAATATAATATTATTTCTTAGGAATTGGTAGATAAATTTAAATTGAAGAGGATAACACATTACATTCCACAATTGGGATATAATCTACACATTAGTTCTTAGATTGAGTAACATATTACTCATTACGAGGTAGGTTGCCACGAGTTTTATCCCCAAAGACATTGGTTTACAGAGAGGTGTTTTACGTTAGGTGTTTTAATAGGCTATGCATAATGAACTTAAGATTTCATCATGTATGATTCAAATCATAATTTTCAATATTAGATGTGCAGTATGACATACTTGTTTTGGTCAAGATGAAATTTCATGATATTCAATAATGTTATCCCTTGAATTAATAATCAAACATCACTTAAACATGTTCACTACCCAATATATATTGAATACATTCTAAAATTAATCATTATAAATTATTTTCTTCCCATCTCCAAACAAATTCAAATTTACAATTACATTAAAATAGTTCAAATCATGGAAATGTATTGCATTACATTTACTTCATTTTCAATCATTTCACACTCCTGTAATGACATGAATTTATATTTCCTAAGTTTTGGAGAGAGTATAGATAAAGAGAGGGAATATATTTTTTTCACAATCTTTTAAGTTAATATAGAGTTGTAGAGAGATATTTTAATACTAATAACGCTTTCCTAGAACAATGAATATTGAATTTGGCAATATTTACCTAGACTCAATATTTGAGTTATAAGAATTAGTAGTGATATGAATAAATACTTTTTAAGGTGGGTAGGAAATGGCCTTTGAAAAGATTTAACAAGTGCATAAGTAAAGAAGCATTCACTAACCCATGGAATGTTTAATGTAACATAAAGTATTAATAAATTACCAAAGCATCAAATGATTCAATATATAATTTTAAAGAAGTTTACAATGTTATATCACAAAAATGAAGGGTATTTAATATATTATCTATCATTATACCTATTATGATATCATCGAGAGATAATAATGAAATATAAAGGGGTGTCTTATATTCACATCCATAATTGTAAACATACACTAGAACTCATAAAAATATAATAATAATACACGTGTCTAAGACATATATCAAAATATAATATTCATTTCTAGAATGAGTATGAGTATATATACATGTCTAAAATATCTAAAATCATGTATAACGAGTATATACATGTCTAAATATCTAAGATCATGTCTAAAATGTATAAAATCTATAAAATATCACTGAAGTCTCCTTCGTGCACTAGGGCAAGTGCTAGACCCCTCACTATGCTCTGCTACACCCTGCATGTTAAAAAAAATAATATACACATCAAAAACTATATATAGCATGTACCATATATTAAAATTTATAAGAAAAATTCTACAAAATTTTTGTGATTAATTAAATAAATCATATAACAGATATGTACAATTTATTACATCAGTATCTATCCCTGGGTGGATGTTGGGAGTATCTACGCTATGTGTAGATATTTGTCCCGTATATCTCTGTGAAACAAAATAAATAAAATCTAAGAAGATGATAAATAATTTTTTTGAATAAATTTCACTAACTTCTAACATTTCAATTTAGATTAAATATTAATTCTATTAAAACACATGTATATATATACCTTTGCGGAACACATCTCCAAATGTATGGGATTGCCACCCATGACATCAACACCACTAAATACATCGCAAAGTGAGACAAGTTGACTCAGGCCCGAAACATCAAGATCCATGTTGTGCTCAGTCAAGAGTTGTGTGTATGTCACAAGGGTAGATGGTGTGAGCTGTCAAGCTCTACACACTAGAGCATAAGTCTAAGCACACAAGTACATGTTTAATTTTAATATTAATAAATTGTAAAGTAATGATGAAATAATTTTTTTAAATTATATTAAGGTTTAATTTTCACTCACTAGATCAAAAATGCATTGAACATCAGGTGTGACGATCCCATCAACAAGAGGTATAACTGTAGCAATGGTAGTAGTACCTTGACTAGAAAATACACTGCCATTCTAGTCTAAAAATTCTAAAACCCCTGAAAGTGGAATGCTGAAATGCTTTGAAATCACCTCATATGCATATAACAAGTCAGCAACCATGATGCATCGTAGCCAACGTGTCTGATTGGGATCTGTAACTACCTCAAATTATTTTGGGGAAATCAAATATGCACAAGCATATACCTCACTACGTGCATCATTGCTGCTACTAGCACCTCCACTACTAGTATCATGTCTCTGAAGGTACTGACCCACATGGTAAAAAGAGATTGATTATGTCTCATGAGCAATGCCAACAAGACCCTTGATAATAGCCTCATGTGCAGTCATAACGACAGGTGCTGTGACATCCTGAAGGCCTTGGTACAAACTGTCGCATGTCAACAACTGTAGGATGTCCCTCCTTTCTATATACTTCCCTGTAGCTAATATAGCCACTCCCCTACCCCAAATAACTAGAGATGTCTAAATAGTTCACCTTTAGGTTTAGGTGAACCTCAACATGTAGCATCATTATTAAGTGTATTGGTAATTGGTCATTATTCAGAAATTGGCCTTGAGAGGCCACAAATATAGGATAAATCAAAGGGTTACAAAGGGGAAATTAACATTTGTTTACATCATATGCCCCTAATTTCTATTTGTCTACATAAAAAATCCAACAAGACCTCTTAATGACTTCCTTATCGAAAAGTCCTAATGTAATCTCATTATAACCTACATCTCCTGAGACACTTGATTTTGATGAATCCATAAAAATTTTTATTGACTCAAAATAAAAAGGGCTATATGTTTTCAAAATTGTCTCTATTATGTGAAGATCAACAAGTATTTTTTCACAATGGGCTTTATACTGCCCAATTGTAGTTAGATTCTAGAAAATAGATTACAATTTTGCAATCTCTAAATCAATCCACTCATACGAATTAGGAGTGGAAGAAGCCATGTTTGTAAAAAAATGTTAGTAAAATTCAATTAATAGTACTTTTAATGAAAATAAATATATGATTTTTAAGCTTCAATGCTAATAATTTAGAAAATAATAAATTATATATATCTTATAAGTCCTATACTCTCACACTAATTTGTATATGTGTCTTAGGAGTAAAGTTAATACAAAAATACATAAGCATAGTATCACACAACAATAATAAAATTCCTAACTAAATATGGTCTTTATCATTGAGTATGGCCCATCCACCATTTATAAGGTGCTTACAATCATTAATGGTGTCTTCGCTAAAAGTGGTTGTAGTTTCATTCACCTTTGGAAACTCATTTGACCATTGAGATTGATCCTACACTAGGGAGAAATCCAACATGAATAGGGGAAATTTGTTAAGTGAAGGAAGATGTTCCCAACCATCTCTATAAAAATATCATAGAGATTAACATCTCCCACAATGAAATTTTCAAGGATAATGGTGGTGAGGAAAAGATACCCACTCTAATTAGCTATGAAAATGTTGGTGATAAACACTATCATGGTGCACCTTTTCTAATGGAGTGCTATATTGAATGGAAAAGGAAAGAGGAATATGATACACATTGGATGGATCATTTCAATAGTGATCTACAAGTGTATCGATACAAGAAACCTCTAATGTCACCTTCCAGGTTTGGAATCGAATCTGCAAAAATGTATTTGAGATAGTAGTATATTTATTATAAGACAAAGGATTGCAATCAACAATACCATGAAAAAATAGAACTAAATTAAATTCATTTCAAATAAAAAAAATCCACTTTAAGGATGTTTCAAACATAGATAAATTTCCTATAATTATATTCTTCCAAATGAGGGGATCCAATCTAAATATTTTGAATAATAATGTATTGAAGACTAAACGATTTGATATTTCTATTACAACCAACAACATTACATAGATAGATTATAATTTTCCTAAAAAATGGCACATATAGGCTAAGGGATGCCTAAATGTATAAGATGGTGGCCAAGGGAAGGACCATTATACAACAAACACCAAGAAAAATGATCAATATAGGGCTCGAAAATGGCATTATAATATTTATAAAACCTTTTACTCCAATTTTGAGTAGGTGAGTGAAAGGAAAAACATCAATTTATTTTATCCACCATAGGGAGTCATGGTGATGATAACTCATACTTATTTTTGAGGGAATAGTTTTTAAAAATATCTCAAGAAACCATTTCAAGTATTTCCACCATGGCTAGAAAAATAAACAGACCAGTTTTGTGGATCATCTTGAAATATATCACTTCTACAATTTCCTCATTTTATTATTGATCATTGTTTTCTAGTTTGAAAAATTATTTTGATTCTTGATAAGATAACAACTTCCTAGAATATTTAAATACAACATCAAGGACTATGAGAATACATCATATGAAAAAATTGAAGAAATACACTCTCACTAATTTAGTGAGAGGAACTTTGTGGATGTCAATGGTTGGATGCCACCAAGGAGAGTGTTAGTAAATGGAGATATCTTCATATAATTCATCTCTATTTTATTGAAGCCATAGTTTTATCTTTCTCTAAGCCTTCTAAATACTTCTAACAAGAAATGAGATAGTTCTTTTCACTTTCAATTAAAGTCTAAATAGATTATGAAAATCATTCCCGATACGATATGATTGACCAGACAAAGTTTCTTCCATAATACAATTGCGAAGAAGAAAATTTACATTTTTTTGTCCTTCATGCTTGCTCATATGATTTATTTGGCACAAATAGACACACATTTATGACCAATGTCTAGCATTAATAATCCTTCAACCTCCTTAGGAAGATAATAAAAATCCCATGAAACTCTATGAAAACACCTTATATATTTAATTAATCTAGCCTACAATGATCTTTGAATATATTTTCAATATTTTTATAAGATGCTTGATAACAACCCAAGCAAGAAGAAAAGTAAACATGAGTAGTGTTGAGAACTTGATATGATATGTTATATTTAGATTCCATAGATATTGGATTATTGATCTAGTATGTGAGTTTCTTTATACTCAGAAAGGAGTTTCATGGCATGCAAAGGTGATGTCAAAAAGAAGTATAATTATCTATGTTGAATACACTTCCATTGAAAAAAAATAACCAAATGGATAGTGGTAAAAATTAATGTCTATGACATTGATTCTCATGTAATTGAATGCATGATTCCAATATTAGGTAATAAGAATCATGGAATTTCATTTTATTTGTTAATATTTTTCCTTACCCAATTAGATATATGACTGAATCATTTACAAATTGTGGCATAATGTGAAGTCAAAATTTCCAAAAATAATGAAATAATTTACAGTCCTAAGAGAAGACTCTATTGATTAAAAAGCAATTTGCATGTGGTAAGTGCAGGAAGTTGATGGACAAATATAGGGTCATCCGTGGACATCATATTGCAAATAAAAACATAATATCAACTTGTAGGGATTATTAGCAATACATACACTCAAAATTAGACAAAATTACATTAATATGAATCGTAGCATCCGGAATCTAGTATCTAAAATACTAATTTTTGTAAAAAATGGACAAGATTAGCTATATTAAACACTCAAAATTCAATGACTTGGTATTTTTTTTAAAAAAATGCCGATAAGATTATAGTCCTTTTGCCCACAATTTGGATGACCAAAAATTGATATATATATTTTTCCTTTGGTGAAAAGTTATATGCCACTATCTATCTTGGGATGGATTTTATTTTGTATTTTTTTTAGTAATATTTTATTTTTTATGATTTTTTTCCGTGAAAGTGGTATGAAAACATAAAGAAAACATAGCACTTTCTGTTTGCCCGCCATAACTTCATCAAAAAATATTGAAATCAAATAAATTTTTTTTGAACATGTATATAATTTCACCACGGTTGGGATGGTATAAGTTTTATCACTTTCTGATAAGTAAACAATTAAGTGGACATGTATATTTGAGAAAATTAAGTAAATATGGGACCAAAACTTAAATAGATCCAAGATAATTTATTTCACATTTATAGTATGGATGCTTCACTTCTAATTGTAGTTTGTGTCTTCTAGATAGCTACAATCAATAAAATAGGTAATGAGGTTAGTGTACCAATGAGAAGAAGTAATGACAGGAATTAAAATGTAGTAAATTACTTCGTAGGGAGGTTTAGTATCTACTAGGTATCATAAATATAATGGATTTTCATCTAAAAAATAAAAAAATATTATCCCTTTGACATTATAGTTGGTGTAAATTAGCTCAAAATTTTCTAGGAGATTGATAAAATGACTAGCCTTCTTAGAGAGAATTTTTTGGGTCAAGAATGTACAAAGGAATTGAGACTTGAAAATTACTTTTGTTTTGTAGTTTACCATATAATGGTGAGTAATTTAGTATAAAATACTAAAGGGAGAAAAACATTCATGGCTTTAGAATAATGACTTTCCTAATCTCAGAGGATTGAGTTGATGAATTATATAACACATTCCCTAACGTCATGGTCCTCTTCGGAAAACATGCATGCCAAAGGGATATCATATGCACATATATACTTGATAAAATGTTTCTCATACCATGGTACCATAAGTTTAAGAAGAGATAGGAGTAATTTATTAATGTCCTCAAAGGCCTCATGCAAATATTGATCCACTAGATTACTTTCTTTTTTAGGATTTTATTGAATGGATTGACAATCTATGTAATATTATGGATGAATCTGCATATAGCCTGTAGCTTCCCCAAAATTGATTTGATTCAATAATTCACTTGTTGGTGGAACCATTTCAAGGATAACACAAATTTTAGTGGGATCAATGTCAATTCCTTTATTAGATATGATATAATCTAGTAGTTTATATCTCGTCACCCTGAATACACATTTTTATGGATTCAATGTGACACAAATCTCATTAGTTCACATCACCATTATTCTATAGAAGGTATATTTATGTTTAATATATCATTATAGTAGATATTACAATTTTCACAACGCCATTATTCCACAGAAGGTACATTTTAAATTTAATAAATCATTACAGCAGAAATTACAGTCTTCACAACACCATTATTCTACATAAGGTATATTTTAAATTTAATATATCATTATAGTAGAAATTACAGTTTTCACAACACCATTATTCTACAAAAATTATATTTTAGATGTAATATATCATTACAGCAGAAATAATAGTCTTCACAACACCATTACTCTAGAGAAGGTATATTTTAAATTTAATAAATAATTATATCAGAAATTACAGTTTTCACAACACCATTATTCTACAGAACATATATTTTAAATTTAATATATCATTACAGCAGAAATTACAGTGTTCACAGCCCCATTATTCTATAGAAAGTATATTTTAAATTTAATATATCATTACAGCAGAAATTATAGTTTTCACACCACCATTATTCTACATAAGGTATATTTAAAATTTAATACATCATTACAACAGAAATTACAGTTTTCACAGCACCATTATTACCATGCATTGACACTAAACACCATAATTTTTGAATCCTTGTCATGATACAAGAGATTTTAAATGGGGTTTTGCAAAAAATGAGCTAGGGTTTCAAGGTAGAGGTACATCAAAGAAGAAAAAGAAGAGAGCTCTGTTAAAAATGATTAGACACAAAACATATCAAATTGAATAGGGTTTTACAAAAAATGAGCTAGGGTTTTAATTATTTTACTCCCAAATCCATGGGATCTTCCATTTTCACAAATAAAACAACATATTTCATACCTGGTGCTCGCCAATGGCCTCACTGGTCATCAGTAGCCACGCTAGTGGGCTCGTTGGGCATGGTCTACGCTTGTGGGCTTGGCGGGCTCAGTGGGCTCCATCTGGTCTGTGTTATTTCATACCTCGTGCTCGTTAGTGGCCACACTAGTCTACTCAATGGGCTCTTTGGGCATAGTCTGCTCCATGGGCTCGGTCTGGTTTAGTCTAGTACATATCACTTCGCGCGAAGGGGATTTGTGTGAAGGGGGTGTTCGTGCGAACCATTCCTATTTACTGCCCAACCAAACTCCTCACTCACATTTTTGGGACAATAAGTGGGACACAACGCCATGTATTGACTAGATTTTGTATTTTCATAATACCCAACAAAAATATATTTTTCTCCTGTGTTGTCTAACTTCTTCCTTAGCTCTTCAGGTACATGTGCATATGCTACACAACCAAAAACTCTGAAATGTGATACACTGAGTTTCCTATCAGTCCATGCTTGTTGAGGAACCATGTTTCTAACAAGTTTTTTTGGACATATGTTCAAAATATAAATAGAAGTTACTACTGCTTCTGCCCAATAATCATTTAGAAGATGTTTTTCTGTTAACATGATTCTCACCATATCCATGATGGTTCTATTTTTCCTCTCTACCACATCCTTCTGCTACAGTGTATACTTGGTAGTAAATTACTTGTGTATACCATGATATCTGTAAAAATTCATAAAATCATTAGAAACATACTGAGCTCCTATGTCCATTATGAGAACTTTGATATAGTATCCACTTTGCTTCTCAACTAATGCCTTGAACTGCTGAAATGTATCAAAGGCATTTGATTTATTTCTCATAAAATAAACCCATGTATTCCTTGTGTAATGATCGATGAATGTTATAAATAAATACAACCTCTAATATAAGTTGTCTACATAGGTCCACATCAATATGAGTGTACAATATCAAGTGGTGCACTCACTCTTATTGTTTTGTCAACTGGGAATGAATCTTCATGTTGCTTCCCCAAAATACAACCTTCACATACCCTTTCTGGTTTCTAAATCAATGGAAAACCTTTAACCATATTCTTTCTATGTAATAAATTTAAACCTCCAAAATCCAAATGTCCATATCTTAGATGCAAAAACCATGGTTCATCCTTCATGACTGAATGAAAAGCTAATTTTATTCCTTCAGTGTAGGACTCACTTGTTGTAGTGCACACCTAATTTGTATTGGTGAAGGACTCTATTACACTAGTCCATGACTCTTTTACCTTGACGCATGACTCATCTGTTTGAGTGCAGGACTCAGCATAAGGCTAATTTGGGTTAGTGCAAGACATTGCTATGAACTGAGTTGCTGATTTTGCTACAAACAAATCTGATTTCTTCTTTCTCCCAAGTTTTAAAATCAATGGAAACATCTTATTGCTGTTCATTTTAACTTTTGCAATCAACTAATTATTAGAAGCTTTGCCCATAATCACGCACTCATTATCTTTCATATTGACTTGGTATCTTTTCAATACCAGTTGTCCAATACTCATAAGGTCATGTTCCAGACCTGCAACATAGTAAACATCTTGCATACTTGTTTTCTCCCCCTATCTTGTTAGAATACTAACCGTTCCTTTTCCTTTCACAGACACTATATTTCTATTTCCAAGAGTTACATCACTCTTAACTGAATCATCCAAACTAGAAAACAAATCTAGATTATCTGTCATGTGATTACTGCAACCTGAATCCAAATACCATACATCACATGGAATCTCTTTGGAAAAATTACATTCAATAGGGGATAAAGAAGGTATTGCTTCAGTAATCCTTGTGCATTCCATAAACATAGGTTTATAAATAGAACTTTCAACCTGCTTTTGATGTTGCCTCTCCTGATCATATTGCTTTTTCTCGCAATCATAAGTATAGTGCCCATTTTTTTTGCAATAATGGCACTGAACATGAGACTTATCTTGTCTCTGACCATAACTCTATTCTTGATTGTGTCCTCTTTGACCTGAGCTTGATGAACCGTTGCCACGTCCTCTAGATGGACTTCTTCCTCTGCCTTTTGGGATGAAACTACCACTTCTTTTGCCATGACTACTTGATGTCTGAGATGGAAATCCCTGATTTACACTTATATGTGACCTATTCATCCTCTTTTTATGATTTATTAGTGATACATGTAACTCATCAATAGAAAACTGACTCAGGTCCTTAGTTTCTTCAATAGCAACAACTAAATGATCATATTTCATAGGCAAACTCCTAAGCAATATTTCAATAATACTTCTGCCTTCAAGATTCTCACCATGGGATTTGATTTGATTGACTAAGCAAACTACATAAGTAAAAAATGATTCTACGGAATCTGAATCTTTCATTTTTAAATTCTCAAAATCTCTATGAAGTAACTGTAGCTGGGCAGTTTTTACTTTCTCGTCACCTTGATATGCAACTTGTAATGTATCCCATGTGATCTTTGCTTGACTGGATACTACTATCCTTGGAAGAAAGCTTTCGTGCATCGCCTAATGAATGTAGAAAAGAGCTTTGCCATCCTTCTTTAGTAACTCCTTCGAAGTATCTTTCTCTACATGAGAAAGTACAGTATATGTTGTTGCATCTGCGGGGTCTGTGTACCCATCTTCAAGGATGTCCCATACATATTGAGATCTAAATAGCACCTTTATGGTCAATAGCCAGTATTCGTAATTCTTTCCATTCAATTGTGGCATCTGCATGTTGGATGTAGAAGCCATTGCTTGCTGCCAATTTAATAAGCTTATGGAATAACCTCACTCTGATACCAATTTCTAGAAAATCTAAAGTCTAAGACAACAAACAACATAAAAGAAAATAAACAGACCAATCAATTAACTTGCAAAAATAGAAGAATATTCGAATTAGCACTGTTGTGCATTAATCTTCATTAATAATAGCTTCATCATACTCATAGCATCAGCTCTTTACAATTAAGTTGTGTGTGCAGTTGTGTGCTATCAATGCACATCCATACTTGCTTGTGCAGATTTCACATCTCTGTGTGTGCATACAAAACAATTACAATTGTTGTTATTTAAATAAAATAACTCACCCACTAAAAGCTCTTCAACTAACGATTCTAAATTTAAACTCATGCTTTAAAATAGTCGCATGTTGTGCATGAAATAAAACAAATTTATTTGAATTATATCTAATCCTGAAAATAGAATAAAGCTGAGTTAATTAAAGCAAACTAAAACAAAACTAAATCTACTTTTAATATTCCTAAAAAACTACGGTTGGAATTACATGCATGTTTCCAACAAGTGCGGCCCCTACCAAACTTCACCAATCTCCGAATACAGCCCTACAGATCTGGTTACCTCCTTTATCACCGTTTGTGTTGTCTCTGGCTTTACCGAAGCCATTGTTTCCTTTACCAAAGCCGAAGGAGCAAAAGAGGCATCATTGCATCTAGATGGTGCGCCACATAGAGGATGACAACGTACAAGATAAGGGCATGAAGGAACATCGCTTAGTGTTCGGAGAGACATTGGATATTAAAAAACATGACAGAAAACACCTACTATTATAAAGAGAAGATTAAACATAAGTTGTTACGACTATTCTTATGAATTTAAGATCTTGTGCGATTTGATAAGATGATATGATAAATTTCTATTTCACTAATTAGGCAATATTCCTATAATATCATCATCTAATCTCTGGTTGAAATATTATTTACTGGTATCCTAAAGAATCCCTTTATAAATATTTCGTATAATATATAAAGATTGAGTTCATGCCATGCCAAATTCCTTTCACCATGGAAAAATGGACAATTCTTTTGCTATGTTTTGGCTTTTTTTAATTGTGGTTACCCTCATTAGGAGAATCCATTAGCATTTATATTGCATAGATTTTCCTTAAATTTATGCATTACTACTGGACATTGTTCTCTACTTTGACATTCGGACTCTTATTTGGTGATGAAACTTACATTTGTCATGCATACTTTGCTTCACAATTTTATTCTATTTAGTATTTAAATTATTTTCCTTTTTATGTTTTCATATGATTCTCGCTCAAACATGATGAATTATGAGGACCAAAGATGTTTGGATAATTTCAGTTGATGTATAATCTTTACAATCATTTTTCCAAAGATTTTGTATACTGATCTGCGCTAAGATAATTTTATTTTTGTTAACTCACCTTAATTTTCTTCAATATTGAGCACGAAGAAACCACATACTAAAACTATAAATTTTATGATGCATAAGAAGACAGTTTGTTTTAACATATTATCTTTGCTGTATCATGCATGTTCTTTAATTTTCTGGTTTCGTTTAAGTTATTTATACACTTCCTTTTCCTTAAATTACATATTAATTTTTTCCGTCTTGTCCACCAGCATTGTCGTTTCAGGAACATTAATAGTATTAATATATATTATCCATTTTGAAGCTTGGCAGGAAGTTATTACAACTGGAAAGTGTCAAACTTGATGATGAAGTTATGCTGTACACATGTAGAAGATTGTCAAAACATAAATGATTACAGACCTTGTTTTAGGTTATTTTATATTTTTTCATTTAAAGAATGGGTATGTTGCGATTAAAAGAACATGATCTTGTTCAGTGTTAATAAATTAAAATAAATTGAGTTTTGTTCATAAAACAATATAATTCAATTAACTATTCACAATTTAACAGAAATTAATAATAAACTGTTACACAAATTATAAATTTCGTTATTTTTTTTGTACTTAAATATTTTACTATAAAAATTGTTAGGAAATCATAGACTTTCGAATAAGGAAGAAGTAGAAAGTTAAATAAGAAAAAAAAACAGTTTACGAAGATAGTGTCAAAAGAAATATACAAAATATCAAACATGTAAGAGATGAACACCAGATGTATATGGTAAAACCTCATCTCAGTTCTTAAGGAAACATCCAAGGCGCAAAATATCAAGCTTTTATTATCTCAGGATGGACATATTACATTTGAACTCGTTATGAGCTATTTTGGATCTCCACAAAAATAAATACATCCAATTGGCAAAGTAAAGTTAGGTTTCCTCCTCCTAAAACTATAGTGCAAAAACACCGTTAGGATTTTCCATCCTAAAAATAGAATTTGGTTGAATTTGTCTTTCTAGAAACAAAGGATTGACTCAAATTTTACTTCAAAGGCTCCTTCCCCAAACCCCCACCGGGCCACCAGGAAGGCTCCATAACATGTCACTGTCCCCATTGACCCCCTACGACGAGAGCTCTGGGTCAAGCCCCGCACACCCGCTTTTGGGAAGTGAGCTACAAACCATGCCGCAAATATATCCAAAAGTCTACTTTGTTGTCACATATCTACTTTTCTGTTACTTTTTTAAATATGTAAACATTTTACTACAAAAACTAAATACAACCATTTTCATATAATCACTATAGTTTTCACATAAAATGATGGAGATAGACCACATTCTATCGACGTCATAGATCCGTATAAAAATCCATATAAGTTATGAAAATATAAAATTACAGCACTTTACCAATATTTTATATTAAAGGTAGCCTGGTTTATGCGGAAAAAGTATTACATAATTTTCATAATATGTCATGGAACATAGACACATACATGCTAACGGATGATTCATTAAAAATTAATTTGCTAAGGGCTAACTAATAACATCATTTCATCTTCTATACCAGATTTCAACTAGTTTACAGTTACATACATATCGGCTTTCAATCATAAATTCAAGGCAGCCCACTTGGCCTCTTATCATGACTTGGGTTGGCACCACTACCATAATCCATTGAATTCCTCTCCAGTATCCTCCCATGCACACTGTTATGAAATTCAATGTCTTCGTCATCCCTCAATATCGGTTCCTCCTGCAAGACAATAAAAATCAAAACACAATCATATAATCAGCTTACTCTTCAGTATAAATTGTCCTTGTAATGCAAAGGAAAAGAAAAGCCAAAACCCACTTCGGTATTCAAGTCTTGCCTGACCATGTTTCCTGCACAAACGTGACTGTAATCAGTTTACAGTGGACATCTATGAACACTGAATATTTGCGCAGAGCAAGGCTAATAGTTATAAACATTAAAGAAGGGAAGAACCGTTGCACTACATACTAGGATAAAGGGGCCTGGAGAGAGCTACTACAAGCATGCAGACAAATACAGTGAGCATAACATGATTATGGTAAATCCTTGCCATGCTGTCCTCACAACAACAAGACTTTCAAAGAGTTGTTTTGTTTCCCTTGGTACCAAAAGTGTACCAGAAAGAATTCTAACGATTATGTGAAGAAAAATAAGATTGTTTGTCATCGCATATGCATACCATATTTATAATATTTTCAATAGCCTTCCCTTTTAAAAGAGGAGAAGAAGACATGTCACCACTTTACAAAAAGTAAAAGAAAATAACAACTCCCTATGGTCTTCCTTTGAAAGTTCGGTTAACCCCGACTTCTGCCAAGTGTTCCCAACTCATTAGTTAAGCCCCACATATTCTGTGTTATTGTGACCTCCATTATCTTTCGTATGCGGTGGCTGAGCCATTCTTTTTGTCTTTCTATGCAGTGGATGATTACGCTGTTCAAATCCTTGAAAATAAATATCCTGCGTGGATCTAGGTTTGAGGTTTTCCATTAAAAATAAGAATTTATGAACTTTCTTGTGTTTAAATATGAGGAGCAAACTCATTCCACGTTGATGATAGAATTCTCAAGTATGTTGGCGACTTAGAATGTTTCAAAATGGTAAATAATTGCTCTTACCACTTCAATGAAATGTCATATTCGTTGTATAATTGCACATTTTCCACTCACACTAACTTGAATGTATTTTCAGTCAACTTCTAATTATAGTTTTATAGCAATTATTTTTTAATTGAAAACTACACTTTTAATAATTAGATTAATAGTAAAATATTATTCATACAAAAACATTGGAGGAAAAGGACACCTTAAAATAAATGGAAATTGAGTCGCACCAATTTCAAGAAAGCGGAAAGGCTATCTCATCATGACATCATTCAACAGGGCATCCAATAAAAGTACAATTAGGAAATAAACAAAGAGAAAGAAAGGAAAACACTAAACTAGGCAGCCACTGCAAACATAACAGAGATGAGAAATGATGCATTGTGAGGTTTGTCACCCCAACCACTAGTCCCCAGAGGGGTGAACCATGTTTGAGATGGGATCTCACCCGTCACAATGGTGTTGTTTCTGCTCTTCTGCTTCATCATTTTTCTAGTACTAGGGCGAGGACAAATAGAAAGGGCTAGGTTGGAATTTCCTTTACTGAGGGCGTCGAAGCCAAATCCACAACCACCAACAAATTTTTCAAACCTACCACCACAATAAGCAGAGGGAGAGAAACAAGATCTAGGGGAATCATAGTTGCACAAAGAATAGCTCCGTGGATTCTGAAGAGGCATCTATAAAAGCCTCGAACAGTCCCTAGAGGTGGAGAGAAACAATGTTGTGGATTGGGAGGAACCCAATTAACAACACACTGGGCAATCCCCCAATGATTTAGCAAATGTTAGACATGTTTCACCTCAAGGTAGACCTTTTAGGTGTGAGTGTGGATCTGAAGCACAACATTGGAGATTACAACTTTATCAGTCACAAAAAAGATCTATCCATGGTAGAACTATTGAAAATAGCATAGTTTGTATCTTTCCGTAAATAAAACACAATATCCATTCTAAATATTAGGCAATATTTGATGTATTTTGTAGACAAGATGGTTCAATCATGAAACAGGGCATCTTCCATGTTAATAAGTATAGAGAAAAAGGTTGAGAAAGAGTGTGAATCTATTTCAAGGCAGTTTGAGCATAGGGGCAAAACTAGAATAGGGGATTAATAGTCTTAGGGTGGTGAAAGGTTTGGAAAATTCAATTGTACAACCTAAGTGTTTAGGTATGTCTCTACTTGGGAGCCCTTGATACACCAAACAATGAACTAAATGAGATTTTTTCGTTTAATGTGGGATATCGATAGGTTAGCAAAGCTTCGAGAGAAAACAAAATCTTGGGATTAAATGTTTTATCCATTATCGAGGTTTGAGCCAACGATTTGTTGTGGTGTGAGAAAGGGGTACCCAATATGGGGTTTGTACTGCAAAAAGGGGGTAGAAATCGACAAATTCAATTCATTTGACTAAGGAAGACTAGAAGTGATACTAATCATATGCAGACACTCATTAGGTATGGAAATGATACTTTTAGAGATAGAATCAACATCATCTCTTTTGAGTTGAAATTTCAGTTTTGTACACTCCTGACAAAACCGAGAACAATATTTATTAGAAAACATTTCACCAATCAATTTAAGTAGCCTTTTTAAATATCCTTAATCTTTTGATGAATATAATGATGGGAAAAGTAACATCATGGTGTTTGAGAATGCAAATCTAACAGAAAGAGTGGAGGTTGAATTAAATCCTAGATCTAAAACTCTCCCCAACCAAGACGAGATTGGGTGTGAGAAGTTCCCAAGAATTTAATAAACTTTTGACTATAAAAGTACCTCAAACTTTGACAAAACTGAGAGATAAGAAGCGCTAGAAAACTCAATCCCTTCTGAGCTTCTAGTCCCTGAAGATTACATTTGGAGATATGGTTCGTAAGAATAATTTTCCATGGTTAAACTCCTTCGGCACCGCAAATTATCCATTTAGTAGAAAAGGAGTTGTTATCTCAAATTTTCCCTGGCAAAATTGATGAAACATGACCCAGCACAAAAACACATCTAAGGGAAATTTCCGTCAAATGATCCTATGTTTCAAATCTGATATTTAGCTATAAGAAAGCTCTACAATGGAATAGTAGGTCCGGGGAAGAGCAAACAATGTCAAAGAAAACAAAAGGCTCTTAGGAGAGAAACTGGGAAAGGCTCAAAGTCTTCAGGATTTACAAATGATTCAGAGCTAGCCCAAATTGGATAAGGATGAAAGAATCAGTGGAAACTGACACATGCTTCATCAGCGCTTCTCCAAAGGTTAAACCCAAAAGGTAGTCCCCAATCAAGTGTGGAGCTTCCACAAGTCCTAGGCCTGAAACGGGGCAGAGTTAGCCATTGAAAACTTCAAATCAGTGGAAGGTGCCACGTGTCTCAATGGCGCACATTCAAAGGCGCGAACCAAAGTAGAGACTCAAATGAGTGTGAGGCTTCCACATGTGTAGGGTTCAAGAAAGGCATAACCCTGAATTGGCTAAGTACCCGCAGACTCACAGAAGGAGCCACATGTCAGCTTGGCGTATCTTTAAAATTTAATCCAAAAGTGGGACTCTTAGACAAGCGTCAAGTCTCCACGTGTCTTGAGTTAGATATATAGCCCCACCAAACAAAATGACTTAGACAAAACATAAAGGAACAGAGAAAATATGTGGAAGGTACCACTTGTCTCTCTGGCGCAACTTAAAAAAATAAAATCCAAAAGCGGTCCCCAAATGCACGCCAACTCGACACGTGGCCATGTTCCAAGTCAAAGTAGGAAGGCGGGTTGCCGAATGTAATTTTAACTTTTTGGATTCGTTTGCAAAAGGAATAAAGTATAAAAAAAGCCGGACCTCCGCTGATGGCCAAGGAACCACATGTTCGGCCTAAATTACATACAGGCCGGTGGGCCTTGCAGTCATTTTTTTCCCAAATGCAAAATGTGGACCGATGGGCCCAAAGATTGTGTTTTGACAAAAATGAATTGCGGGACAACGGGGCATCTTTTGCATTTTGTATGTTTGGTCTATAAAGGCGTAAAGTTAGTTTCGGTCACACAAACCCATTTTGCTAGCTAATTTTCACCATTTTTTTACGGACTTGACTCAAACATTTAAATGGACATATCTTTCGACCTAATGCCCAAAATTCAACAAACTTGGCACTATTGGAAAGGTTTCGATCTCGCCTATGCCATGGAAACCTGAAAATTTAATTTAGATGAGGTTAGGTGGGTGAAAAATGGGAAAACATCTTCATGCCATTAATATGTGATCTAATTTCTCCAACAACCAGATCAGGTTTGAATCAATCTGCCATTCCTCCCTCTTTAACATGCCAAATAGACATAGAGTGGCAGACTCGACAGATTGTGGGCAAATTTACAGGGGCATTAATGGCTGGTAGCTGAGCTTTAAGTCAAGTTTCCCACCTCTTTTCTTCTTCTCTCTTTTCTGCATCTATAAAATAAGGAGTTGGGCTCATTATAAAGGGTTGGTGATTTTGGTTTTGCGCCCTCCCTTCTCCCCTAGTCTACCGACAAGTTCATGGAGTCTAAACCTCCCATTCAATTTATAATACAAAGTTTTGCCTCTTGGCTACTGTAATGTATTGTATCAACTCCAGATCAATAATATATGTCTATGGATGATTCTCAATCCTCTCATGTTTTCATTGTTATCTTCTAGTCTCTCATTGTAGTTTGTTTATCTGTTTATTGTGGTTATATTACATTTCTGAGGTCTTTGTTAAATTACAAAATAGGTGTTTAACATTCCTTTGGCGCACTACCTCATTAGCTTAGGTTTATTTTCTTGTATCTTCTCAGCCCTGTCTCCTCGGTAAGATAAAGTATGTTTTAGAATAGATCCTCTACAATTTATTTGTGCGCACCTGAATGGAGGAATAGGAACCAACCTTTATCCAGACAGCTCTCTCAATTTCAAAGTCCCATACTTTGAGAGATGCTCCATGTTGTGAAATCACACTAAGAGTCTCAACTCATCTAGTTGCAACCACTCATGGGTGATTTGATTCTGGACTAATAGTTTTTGCATGCCTGGTGGGACAAGAGGTCTCCATTTGTATTGCAGATAGATTGATGTGCACTTGTTGCAAGTTTTCAGCTTTTAAGAAGCTCTGAAGTTGTACATGTAATGACTCCAAAAGATAAAGAATCTACTAGTTTCAACAGTACAAGCTTGTCAAGTTCATGAGACAAATACAAACAAGGTCAAGAACAAGAGAGGAAGGACTATTTGTCTATCTGCACTTGTCCCCAGACAAAGGAAGAAGGGGGAGAAGAGCCCAAAGGTCTCCATCTCCACCAAACAAAACCTTGTCAACACCTCCTCTTAATAGGCCATTCATTCAATAAACAAGTGTTCTCAGGCCAATCATAATGGCACAACCACCCAACCCCTATGTCAACTTCACTGGTAGCAGTGCACTCGCTCTTAATCCACAAACTCTAGTCCCAATTACAGCATTAAAGAGCATCCCATATTTCACTGGATAGAACCATAATTCTCCTAGTGACCACATTCAAGACATTAAAAATGTCTGTACAATTCATGAGATCACTGATGTGGAGATTACAGTCAAATTGTTAACCTCTTCACTCAAGGGTAAAGCTTCGCAATGGTTTAGGAGTCTAACATTAGACTCCATTCAGAATTGGGACTGTCTCTACAAATCTCTTCACAATCAATTTGGAGAGAAGGGAGATAATATATCCTTATTGGAACATTTGACAACCATCATGAGGGTTCCTAATGACTTGTTGATAGATTTCAACCTCAAATTTCAAAGGTCATGGGAAATAATTCCAGTTTCCGTAAGGCCTATAGATGAAGGAACTTTCT
This sequence comes from Taxus chinensis, assembly GCA_019776745.2. Lineage (NCBI taxonomy): Eukaryota > Viridiplantae > Streptophyta > Pinopsida > Cupressales > Taxaceae > Taxus > Taxus chinensis. The sequence continues at coordinate 843,981,099 of CM034148.1, forward strand.
TATACTTTCTTAGATCTTTAAATTTTGATATTGCCCTAATGATTCAATCCATGGGAGGTGCAACCTTACTTGCAGCCTATAAAATTTCCATTAGAGCTGAAAATTGTTTAATTCGGGCTGGTTAACATGCTCTTAGGCCACATATGCCTCTGTATCAAGAACTAACGGGCTCCAAGCACTAGTCAAACACACCCACATTAGCTCCCATACCTACTCCAAGGAATTAGAGTTCAGCTGAAGCTTCCACCTCATCCTCTAACACTTCAAAAGAGATATAAGAGGTTATGAAATAGCTGCACAACCTAGGGAATGAGCTAGTGACTATTAAAAAGGAAACAAGCTCATATTTCTAGGCCATATCACCCCTAAACTCAGTGTTAGGCTATACCCCTATATCAGCAAAATAGACAATCAACTCAGGCTACAAATCAAAATCAAAACCAAGGAAAACCTCGAGTTGCTAGGCCTTTATGGCAATATGATCCAAACACAACTTCAACATATAGGGCCTTGGTTTCATCACAAAATAACATTGCACAAGAATATGATTGGTGTTTCCCATGCAGTCAGCCCCATAACCAATCAATGTCTTTCAATGGTGCACTAAACTAGGCCTTGATGATACAAACCATTGGTGCGTCCCAAGACCCCAGTCGAGAGGAAAATCAGTAGCAAGGAGCTTAGCAAGAGGCACCTCCAAGTGAGAATATTCCTATCAATTGGCATTTTGAAGACTTTTGTGGAGTTAACCAAGCCCCTTCTCAAAGTGTAGTTTCCAATACATGGTCCAAGAAGAGGAATATTGGAGAGGAAAAATCATAAAGCTTAGGTAATCCTCAACCTTCCATTATTCCACAAGGTATTGGCACTCAAAGTGTAACTCCCAATATACAGGGTCATCCCAAGCCACCTTACAAACCCACTCAGGTACCAGTTGTAACGACCCATGTGCAAGAGAAAAATTTACCAGGAAAGGGGCATAAAAAACATAGCTCATCCCCATTTAACATCATTGAATAAATGAATAAAACCAATGTAAATATTTCAATGTGGGAGTCATTGGCTATCCTAGGATAGAGAGACCTATTAGAGGCTACTATGGCCAATTGGTCAACCTCAAATCAGCCCCCCAACCAACAAGACAAAGTGATTACCAATGCGGCTCAGCCCAAAGGAAAACATGGAGCACAACAAGTTAATAATTTGAATCCCCCTATGTTGTATGTTTCATTTATCATTGGCGAAAAGCTAGTGCATAATTGCATGATTGATTTGAGGGTGAGTAACTCTATAATGCCAAAACAAATCGTTGATCAGCTGGGTCTTCAATACGAAGTCATCTTCAAGGGCATAATGCAATTGGATGGGAAAATGGTAACAACATTTGGATTCATCAAGGATTTGACCGTAAGATTGAATGCATGCCCCAATGTCACTTTATTGCAAAGCATATCAGTCATAGAATTATTGCCACATTTTTCATAGTATCTGTCAAGAGACTTCACTATTAAAATTAGAGGCAATTTTTCTGATGATTGGTCACACATGTTTTTTAGAACAAGGTATGGACCTAAGACCACAATCAGATCTGAGCCCATTGTTGATTACACTATTGAACCTTATGTGACCAACCCAATCAATGTGAACTATTCAGCCTTTGATCAGGAGAACTTCCCAAGCACTTATGAGACAGATACCAAGGTTGGTTGTATTCCAGACTTGACTTTCGATGTGTGGGAAAACAAGAGCCGTGCTTTTGACCCCTATAAGAAGATGGAGGAATCTGAACTAGGAGTCTACTGTTTGCATGAGGAGAAGCATCCTCTTCCTGACATCATCAAGCCAGACCATAAAGATGATAATGAGGTATGGCAGTTGTTCTTTGATGGCTCAAGAAGTAGACAAGGAGCCGGAGGAGCAGCTACGATTTTTTTCCCTCAAGGTATGAAATACTACTCAACTTTCTGTTTCCAATTTACTTGCTCAAACAACACAACAGAGTATGAAGCCTTGCTCTAGGGATTACATTGGGCAAGAAAAAGAGGGATTGAAATCTTGCAAGATTTTTGTGACAATGAACTAGTTTCCAATCAAGTCTTAGGAAAAAATTCTGCTAAGAATGAGATGTTAAAGAACTACAAGAACTGGGTATGGGACCTCATCAAGGATTTCGAAGCATTTAGCATTAATTCCATCACAAGAAAGAAGAATGAAGTAGTAGACAGATTGGTAGTGATTGGGGCAGCATTCGATGTTTAAGAGAGTATCAAGAGTGATAAATCTCATCCCCATATCAAAGTGGTTGTAAGAACATATGTCCTTGATAATAACACAAGTTGGCAGGTCTTCGAGAATGATAAAAAAATTGTCAATTTTCTATAAGAAGAAGTTGAGTTCTCCACCACAAACCAAGACAGGTTGGAACGGTGGTATGGCAACCAAGTGTTACAGCTAAGAATCAATAAAATAATATAGGGTCTTGTAACTTTGAATCCAATCTTCAACCCAATTGATCAAATTTCGAAAGGAGAAATCCAATATTTAGGTAAAGGGTGAAGATTCAGAGCCCATTTCCATAGATGGAGACATAACGTTGCGTATCGACAAGGTGAGTACCCAACAAGAAAAATATGTGTTCATTAAACTTTTCCAATAGTTTCAATATGTATTTTCCTGGACTTACAAAGATTTAAGAGGTTTCTACCCAAATTTGGCACAACACACAATCAACTTGGATCCAGTATCTAAGGATTTCAAAAAGAAGCAAAGGCCAATAAACCCTCACATAGATCCTCTCATAAGAAAATATTTTAACAAGATTATCGAGGCCAACATCATCTTCCCTATCAAGCATTCAAGTTGGGTTACAAACTTTGTGCCTATGAGGAAAAGAAGTGGAGAAATCAGGTTGTGTGTAGACTTTTGTGATCTAAATAGAGGATCAATCAAAGATCACTACCCACTTCCATCAATGGAAAAAATCTTACAAGTTGTAGCTAGCTCTGAGAGCTTTTCATTGCTAGATGGATACTCAGGCTATAACCAGATAATGGTGAAAGAGGAAGATCAGTTCAGGAAGATGTGAATGGGGTACATATGATTACAAGAAGATGCCATTTGGATTGTCAAATGCTGGAGTAACAGTTCAGCGAGCTATGGACATGGCATTCAAAGGCTTAATCAACAATATTGTCCTGGTGTATCTAGATGATATCACCGTCTTCTCAAAGAACATTGCAGACCATCTCTTCCACCTCAAACATGTATTCCAGAGGTGTAGAAGATTCACAGTGTCATTAAACCTAAAGAAGTGTCTATCCATCACACATGAGGGAAAATCATTAGGCCACATTGTCTCAAGAGAAGGGTTAACAATTTATCCTAAAAGGTATGAACCCATCTAAACACATCCATTTCTACAACACAAAAAGTCTCTCCAAAGCTTCATGGGGAGAATAAATTTTGTTTGCAGGTTTGTGCCTAATTTTTCCAGTCTTGCGAAAACTTTAACAATGATGTTAAAGAAGAGTCTAGAATTTAAATGGAAAACACAGGGAAAAGATATTTTTTATGCCATCAAGCACACAATATCACAAGTCCCAAATCTTGTTAACCTAGACTCTTCAAAGGAATTCATGCTATATGATTTTGGAGGGTCAGACATAATCTCACCCATCTTGGTTCATCCTAACAAGGAAGGTTTAGAATAGCCCATACCCTTCTTCAGCAAAATCTTGGAAGATTATGAGGTAAAGTATGCTTTCATTGAAAAACATGTGCTTGCAATCATTAGGAGTTTGAAGAAGTTCAGACACTTAGTCTCAATCAATAAAATTCAAGTGCTAGTGTCTCATGCTAGTGTCAATGAGTTTCTCCTAAACAAGGACTTGAATGAGAAGAGATCCATTTGGATCACTCGTGTAATGGATTATGACATTGAGATCAAAGTGACCAAACTGGTTCGTGGCAAGGGTCTATGTGAGAAGTTTGCTTCCAAGTAACAAGTTGAGTTAGTGGATGAAGAAGAGGTTTTCCTGATACTGTAGAATGATCAAGAGTAGCTAGCTAATCATGCACTGATTCCATGTTGGACTCAAGCCTTGGTGCACTACCTCAAAATGGGGTTGTGCCCTCTAGGATGGAACAAATCCAAAAGTTGATACTTCAGAGTACAAGCCATCACATATGTGCTTGTTGATAGTGTCCTTTTTAAGAAGGATATCAATAGTGTTCTATTGAGGTGTATTGGGACATGCCAAATTAAGAAGGTGTTGCATGAGTTCCATTATGGGGAAGAAGGATGCAGCTTTTCTCCTCGAGTAACAACTCTCAAGTTTATGAAATCTATTATTATTTTCCTACGATGTTTAGGGGTTGTTACTCATGGATCAAAAAGTGCAAGAAGTGTGAATTATTCACAGGGAAGGAGAAGTTAGCTGTCATGCCCCTTCATTCAATTTCAGTGGATCAGTCATTCATGCAATAGGGACTAGACTTCATTGGGGTAATGAACCCAAATTCAAGCCAGGGACACAAGTGGATACCTACAATGAAAGACTATTTCACCAAGTTGACTAAAGCAGTGGATCTTAAGGAGGTAAATGAATCCAACATCTTGGATTTCTATGAAGGAATAGCCACTAGGTTTAGAGTCCCTACCACTATTATATCAGATAATCAACTGGAATTCCTTGGTATAAGGATCAATAAATGGGTTGTCAAGAATGGTGTATACCTCAACACTTCATCAAACTATTACCCTCAAGGTAATGGCCAAGAAGATTCCACAAATAAGAACCTATTAAGGATTATCAAAAGGAAACTTGATGAAAATCAAATAACTTGACAAAAAAAGCTCAAATTAGCTCTATGGGCTGATAGGATCACATCCAAAAGGTCCAAAAGAAGCTCCCCATACAATCTTGTATATCAAAAAGAGGTAGCATTTCCCATATCATTGGATTTTCCCACTTTGGAGCTCATGAAACAGTTGGAACTGGCCGAGTTTGAACCCATGGCAATCAGGTATGTAGAGCTAATGGAAGTAGGAAAGGAAAGAGAGCATGCAATGCAGATCCTAGAGAAAGATCAAGCATTTATCAAGAAGATTTTTTATAAGAAATCAAGAACAAGGACCTTTCAAGAGGGTAACTTAGTTCTAAAGTGGGATGTAGATCGAGCAAAACCAGAAAAGCATTCCAAATTTTATGCCATTTGGAGTGGCCCTTCCATGATCACAATGTGTAAAAGTAGCAATGCCTTCTAGCTAGCTAAATTAGATTGTGAAGAATTGAAGATTCTAGTCAATGAGATCCATCTCAAACACTTCTTCTGAAAAGGAAGGTTCCACCCTTGTAAATATTAGCATAGGACATTAATTTCCCTAAGTGCATATGCACATTGTCTTGTTGTAGCATAGGCTTTATTTCCCTAAGTTCTCTGGTACAGGTTCTTATTACTCTAGGTTTGCATCGTTATACAATTCGACATGCCTCCAGGTGAATGCATCAAGCCCTTCAACATTTACAACAAATATATCCATAGTTTTTGTAATAATTTCTCATTTTATAATATAAAAAATATAGAGAAACTAAAATTGGGTCTCAAAGGGTTCATTTCCATAACAGTGGGTAGGTTCAAGGTTGCCAAACACAAATGTCAAATTCAAGCTTCCAAGACCATGACCAGCATCAGGCCCTCACCCATGACTCTGTGCCCAATGGATACAACAAGGCAACTGATCTCTTCATCTAGCAAGCAGATGCTCCACGAGTCTCCAAATAGTTATCTCAATTTTTCCCTAGAAGAATTGATCAAACAAGACCCTGCACAGAAAAAAAATCTAAAGGACATTTTAATCGAATGAGCCTACATTTCAAATTTGAAAATCAGGCTATAGGCAGACTCTACAATGGAATAACAGAGTCATGGAAGAGTAAACAGTGTCAAAGAAAACCATAGATTCTCAGGAGAGAAATGGGGAAAGGCTTAAAGTCTATGAGCTTTACAAATGATTCAAAGCTAGTTCAAATTGGCTAAGTATTGAAGAATCAATGGAAGCTGACACATTCCTCATTGGTGCTTCTCAAAAGTTTAAACCGAAAAAGAAGTCCCTAAGTAAGCTTGGAGCTTCCATGTACCCCAGGCCCAAAACAATGTATAGTCAACCATTGAAAATTCTGAACAAATGGAAGGCACCATGTGTCTCAATGGAACACATTCAAAGGCACGACCCAAAGTGGAGACTCAAATGAGCATGAGGATTCCACGTGTCAAGGGTTCAAGAAAGGCATTGGTCTGAATTGGCTAAGTACAACAGACTAGTGGAAGGAGCCACATGTCAGCCCAGTGCATCTTTGAAAACAAATTTGAAAGAGGGTCTCTTAGACAAGCACCAAGTCTCCATGTGTCTCGAGTCAGATATGTAGCCCCACCGAACAAAATGACTTATCCAAAACATAAAGGAATAGATAAAATCCATGGAATGTGCCACATCTCTCTCTAGCATAACTTCAAAAACAAAATCCAAAAGCGGTCCCCAAATGCGCGCCAACTCTACACATGGCTATGCTTCAAGTTAAGGTGGGAAGGTAGGTTGTCGGAGGCATTTCAAACTTTTTGTCTCAAAAGGCGTAAAGTATAAAAATGAACCGTACCCCTGCTGACTCCCAAGGAGCCATGTGTCATGCCTAAATTACATGCGGCCTGGAGGGCCAGGGAGGACTTTTCACCCAAATGGAAAATTCGGAATGACGGGCTCGAAGATGATTTTATGAGAAAAATGAATTGCAGATAATTTTTGCATTTTGTATATTTGGTGCCAAAATGCATAAAGTAAATTTCAGGCCCGCAGACCCATTCTGCTAAACGTGTTTTCTCCATTTCTGTACAGACCCAAATCAAACATTTAAATGGACATATCTTTCGATCCAGTGCCTGAAATTTTGTAAATTTAGCACTGTTGGAAAGGTCTTAACCTCGTCTATGCCATGGGAGCCTAAAACTGTAATTTTTATGAGGTTAGGTGGGTGAAAATTTGGAAAACATCTTTAAGGCCATTAATGTAGAATCTGATTTGCTTTAACTACTAGATCTGATTTGATTCAATCTATCATTCTTCCTTCTTCAACATACCAAACAGACATAGGGAACCAAACTTGAAAGATTGTGGGTGGATTCATGGTGGGAATTGATGGTTGGTGGTTGGATTTTAAGAGCAGAGTCAAGTTTCTCCTCTCTTTTTCTGGTTTTTAGTGCCTATATAATGAAAACACATCTCATTTGAGAAGGGAGAGACATTCTGGGATGTGGAGAAAATCTGTCAAAGTTTTTTTCCAACTCCATTTGAGCTGTAAGCCTTCTCCTATGCCTAGAGAGTGTATTTTTTCCTCTTAGCACCCATGTAATAGTTTGTGCACCATATAGAGAAATAAAATATTGTTTTGTGGAGTCTTTCAACCCTTGGCATTGTTTTTTTGTTTCTCTGTACCTCTCTATCTCATGTTTTCTCCTTGTGTATGTATTTCACATTTCCAGGTGTAAGATGTCATGCTTTGTGGATTTTCGATGGAGTATTTGGATCTAGGTCTCTGTCACTTCTGTTTGACCTCTCTTAGTCCCCTTTTTCCCTGTTTCAGTCTCCATCAACAAAGTATCTCATGACTTCCTTTTTTGGTGTATCACCTCTCAATGTCAGCTCTTTTACCCTCTCTCTCTCTCCTTGTCCCCTTGGAATGGTTAGATTAAGATTACATTAGCTCTGGCTGCACTGGAATAGCTTATGGTAGGTAGATTAGGAAGCAAGAATGAATTTCTCTAGAGGTCCATCTCAAGTTTTACAAGTCCCACATCTTGAGAGATGGTCCCATGTTGTGCAATCACACTGAATTTCCCACTCACAACCAAGCCATTCAGGGGTTCTATGATTATGCACTAACAGGAGTTACATTGAAGTTTAATCTCTAGGATGACAAGCCCCCCTACCTCTTTTAGATGAGAACATATATATAAGGCCACCCCGCAATACTTTGAAAACCTATATGACATTTAGAATCCACCCAATAATATCTTAACATAATTTATCCTATCTGGCATATGTTGTTTTTCAAGGAGCCTAGCAAGAAGAGTAGTGAACTGTAATGCCCCGTCTGGGACATAGCAAAACCAGACCCAAGTACAACAAAAATTTAGGGTAAATTTTTTTTTTTTAAGTGATTATTAACAATACTAAAACTAATTATATAAACCGATTCCCGAGATTATTTATTTTAACTAAATTGATTTACCTAATTACTCACTCCCCATCCCAAACCAATTTTATTTACTTAGTCTTGATTAAGTTTACTAAGGACACCCTAATAAGAGTCTACACCCATTTTGAATTAATTAGGTTTCCCCTTTCTAGGTTATTTACCCCCACACACACACACACAACTTTATTCCATTCACATTTAAAAACACTTGGCTCCAAAAGAATGTAGGATTGATTGTGAGCCATAGGATAAAAGCTATCTCAGCCCTAGATCTAAGTTGCCCTAAAAATGCCCTAAATTTTCCTTTTGTTCTTTTCCTTTCCTTTCCTTCCTCATTTTGTTTTGTTTTGTTATTTGCAGGGGTTTGGAGAGCAATGGAGCTTGCTCTCACAGAGTAAAAGAATATTATCCATTATTGCATTTGCGTACAGATTTCAACAATAAAAAGAAACATTTCTTCTTCTTTTTTGTTTAGTACATGTATTCTATTTTTTTGTACGAGGGATGGGAACTGCGGTTCTGAAGCAAGGAGGGGCGGGTTTGGCCACTGTTTGGTAAGAGGGGGCGGCAGCAGTGTGGGAGGAGGCCGCAGGGAGGGGAAAAACCATGGAGAAAGGGCATGGAGGTAGCGTTGGAGATAGAGGGAGGGCAGGTGGCGGTGGTGCGGGAGCAGGCCGCAGCGTGGGGAAGAGGCGGCGGTACAGGCCCAAAGGCAGAGCAGGTGGGGGTGCGTGGGGTGGCGGTAGCGTTTGGAGGGACAGGGTGGGCAGCGCCTGTCCCCCCCCCCCATGGGTCTGTGCAGTGCGGGGTGGGAGGGGCCGAACCCCTCCCCCCCATTGTTATTTTTTTTGTTTATTAAAATTGTATATAATTTGTTTATAAAACGTTTTTTTTAATTTAAACAGCAGTATATATTATAATATATGCTTGATCTATGTGATTATTTGTAACAGCAGTATATATTAGTAATATATACTTGATCTATGTTGATATTAGATATATATATATATATGTATAGCTCACTATTTAATTAGTTGAAACTATTATTTATATTATATATATATATATATATATAGCTCACTTTTAATTTTGAAACTACTATTTTATTATCCAATATACATACATACATATATATATATATATATATATATATATACATAATATGAAAAATAAATATTATAATAACTTAATTTTTTTTTGAAAACATTGAGGTTAATAATTTGTAGAGATATTGCAATGTAATTTAACTGTTAACTAAGGGAATGTATTAAAATGTATTCGTATTATAAGCTATGGGACTAAAAGCACCCAAGTTTATGTTTCATATTTGTAATACATCTTTATCCCAAGATCTGCTCCTTTTAAATGAAATAAGGAAGAGAGTTTAGTAAGATAGCTCACAAAGAGAAGAAGCTTGTAGAATGATTACAAATTGTAAGAATTCATACACATTCAAGGTTGATTTTCTACTAAGAACAAGCCATAAAATCTTACATGGAAAGGAACCAGGACTAGTCATATTTCCAACAATAATATTACAACAAACAACACAAGAGGGATAATTTCTTTTCAAAGGCAATGTTACAAGATTATTTCAAATTTTTAAACAAGTAAAATCTTCACAGTAATATTATTTCCTTTGTAATAACACCTTCTCCATAAACAACCTTTCATTTTATCAAAGAATTTCTAATCACCCATTTCACATTTAAACAGCTGAAATCTAAAACTATATTTTCTTTTCAAACAACCATGATGGCATCACTTCTTAACCCAACAAGGCTCATCAGCTTATGGAAAGTAACAAGTTTTTACAAAGAAGTTCAATTTTCAATCATATTCAAGAGTGGAATAAACACAACTTTGAGAACACACGTGCTTCCATGAACTATACATATATTCCACATGAAAGACTTGCAAAAGAGCTCACTACAATATTTTACAAGGAACATAAGTCTATCAAGAGCTACAACTTTCTAAACAAGAGAGGGTCATAAAGGACCATGCCACCAAAGACACTCCAGCACACCTCAAGTACAAGGCTCCAATCTTCGAATGCTTTACAAGGATTCAACTTCAAGAGAACAAGGCTTGTTTAACCTCCCAACCTTCAGGCATCATTACATGCCTTTCCAAGGGTTGGAAGGCATGCTAGCCTCCCCCAAGCCCATGGGAGAGAGGGCTAGCTTCCACAACTTTGAGCACAAGATTTTTAGGGAGACAAATACCACAATATACTCACAAACAAGACCAAACCATGCACGAAAGAAAAACACAACATTGAGCAATAAAAGAAAAGAGGAGAAACCATATTCATCCTCTAAATTTGGGGAAGAGTAGATGAGATACCCGAAAGTGACATAGGGTGTGATCTACAAAAGAATGCACACATCAAACTTCCGTCTCCACCTTATTTCTCCGAAGTCAACAAGATCCTCCTTATAACTCCACCCATTCACCAAAATCCTTCTTGGGAGGATTTTCAAACCCCTTGGGTTTCCTCTCCAAGAATGGGAAAGGGGTTCCAAACCAAATGAACCCCTTACCCACCTCAAACCATATGAGGGGAGTAAAGAAACCGACATGGCTTGCCCATCAAGCCATGGGGTTTGAGAGGGAAAATCCCTCTCTCTTCCCCCAAATAACTCAAACATCCATCAAACCATATGATGGATGGAGTAAAACAATGCACAAATATAATCAAGCAACAAACCATACAAGCAACTAAACAAATAAATCAACTATGAGCAAGCTAAGATTTAATAAAGGAACATACCACATAAATGAGCTCAAGAGGTTACCTCTAATAGCTCTCCAAAACAAGATTTTGCAACTTTCTTCCTCAAGCAATCCTCAAGCTCCAAATTTCTCAAGCACCAAGCCAAAACTCCAAGAAAAGAAGAACCCACCAAGAAAAGAAGACCCTCCCCATTCCCATGGATGGGAATTTGAAGAGGAGAAAGCAAGCATCCTCACAAATGAGGGGGTGACATGTGTCACCCCTCTCCCTCAACAAGGTCAAAGATGCCAAAACAAAAGAGAGAAAGGGTGGAATTATCTTTTTGCCCTTTTCTCCCAAATTCCCTAAAATGTTAGCAAGACAAAATAAGAGCAACTTTTGATAAACCCTCCAATCCACATCCCTTACATGGATGTGACCAAACAAGAGGTAAAAAGGGAGGGAAAACTCCCTCAAGCCTTGAAAATAAGCCCCCCTACCCATTAGGTAGGGTCCAAGGGCTCATTTTTGTGTTGGGGGAACTCCCAAGCTACAAAGGGGTCCCCAAATATGCCCAAAATACCCTAATTTCGGGTTTTGCATTTTTGGCACAAGGGTAGAGGGTGTGGGGACCACCCAAGGGTCTCACATGTGACCCTAAACCCTTGTGATTAAGTGACTCATCAAACATAATCAACAAATTAAAGGAAAGAGGAGTTATTAACTCCCAAAACAAGTTTACATCTTAACCAACTACCCTAACCCAAATTAATAATTCAAAGCACAATACATTACATACATTGGGGTCACTCATAGTGCCCAAAATAATAATCATCTATCCTAAGGCTTCACACAAAGAACATGGCTAGGACTCAGCCCGTGGGCTGCTTGTGCAAGATTGTGTAGCTAGTCTGAATCCCACGTTCTCCTATGACCTGTCACCTGCACACTCATTGCACACATTAACCGCATCTGTCCAATACAAGAGTAAACTAGCTGCTTACTAAGTGAATAGATTCAAACATGTAAATTAATGATATCACCATCATCAATGTGGAATGCACAATCTCACACAATTCGTCGTAGGTTAGGTATTACAATACATATCATGTCATATCACCATGTCATCATATATCCTCATCAGCAAAGCAAATACGTTACAAAATCATGGTATGTGACTAACTAATTATCCAACATGTATCAATTTGACCTAAATCACATAGGAAAGTGTTAGTGTCCACAATATCAAATAAAAGGTGATCAACCTACTAATCTAGTTAAATTAGCGCTACGCGCTCCAAATCACCATACGTGTTCATGAAAGCAAACCAACATATCCAAAATCCATAACTGGGGTTTAAGAATTCAGCAGATCATAGAGGCTAGAAAAGGTGGGCACTACATGAACATGAGTTAAAGAAAACACTTTGGAGAATTTTTTTAACATGCTTACTAGGGATAAATCCTTGGTGATCCAAAATACAATTGTTTTCTCCATTTCTAGACCACATAAGAAAAAATATCCTTAAAAGTAACATTAAAAGAAAATGGTCTACTAAGGAACATAAAATGGAAATCTAGTTGAATCTACATCTAATGATGTCCTTCTAGCCATGAATATTTTGGTGCTAGGGACTTCATGTAGCACTAAGTTTTCTTCCTCCGAATAGATGATCTAGGTACTAGGAAAAACATGTGTACATAATCCTGAAACTTTTAACAATTCGCTCTTCTTCTATTAAAGTAACAACTGAGTCATAAAAAAAAAACACCGCTAATGAGTTGTTGGTCAAATTCGGGAAGTGAAATGATTTTCACCAAGCCTTGAGATGTGATAGTAGCTATGAAGTAACTAAATATTTCAACATCTAACACATAAGGATTAGGGTTTGATGAAAAACCTTGTTTGATGGCATTGAAAAGAAACAAATAAGGACGATTGGACTCTGTTAATTGAAATGTAGACTCTGATATTTTTAAAAATAATTTAAATAGTGTCCAAAAATCGTGGGCTAAACCTCAATGCTTGGATCATAACAAGAATAAAATACCATTCAATCCTATCATTAGCCTTTTCAAAATCAATTTTAACAAACAATATTTTTGATTAGAAATCCTCACCCATTCCATACCTTCCTAAACTAAAATCATAATGTCAAGGACATAGTTTTGCTTTATGAAGCCCCTCAATTTAATTATTATTATACGGAGAATAATGTTACCAATTTTATTAGTAAAGGATTTAAAAAATATCTTTTATGTAATATTCAAGAGAGTGATAGGCCTCTAATTAGAAATTATTTCAGTGTACGTAAATTTAGGAATGAAAATGATTGTAATTTTATTTATATAGCTTCTCCTAATGAGGTATTGATCATATATTCAAGGTACATTTTCTATAGATCTTTAGAGACAGTCGTATTGGGTTTGATAAAAGTCAGACATAAATGCATTAGCTTAAGGGTACTTCTCAAGCGAATTTTTGAATGTATCTTCTATAAGATCCTCAATGGATGAGGGATGGTTGTAGGAAACTATATGAGCCTAAGAAATATTACAAGGCACAACATAGATGATGTATTTCTAAAAAATATCATTTCTTGCGGGTTCAGGAAGTTAGGAGAGAAATAATCCATGATAGTGACGAAAAAAATATTGTAGAAAGGGAGAAACTCTTTAGACGATTTGTCTCCTATTCAAAGCTAGTGTAACCTGGATTTGAGATGGGAAGCTATAAATTTACATGCCTCCTACAATTTCATCTATTTTCTTCATCGAGAAACTTATATCTACATAAATAATTTAAGAGGAGAGATATCAAACTCCTATGAAATCCTTTCAATATCATGATATGAAGCTTCATGATCTGTTTGTGCCAAAGCAGCTTGTTAACCATATATTCTAAGGAAAATATTTTTTCACTGAATTATAATATCCCACCATTAAATCCAACTAGAGTCCCCCATATGTCAAAGAATTTATCATGTTTGATATGAGATATATTAAGATACAAATGAGATTTGTGCAAGATTTATCAATGAGAATTTGTGCACAAAATATAAAAGTAAAAGTCTTGATGATCAAGGAGAATGGAGGTATCACAGATACCAAAATCCTTGCTAGCAATGATGGAGAGGTTACAATGGCCTTTCTATGTCATGTGATCCCGGTCAAGTCCTTGGACCATTATATATTTCGTATGTTAAACGTTGGACCACGTGAACCATGAAAAATTACATAAACGATTATGATGTGTGTACTGCCCTCTCCTCTATGACATTGATATTACTCTGATTTTGCTTATTTTGGATTGGAGTAATAAAAATTATTATGATATTGATATTTAGACATTGATATATAGACATTGTTATATTTGATAGATAGTATGGATTTTTTAGATTTATGACATCATGTGACTTACAGGATCAATTATATGCATGTATTGACATATTATTATTTAATGATCTTAAACTACTACTGTAATGAGACATTGGATTTGATATATATATGTTGCTAGATAATTTAGTTGGTTTTTTCTATTATTATTGCTAATTGATAAATTAATAAAATCGAAATATTTAGAATTGTGAACAATTGGTTAATTACATAATTTTAGCAATAGTTTAGTTATGATATTGAATATGTGAATTAATATGTAAATGTGTGCATTTTATTATCTTGATATTGTTAATATGGCCACGAGGCCAGAAAGGTATTGTTTTTATTTTTGTAGGCATTTACAACACAACAAAGAAAAAAGGGGATACGAGACCAACAGTGAAGGAATTTGTGGTATTGGCGATAGGTCACCTTGGAAACTAGTGTAAATGTATGATGTTATTATTGCTAGATTGTTAGTTGGTCCCCATTGGGGTTGGCCTCAAATGTGACCTTGGGTAAAATTGTGGCTTTCCATTTTGGGTTTTATTTATTTGTGAGCAATTGCATTTTATTTTAGTATTTTGTGTCACCTTTATTATTTTTTTTCTAAGTACTCCCTTTAGGTTAATTAAAATTTATTAGTTAGTGTAAATTAGGATGTGAAAAAAGGGGGTAATTAATGTGAGTAGGTAGTTTATTATTTCTAGGTCCTCGTAAAACATTGTTCCTTTGTTGCAACTCCTCGGTTTTCAATGTATCTGACTGAAAATAAGTAACTTTTATAGATTGTCATATCCCTTTACAAATTTTAATAGTCTATTATGGAAATGAAACTTGAATTTCTAAGTTTGTAATCCCATGATACTTCTAGTTTACTAGTTGTAGATCTTCTAGGCACCAATATGAGAGCTCGATGTATGATAATAATTTCATCTTGTGAAAACCACTGTAGCTTTATATCTCCTTGTTTGTGTACATCAAAAAAACTTATATAGTTGATATGATTTTACACTCAGTGACTTACTTGGCATGAGCCATGTCCTCTTCTATAGTGTACAATGAATTTGATATGAAAGGAACGATAACCAGATCGTACCAAGCCAAGAACACATATGGTAATCAAACACCATGATCAACAAGATGAAAGAAATTCACCAGAATAACTTTACATAAACCTTTATAAACAAATGAGAAGCAATATCATATATTATTATGGAACTGAATGCAAAACATTGAGAATGGGCCTTACTTAAATAGGTAAGGAATAACAATCTAAGAACTAGTCAAGGTCGTAGACCAAGCCATAATTCAAGGAAATAACTAGTCATCAAAGAACTAGTCAATACCATAGATTTAGGAGAGAACTAGACATCAAGGATCTAGTCAATACCATAGATCAAGGAAATAACTATACCTAACAACTAGATAATATCTCCTAATATCTAAATAAGATAAAATAAATATCCACACACATAAGTGGGTGAGGATAAATATAATAAAGATAAATAAATTACCTAGGTGAACATGAGCTAAGGTAAAATACCTACTCTAACACCCCCCCCTCAAGTGAATCTAGGGGCCAAAATAGATGTGACATGACCACAGTATGAGTCTCAGAAACTAGGCCTGATGAGGTACTCATATACAATAAACTGAGAAAAAAAGGGACACTGCAAGGTACCAAAAAACTAGTAACAATAAAGTAAAAGAGAGTAAAGACCCCACTCCAAGGCATCCCAAGAAGCTCAGCTCAAAAACTCGTACAATACTGAAGAATTTTTGGTGTGCACTGTGGTCTGAATCCACTGCTCGATCACAAAACTCAAAAACAACTGACACTGGGTTTCACCAGAATAGCTCTATACAAGGAAACTGTCAACGGAGTGATGTCAAAAGTGTAAAAAAAATACCAAACATAATTTGATCAACTGTTGCAAATAGGGTGTGCCATGATCCAAGAATAAAAACCAAAGCAACAAGGCAAGGACACAAAATCCAGAGTGTCACGATCTAAGAAAAGCCAAGGTAACAAGGCAAAGACACGAAACTCTGAAGAAGTAGGATCAGCACCAAACCCTCCCATACTGTTGAATGGGTAGAGTGACGCTACAAAATCTATATGAGTTGCCCAAAATCAACTACTTCGAACACTAACAAAATAACACTGGAATTCACACATAATAGATCCCCCACAAGAGATAACTGTCAACATGCTAAAAGTTTCGAAAATAAAGATACAAAATCTCTCGACAAATAAGAGAGATACACTACACCTACTAAAGAAAAATGCTCAAAACAAGAAGCATCACAATGCATAAGGTATAGAAAGTGGAGCAAGAGGACCTAATGGTGGAGGAGCCACACCTATAGAGTCCTCTCAATGAATGTACCTATGTCGTCGTCCATGAGTGATCAGATATCCACCCCAAATCAACACGGATGGATGAAGAAGATGTTGCGATCTCAGATGATAATAACACACCGCATTAGATTTGAAAAGCAGAAGAGCTAAAATACCATATATGGAAATCCATGCATAATCCATAATGCCTCAATACATTACAATAGAATGACTTGGTGTAATTAGGTTGATCATGTCTAATAGTTGAAATCTCAGGTTTCTCAAGCCTGAGTGAAGGTGTAGAACTCATGTGTTGCTCATGATCATTAAAAATAGTTGAACGAACAAAAAAAAGGAGCTCTGTCAATATGTGATCCCCAATGAAGTATCTGCTCAAAAACCAATGTCATGACGAGAATTCCACTTAAGATGTGGAATAGAGGAAACAATACCCTGTGAATGTCTTCCAATGACTCCTCTATTGAGACCCATAGAACGGATCATGCGAGAATCTGAATGTAGTGGTATGATTCTCAAAAAGGCCATGCACCTGAGTAGAAGTAGGATACACAACATTTTGTACTGTAATAGGCACAGATGTGGAAGAGCATGCAATAATAAGTCCTCACAGGTTTAAGAAGCATCAAAAGAAGGTTCAGGCTTAAAGACTGGCATATCAATGTTAGTGGGTACAAGAGCAACATCTGCAAGTGGACTATGAGCATGGATATGGTTGTCCACAATATGATGGTGATGTTGTAGGCTAGCAATGTTTGTTTTGCAGGAAATGTATTATTGTATCCTTATCGTGAATGAGTGATTGTAGAAGAGAATTTCACTTCTTGAGCGATCTAATTTCTTCCACAAATTTTACAATATCCTCTTGAAGTCCACATACTTCACAGAAAAGCATATCATTCTCATAATTCATGATAGGTACTAATACTGCAGACTCCCAAAAGTTCCCAGGACATCGGGCTCAGCTGATAATAGCACTCCACATTAGATTTGTAAATTACAACAGCTAAAATTCCATATATTGACATCCTTTATAATCCATAGTGCTCAAGTACATTCAAAATAGAATGATCTCCAATGGAAAGATTCACGAAAAAACAAGCGCTTTTGCATATAAAATGGCACTCAATTCCAACTACTACCTAAATCATTGGTGAAGAAATCCCATTGACTAATACTGGTAGTTAAGTTAACTCCAAAAGAGTAGTAAGATAACTTCACATAACTGAGAAGGTAACTCAACACAACTAGTAAGCTAACTCCGCACAACTAGTACACCTAAGCAAGTTAACCCAACAAGTGTTTTTCTTCATGGCACGAATCCTGTAGGCAAATCGATGTGCTTCCCTGCAACAATACAATAAAATCCAGATAAAAACGATTGCCTCCAAAAATGGTCAAGCTTACATTCGATTCATTAGGGTCTGATTGTATTCACCTTCCAGCCATCCAATGGAAGACAATCTATTTTGATCATAAAAATGCACATAGCAACAAATACGACCGAATCCCAAATATATGGGCAATGGATACAATGAATTTATTTGCAAAATGAAACTTTACATACAGATGCTATGAGCAATCTCCAGCTCTGATAGCCATGAAATGAATAATAACCAGATCCTTTACTGAAGCCAAGAACACAGATTAGCTAATCAAATACCATGAATCCTTAACTGGGAAGATGAAAGCTGATTCACCAAAATAAATTTACATAAACTCTTTGCAAACATTAATGAGCAACAATATCATGTTATGATTTACTGGAACTTTTCTTTTGCAATAGCATTGATTTGAATTGGGCCTTGCTGAATTATATTGTATGCCAGGAATGAACATGTGATCTAAGAACCAGTCAAGGTCATAGATCAAGCCATAAATCCAAGGATATAACTAGTCATCAAAGAACTAGTCAAGACCATAGATTTAGGAGAGAACTAGACATTAAGTGATCTAGTCAATACCATAGATCCAAGGAAAGAATTTCTTATCACCTAACAACTAGATAATATCTTCCTAGTTATCTAAATAAGATAAAAGAAATATCCACACACATAAGTGGGGGGGGTGAGGATAAATGAGCAATCAGAAGTAAATAAATTTACTCTAGTGTGAACATAAGCTTTAAGGTAAATTACCTGTCTCTAACATGAATCATCATTTTGGTGGGCACCCTAGAAGTGTTGCTATTTTTGTTGAAATTTTACTACAAAACTCGAATTTGGGCTAAATGCTGCAAAAATTTGTAAGGGTCTCTTTTCACATTGAGGGTCATCCCTTTCACTGAAACTGGACCCCTTAAACCTTACATTATGGGTAGGGGACATATTTTCAAGGTCATAATACCTCTTGAAGTGCTTGGATTGTTGTGGAGTGGGATATGTTATTTTTGAGGTAGGTCTTTTCTAGTACCTCTTATTTTGTTTCTATCATGTAACTGTTGTAAAAAGAAAAGCATTATGGTTGTTTAAATCTTGGTATAGCTTGCATGTTAATAGCATTAAAATCATCTGTTAAGTCTAAATCTTCTATGTTCTCTAAGATTTTATCAATGATCTTACATCACTATTTGAGGTGGATTTTTGAGTGTAGGGGAAGAGGGAGGAAACCCCCCTCTTATCACCACATGGCTTGATGGGAAAGTCCATTGATACCTCTCTTTCTATTCATATTCCAAGCCCTGAATTAATGGTTTGTATGTGGAGGATGACATGTTCATATGGTTTAAGACCTCATTTTCCATCCTTGTCAAGATGAAACCAGTACCTTTGGTTTTAAGGGGAAGTAAGCCTTACAACCTAGGAGGCTTTAGAGTTCTGGGATGGAGCTCCATCAAAGTGAGGGTATCCATAGAGATTATTGTTGGTGTTCCTATGGTCTGGATTACAATGTGGTTTAGTAAGTGGATCCTTGCCACTCTTCCCCATTGCAAGCAATAGACATGGAGTTCTCCTCTTGTTTTTTTTTCTGTGTTTCTTATGGTTGATTTGTTTTGGAATACATGTTATGTGTTGTCGCCCTTTTTCTTCCCCATAAACAGATTAGTGAACATCGTCTGAGTACATGAAACGTGTGTTCTCTAACATCAAATCTCAAATCTGATCTAAGGCTACATCTCTCTCTCTCTGCAATCTCTCTGAAACATCGAGGCTCAATGGAAGGAGTCTAGCTAGAGTCTCTCCATTTGTGGAGATGGCATGTGATGATGCCATTTGGTTGGGTAGGAAACCGATCAAAAATGACTCAATTGTGCATTGAAATATAACCTTCTATCTTTGCTAGTGGAAGCTTGTGATAATATGTTTGGGAGCATGGACGGAAGTAAATTTTACAATTTTGGGCATGATGTTCCCCCATTTTGGGGAGGCATTGTACACTTCCATTTTTTGTGTTTTTTTGTAATGGTTTTGGATAATACCAACTGGTGTTTAGCTTCTCATCCATCTGAGAAGTAAGATGATTGTAATCTTTGTAGGCTCATACTATAGTTCCCACATTTGTGGACAATCCTACTTGTATGCATTAGTATGCTACTTGCACCACTATCAACCTTGTAGTTAGTGGAAACTTGACATACATTTACATCATATAATCAAAGGGTAGTTGGAAAGATTGTTTTAGGTGGCTTGAGAAAATCATCAGTGTTTAAGACCTTTTGTATACCATCCATCTTAACCTTTTGTGAAATGAGGATCTGTGCTTTGTTGTAGTTCACATAAATGACCATGTCTTCTCTCCGGGATTCATTTTATGAAACTTTTGATGAAATTTGCAACTTAACAAGTTCATGAGAAAGGAAAAATTACAGTCATTGACAGCTAGTTAGAGTTTGCCTATAGTGAAGATATTAATGAATATGTTTTTAATACATGGGAAAATAAATCTTTACATCTTGTTTTGAAAGTATGTTAGAAACAATCTTCTAAAATTTGTAGCATCCCCCTTTGGATTTGAAAACAAATGACATCTAATTCAGCAACTTTTAGGAGCAATCTAAAAGTGTATGAAGAGTGTTCTAGGATCAGAAATTCTATTTGTTTAATATTAGTCCCTTTGAGCTGAACTACTGGGTGTTCTTTTAGGAACAAAAAAAATATAAACTATTATCTCCATTCTTAAAAGCTTCCAATATAATAGTGTCTAAATCTGAGTAATATATGTCATTATATATATATAGTGGTATATATATACTATG
This sequence comes from Taxus chinensis, assembly GCA_019776745.2. Taxonomy (NCBI): domain Eukaryota; kingdom Viridiplantae; phylum Streptophyta; class Pinopsida; order Cupressales; family Taxaceae; genus Taxus; species Taxus chinensis. Next base: position 844,002,005 of record CM034148.1, read on the forward strand.
AGCTATATATACTATCCATCCTTAATAGGAAAATATAATAGTGTTATGATCTGAATGCTATCATGTTGAGGTATGTGCAATAAGAGTTGTATATTTTGTACATGCAAATGGAATAATTCTCCTTCCTTAGTGAGATTAATATACATAAGTTAAAATCATTCTTCTCAAACCATATGTCATTGTGACTAAAGTGCTAGATGAAATGTGTGATCCTTTCGTATACGTATAATATGTCTAAGAAATAATATAATAAGTCTATAATTCAACGATTTGGTTCTGATAATGTTGGCTACTGTCTTGATTATTGCTAAAAAGAGGGAGATTGGGACATGCCGCGACCTGCCTTAACCCCCCTCCTTTAGCTAATTATATGGTTGTCAATGTGGCATCAATTTATTATCCATAGAACCCTGTAGGTCCTTGGTACGTGCCATCTGATGGAGCTAACACCCCTCACATAGCCTCTATAATGGTAATGGACTGATAGGACCAGATCAAACTATATGCAATGTATTCAATGTCGTGTGCCCTAACATTCAAACCGTGCGCTGAGCCTCAAGTTTATAATCCTGTGCCAGGACATGGTAATATAGTATATAACCAGAGTACCCTTCAAATACATAACAAACAATAATGTATTAAAACTAAATTTAATGCTAACATTCCCCCTCGAAAATTATTACATTGTTCATAATAAACATACATTTCCTGATACTAGGGATATCCTTTCCCCCACCCTTAATGTGAACACTACAAAGAGGGTCTTCACATGGAGAATGTGCCTACATGGTCTCGATACTTGCATGGTTTTTCTAAGGTTGACCATAAACCTAGAGGGACAGAAGCACTTTTTGACTATTCACCTATGGTGGTTTTATAGCGATTACCATGAACCAAGAGGATGATACCTTGGTGGTTTTACAGGTTTACTATGAACCAAGAGGATTTTACCTCAGTGGTTTTACAAGTTTACCACGAACCTAGTGTGAGTACCATGTGCTGATTTCAGTAACTTTAAAAAGGCTCCCCACGATGCTCTTCAATTTAGGAGGTCCCAAATTGGAAACTATGCAACATCTGCACTTTATTGAAAAACAACAGAACAACAACACAAAACTGAAATAAACAAACCAAAATTGACAATTGGTTCTCAATTTACTTATTACCACAATATCATGTTGGCGTTCAATCATGTTCTTAGCTTGTAACTGATCACTGGATTTTCATTTAGCCTAATATTTACAATAAAGGAAACAATTCCTGCCATGGGATGTATTGCCCATTACTTGGACATCAGAATTCAACATTTCAGACATAGTGTAGGTCTTTATCAACCTGGTCAACACCCATTATAGAACTTAGAAACTACATCGAACATCAACAATGCTAGCAAGGGTCCTCAATTTTCTTTACTTAGACTCGATTTAGGGGATAGTTCAGCATAGTTAATGTTGCAAGTTTCTTTAACAAATTCATGAGTGGAGAATATTTCTACACACGTTGTAGCATCTGCACTCTTGAGGTATCAATTAGAAAATATGATACCATTACACATATTCTATGCTCCAGTAGTAACAACATTTTCAAGTATGCAATCTTCATAACACTGTTGGTAGATCTACGCGAATAAAACGGGTATACACTGAAATCCAAACTTTCCCTAATTCCATTGTGTGTTGAGGTCATCATTGATCTATCACATACGTTGGACGAAGAAATACATAGGTGTATCTATGGAGATGCCATACGTGCTTCTTTGTGGCTTGCAAAGTTCACTCGATTTCCTCTGAGCCTCCAGTGTTAGTCAGCAACTTGCCATAATCCATAATTCAATACATTTTCGAGCCATTCCTAAGGGTTTCAACGCTACACATCTTGCTCTTGGTCATACAGATGAACTTCTCTTAAACCTGCACGTTTCTTACACTCCTGATCAGTATCTCCAGAAAACAAGATCTAGAACAAAAAATGAAATCAAAATATTCAACTTGTAGTTTTAAGTCTTCCAGTGATATGCACATTTCTGAAATCTCTTTCTCCTTCCTTAGTGCTGACTTTTCCTTATCCCTGCATCTAGTTGCCAGGAGCTCCACATTTAGATAATCCTTTCTTGTTTACTGCTGCCATAGATGGATATAGCGTACAAGGTATAATTTCATGCTTTAAAATAATGGATGCTGTTAAAAATAGGTCCTTTAGGAAATTCCTCATTGAACTCTAGCACACTCATAACTAGAGATCTCTTACAGGCTTTCCACGCATGTAGCTGCAACAAGCTGGTTCTTCCAAATCTGCTTTACTAAGTTTGGGTGATACCAATTTTCGAATGGAGTGATAATCAATTCCCTATAGTGTGTGCTTTCCTAATGCTCACCAACCAAATTTCTTTGACACAACAATGGATTTTTAACCTCCCTCAAACAGGGATGAATCATTGAATTTTCTTACATAGAGGTAAAGTTCTCCTTGGCTAGCTGGTATGCCAAGTTACAATGTACTTCACGCAGCTGCTGAGGCTAGAAGACAAGACTAGGTCCTCACAATGCTACGCCATAGTCCTCCACTCATGCCTACTCTGATACCAATGATAGGTCAGAAGATCAAATAAAGAAATATATTGAATATATTCAATGTGTGTAAAACAAATGAGCAGAGCCTCCAATATAAAGCCTGCGGGAGGAAGGAGGATAGTTATAACTGTCCATAAAATACATGACAAACAACAATGTATTAAAACTGAAACTAATGCTAACAATAAACTGTAGAACAGGTAACGAATCCTTTGTAAGAGATATTGAAGGCCTTGGTGCCAATTTAATAGCTTGAATGAGGTTCTTCTCATTCCTAATGGCAATGTCATAAGTTACTGGAAGAGTCTCTCCTCTCATACATTACAATATTCAGTTTAAATTTCCCACTATCTCTGAGGAAACCCTAACATGTGATAGAAAACCATAAAACACAAAAAATCTTTAAAATATAACAATAACTTGGAGTGCAAAAAAAAATTTCATATCAAAAAATGTCCTATTTAAATTAAGCCATAAATACATGAGAGGATCTTGGGTTAATTATATAAAACTATTATATGAGGGATAAATGATCATTAATGGTCTTGAAGTTGTTTAAGTAATTTCTCTCCTAACTCATCCCAAGTTCTTATGCTCCCAATTTCTAAGGTTCTATACCATTGCAAGGCTTGTCCTTTAAATGAATACATGCTAAAAGTATTAAGGCTACATCTTCATGAGTTATGATTATGGCCAACACAAAGGGTTGCAAAATCTTTAATGTTCTTTGTAGGAGTAATCTAATTTTCACCAGTGATGAATGGTAAAATTTTCATGGAAGCATTATGGAATATCATGATAAACTGGAATTACTAAAGGGTCCCCGTCATTACTAAAGGTTACTAAATTCCTAGGTGGTTGAATAAACATTGGAATAACTAGATTTGAACAACAAGATTAATACATGGTGAAAATTAGGAGGAGGGTTAAAACAGGCCTATTAAAGGTAAGGTACCATGTCAACTCTTCTTCTTCTTGAAAAATTCAAAGGTAAAGAAATAAACCCAAGAAGGAATTCCTCTTACAATGATCTTGTAGTCACTTTAGGCATGGAACATGCTGCATAAAACTAGTCTTGAAATCAAACCATATAGAGTGACCAAGTAAATCCTTTTGATCTTTAGAATAAATTATCTACAACTTGTTGCTCCAAAATGACTTTCTTTTGTTGTAAATTTGTAAATTGTAAATTGATCCAACTGGGTGTGTCAAAAACTGTTATCTCTCGAAAGTGCACTCTGTTGATAACTGCAGGGTCTAATATCTTTCTGGATCTAGTGCTTTCGCAAGAATACTTCAATGGAAACACCTCAGGTATGTGGGTATACCTATTGTTAAGGTGAGTCTCTAGTATCAAAGCCGGCTCCTTTTTTATGTATCCTAAACTAATTTTTAGGGTTTTTGAGGGTAAAAAGATGACTGTAAATGAAGTTTAAAATGGGCTGATACACCAAAATTGTTGAGGGATTTGATTGAGTACATTCAAAATCAATATTGAAAATGAATATATGGATGCAAAAACCAATAGTTTTCTACAGAATATTAAGGAAAAAACACTTTGTGTATTGAGGGAATGAGTCATAACAATACAATAAAATAAACATGCACACTAATATTATGTAGAAATTACTAAATTTGAAACAAGGTGAGATGATTAATCATGGAATTTGACATTCAGAAGAATTAATGAAGATATACACACCACTGCAAATAATTGGAAAGGAAAAAATTAGTTCTCATTCGAGGGACAAAACTGACAAAAATTGCTTCAGCACTCTTATGTCCAAAAATTCTTCTCCTTGTGCCTTGAAATTGCACACAATATATAGCAAGATTATTCACCTATCCCATCCTAAAAATAGGGTAAAAAATTTACTCGCCCATTGCATGCTAATTTTACACATTTATCATGAATAAATAAAGGAATAAAAATAAACATGTTAATTACAATGAGGAATTAATAGCCTGAGTTACAAAAATACATTTTTAGTCTATTAATAGCATGAATTAATAGAATTATCTATTTTTAATAAAGTAGGATGAATAATTTGGCTAATAATAGCCCTTTCTTGTTGTGTAAGTCTTCTCCAATGTGCATGCAATATTTGTCTTCTAGTGCTTAATATGACACTTGTAACTTCGATGCCATTTGCAATTGATAAATTCTAGGTATTATTATTTTTTCCCCCTTAGATGCACATGCAAAAATATTAATCTCCCTGTGTGAGCAAAAAATAGTTCTTTTAATTGTAATACCTTGCAAAATATCCACCCACGTATTTCATCTACTATGAGGACCACCTTTGATGTGCACATGTTCAACCTGTTGTGCACATAGTCCATTTTGCATGTAAAATAATGACATCTTTATCTTTTATGACTACATACAATGCTGTGTCCTTCAGGAAATAATAATATTCAACTTTCCTAAACTTTCCCACTATGGTGACTTAGCAAATGTTGAGGTAAAAGTACCTTTTGTCCTTAGCATATCCACTCCCTACTTTCTTCCTTCGCATGATGACTTTTGACAAGTATATAAGGTCACTTTGAAAGGTCTAAGCATACATCATAGGTTTCTGGACCTTGCTTCGGTCACCATCATTTGAACTATTTCGGTACTAATCATGGCATATGTATCATTGTGTAACACGTTTGCTACGGTTTATGGAATATCATGTTTAATTATGAGACTACATGTTGATCACATGGTCATGTAAACCAAACATTAATACAAGTTTCAAGGTCATGATTTGTTTAAATGATTTCCTGACATTATTTGAATCAGGTAATGATTTACCATGATTTGAAGGTAGAGTCATTGTGGATAAGCATTTACATTAAAATGAAGTTCTAACCTCTAGTCAGTCAATATGGAAACCCTTCATGATTATGTCAGTGATGAGATTTTGAAACATAGGGTTGGCCCCCTCTCCAGGGATGGTTTGAGGCCCTGTAATGTGCATCCTAATTTCAGTGGAAACACAACCCTAATTAGGGTTTCATCATCGTGATGGTGACACGTTGCATTGAACCATGTATAATTTTGGCTTGTGGATGATGACCGTTAATCTGGTACCATTGAGAATTCTCTATTAGATCTGATCTCTTTTCCTTTGTACTGTAGTAAACAAGGGGATTGCATTGAATAGTGATGAATTGATATCTCATCCATTCGATCATGGATCAATGGTACTTGTCCTTCATATACATTGTTCTGATCTCATGAACCATGGGTAGTTGTAGTCACAATTAAGTGGATTTGTATTGGTCATCGGTTGGATCACGTATACTTGCAATCTTGAGGCCATCAATGATTAACTCATGGTCGAGTTAGGGATTGCACCTTGAAGGCTCCTTTGCGTATATAAAACAAGTTATCTCGTAACTTGAAATCGATCGTTTCATTTTCATACTTATTTCAAGTGGCGAAGCTCTAGTAAAATTCCTTCAAGAAGCCATGAATATTGATCTTGCAAGTCTTGTAACTCTGCATTTCTTGGCCTCTTATGAGTTCTGCAGTGTGACATATGTTGGGTATCATTGAACTCAAGCTTTGTAAAAATGAGAGTTTCGTAGACACCATTTTTGGAACTTGTCCAAGTATTGTGTTGGTTGATCTGGTATTTGGCTTCTTGATGAGAACCATTTGATCTAAAAATCTGAGGTACACTAGTTATTTCATGATCCTGGAGTGCTCTTGACCTTGGCTATTTTGATCTGTATGTCAATTTTTCTGGAAAAGATAGGGATTTGCATTTCTCAAGTACCATATCACAATATTTCTATGATTTCTGAGACTCACAATGGCATGTTATTAAAGAAGAATAGGTTAGAGTCATCCATTTGTAAGGGTTTATCTGTCACCACGTATATCCTGATGTCGTTACTTGAAGGTAAGATATTTCGTATATTAAGTCATTTTAACCTCCCCATGTTCAAACTTTATGTAGAAATGACACTTGACATATAAACTTGTGATTTCTCCTCTGTAGCTGTGCAAATCTAGCATTTGGTTCCAAACCTTCAGTATTCCTCCATGACTCCGTAGTATTTGTCCAACTTCAGCTTGAACTCAGTAAGCTTTATTCTATCCTCGAAGCTGTTTGCAACCTAATTTGTGAAACTGGATGTTCGCTGCTTAATCTTGAAACAAATTCTATCTTCTGAACTGTGACTGCATATATCAAATTCCCGATTCTCGATACTTCATTTTTGATGACTTGAATATGGCTATTCTACACTTATTTGATATTAAAATTGAAACTTTCAAAACCTTAGTATTCAGGTCTATTTCTAATAATGAGATTTGAAATCCTGCTTTGTTGTTTGATCAAATTCTAGCTCTGTTGTAGGAAGATAAATGAGTCTCTCACATGGGTATTTTTGTACGGATAGACTTGTAAAACTTCTTTATGAGCTCCTTATATTTGGTTATCTCTGTTAATCTGTGAACTGAATTCCTTCCATACATTTGACAAATTGTAGAACGTAAGCAGTCCCATGAGTTGATATTTATGGTTGTAAGGCTTGACCACTTATGTTGGAAGCTCTTTACTACTGGTCTGGGATTCCTTGAAAATAGCCTCAGAATTCATTTATTCCTGTACTTTCAAAATGACTAAAATTTCATTAAGTGTGCTTATGAGGTTCTGTAATCGATCTTTGCTAACTCTGTTTAAACGATTCTCAGGTACCCCAAAATATTTTACTTCGTACATAGCATTATGAAATATGGGTTTTCTCTATGTTGCAAACTCCTCGGTTTTTCATGCTATCAGATTGAAAACAAGTAACTTTTCTAGATTTAGTAGATGCCCTAGAGTTCCACTCTGTTTCATTGTCTAATTATGGATAATGAGACCTTACTTGTCAATGATTTTTTGGGTCACAAGATGCATTCTATTTATCACCAAGTTGTACACCTTTTTCGGGTTTACCGAGCTGAGCACTATATGTAGACATGATACATTGTTTTTAAATAATTCGACATCAAACAATGTGAATCTATATCTCCATTGCATATCTACATTCATAAAAACTTATAGATGCCATCTATTTATAGATTTGGTCTGAACTTATGCTTAGAATGGGTAATTTCATTTAATGGCCACCACTGCTACTCTGAATTTGATATTTATTAGACATATGTAGCTTGTGATTTACTTTATTTTCATCCCTGAGATATGATGGTAGCACCCGTTACTTCCTGATAGCAAAATTCTTTTTTATGATTTCTCATATCCTTTTCATAACCAAGTTTATCATATCCTAGATGAAGTAAATGGTCTTGGCCAAGATTGAACAAGTCATAGAACTATAATTAAGATCATCTCTTACTGGCACCACTGCACTGTATCTCTTCTACTACTCCAACAACAACTCAGTGGTAATTGGTCCTAATAATTACTAAATTCGAATACTAGAATGTTTTACTTGAACAATGATGATTATGAATGAATGAAACATACCTCTATCATGTACTTGTCTAAAATACGGTCATTGATAACCTACACTTGATGAATAGAATAATCATTTTCTTTGATGTTCTGGTAATCGTGATAAAGAAAATGGTATGTCCTAACTTGGATTCTGCAATGCAGTCTCTGAAGTTTTTATCATGGATAATCTAAAATCTTTGATAGGTGTTGTAATTAAATATATTCACAAGGATTAATTTGTAGCTTTGAACTTGATCATAATTTTAAACCATTGGTAAATGTTGTAAAGCATATAGCATGTACCTATGTCTTTTCATTCTTTGAAAATTGCCTGCAAAAGCTCTGACTATGCTATTTGAGAAATTCATCATTTGCATAAACAAAAAACTAATTATCATTCTGAAATCTAGGAAGTCTTTACATCTTGAGCTCGTATATGAGTGGCTTATGCAATAATGATTTCTGAAAATTGTCTATGAAATGACTATGGTTCCTAAAATTGTTGATCCACCTTTATTGCATGATCATTTTTGATTGATGGTAAGAGATTCAATTCCAAGGATCTCTGTAGAATTGTAGATGCATGTTTGTTGGAACTGTAAGTTTGCTATTCCAGTGAGTTTACTAACACATTGCTTGATAACTATTAAGCTTGTACTCTATATTCTATGTCCCCTAAAATTCATGAAGTTGTATTTTGGAATTTCCTAGGATTATTGGGTGTCACTTTGATCATTAGCAGGTGAATTCTCCTTACTTGGTATTATATGGAGCTTAACTACTATTTATGAACTTCATACAAAATGGTAGTTGATATAGTCTTCCAGATTGCAGTTCTATTATGTTTCATCCTCAGCTCGTAATGATTTCTACCCTGTGTGTTGTGGCATATAGATTCCTTCAATTCTTTGGAAAATTACTTTTAGATCTTGAAAGTTGTTGGAAAGTGGTTGAATTTTCGAGGCCTTTCCTGAGTCTGTAACATCATGAATATGGGTGATTGCATTCAGTTTAAAATTGAAGCTTATCCCTCTTCAAAATTATCCTTAATCTAGGAATAATGACATCTTCACCACTTGAAAACTCCAGTTGGCTATCTTGTTATTCTTTGCACTTTGTAAATCTTCTTATGACCTGAGATAAGTATTTGTAACTGTATATACTAATCTTGATTAGATGTTTATTTTCTTCTACTTCTAGTTTTAGAAAGTCATGCCCTATTTTCATTGAATTGATTGGTAACAACCTTAAATACTTGTACTCTTTTACATTGATCATTGTGTAAGGAATGAATGAATTTTCTCACTTCTTTCCTTACAAACTATTAAGAGCTGAAAGTATTTTGTACCTATACTCTACTTCTTTACTTCTGATTCAGTGTCCCAATGTCTTAAATCCCATAGATAATGTTTTATTTGAGTCAGTAACTATAATATTTTATGTTCATTCTATACTTTATGTCTTGGTTGTAATTTGATGAAAACTAGATATTTTTATGCTTGCATTTTACTTTTCTAGAAAACAACTCATAACTTGTATCATGTAGATTTCTTTAGCATGTATTTCCTTTCTATACAGTAATTATTTATGCAAAATAATTCTACTTTTCATGTATGCTTACCTGTATCATGCATACTTAAGAAAATAGTTAGAAAATATTTAGGAATTTTGGCCTCTCTTTTATTCCATAGTTTTTCTTTTCTCTTTCTTTTCTAAAATGATTTCTGGGAATCATATATGTCTGATTTAAAAAACTGCTCTTATCAATTTTATATTTACATATGATGTACCTTATTCTTTTTATTTTTTAGAAATCCATCTGCATATAGTTAGATAGTACAATGGGTACAGATCAAACCCTGAGCTCAAATATTGATGCCTTTCCTTTTTAATTTTTTAGGTACATTGTGACTGCTAGGAGAGCTAGATAAAAGATGGAGTTGGAGCTGAAGTGAAGAAGATTGGAAGAGAACCCAACCCAATTTTGGGTTTCTTCTATACTCTTTTACTTTTAACTTCATGCATATGTATTTCTTTCTTCAGTAGTTATGAGTTACATCCCACGGCTTGTATGGGAAATATTGTAATTTTTCATGAATAAATAACATTTAATTTCTGTACTTGAGTTGTATACTTCTTTATGCTTTCAGCTTTATGACATGTATATTGATTCTATATACCGAAATAAAAAACTCAATCACATAATAAAATGTATTTACATGCAGAAATAATGAGATTTTTGAAATACTTGTAACTTTAATAATGAAGTGTTACATTTTGTAACAACACATATAAGTATAGTTTACTGCATGTAGTTAATCAATTGCTGCAACTGAAAACATAATAAAAATGTAATGCATTCCCTTAGTTAGATCCATTTGATCAATACAAATCAACTAATGAAATTTTGATTTGCCCATTTTTACACAAGTGCAAAAATTGTCAACAATAATGTCCATGCAAAATTAAAATGGTTAATCATTATAGCAATGGTCCACTTTTGAATAAGGCAAAACAGCTCACTCCCTCATGCCAGTAATAATAAATTTATCCAAATCCCACCTACGTGGTCAAAGGAAAAATAATCTTGGTTAATGTAACCACCGTTGGGATAACCATGGTAAGGTACTTGAACAATTTTGACTCAAAATAGGGTAAAAAAACCTAAGAGGATCATTTGACATTTTGCTTTGAGAACCTTCTCCAAACTTTTACAAAAGGGATCTGGGTGCAGCTTTCCCAGGTTTCTTTGTCCTCATCTGTGTCTAGTTTTCATTAGGTTCTTTTAGTCTACGATCTAGACGCTTGTTTGGTGCTTTTATCGTTTGTTGGTTATCTAACCAGACTTCTTTGTGCTGCCACATATTGTCTTGGCTGCCATTATTTCCTTAGATCTCACATTTTAACTAATTTCACTGCTCAGTTATGGTATTCTTCTTTGAATCGTGTTTTACGTACTGTAGCTGGGAGAAGGTCTGTGTTGGAAACCATTAAAAAGGTATCGAGATCTGTATTTTCTGATATTTCCGAGATCTGGGTTTCGTCATTTTCCATTCAAGGTGTACATTCACTGAGTTATCCGTGAGTTATTTAATATTGGTTTTACCTCTAATATTTTAATATTTCCTTTATTCTTAATTTTTTCTATTTATTCTGTAGCTAAAGAAGGTTTCACCTGCTTAATCGAAGCTCTATGGATTGGTTTTCTTCTTCTTTTCCTGGAGCTCTTGTTTTTCATTCCCCTAGCTTGAGAGTATTGGAGTTTCTCCAGTTCCTTTGAAGATTTGTATTGATTGGGCCACTAATGGCCTCATTTTTCTATTACTCACTCACTTAAATCATGGGTTTTTACATTTTCCTCTCTACTAATGACAGCTGGGTATCAACCTTGTTATGGCTCATTACTTCTAAGATTTTAAACTGAGCTCGCCATTTCAAAATGTTGCTCGGCGCTAGATTTTTTGGGCTACTGTATATTCTGTGTTGGAAGAAAATTTAATGCTGACCTGAATCCTTGATATAATTTGTAATGCTCTGCAAAATTTATGATACCCTTCGAAATTCCTCCTGGTCTTCTGAAGTCGTATCTTGCTTTGCTTATGATTTGGATTGTTACTCCTTTAATCTTGGCCCCCTCGGTTCGATGGACTCTTCTGCAAATGCTATCTTTGAGGTTGAATGAATAGATTTCGTGTTATCTACCATGGCTCAGTATTTTCTTGATTTTTATTTATTATAATTCCATAGCGAGGTTGATTGAAATGGCTGGAAGATATATGTGCTAGTACTCTTCATATGGGTTCTTTCCTATGGTGTGATTGCATTTCACATTGTTTTAACCCGCCACGACATTTCTCATAGGTCTATTTAGTCTTTCTAGGGTCGTGTCTCCATGTATCTAACTTACTTTGTTACTGAGCTTGCTCCATTTATCAATTTTTGTTTAAAACTGAAGATACCCATTAATGGGTTTGCTCTTAAATGGCATGTGGAACTTGTGTTTTCCTTCTGGGTTTGATTTATTTCCTGTAACCAGATCATAGGTTGAAGTTATGGTTTTGTATCCATTTCACTAGAATTGAGATCTGAACCCTGTTCTCTATCTAGTTTGTAAATCTTGGAATTTACGCCTCTTTCCTGCAGAGGATGGATAATTTCTTCTTAATTTCAAGCATAGGTCCCTTGTTTCGGGTACTAAATAAATCTCTAACCTTTTGCACTCAAATTTCAGTTATGATTTGGTAGCTGCAATATTTTTGATAGTTTTATGAGCTCTGGATTTATTTTGTTATGCTTAGCCATACACTTGATTAGTTTCATCTTTGCATTTCCAATCATTACTCATACAGATGCTTCACTTGTAGTCTTAAAAGTTACAAGCAAAGTTTAGATGATAGAAAATTTAATTGCAAGATATGTTGTTCATTATGAATGCTTTGATTCCCTTTTCTGCTGAACTTTATATCCAAGCTCTTAGTTTGATATATTGAATACCTTATTCCTCTAGGAAATGCATTCACACTTGCTATATAATCATGATGCTCTTCTTTCCTGGTAAGTAATGTTTTCTTTCCTATCATAGTGCTGCTGGATACTTAAAAACCTTGTTCTATGAGGGATTCTAATGACAGAAAGAAAATCTTCCTTGGCTATGTTATTCATAATTGATATAAATACATCCTGCTTATGTTGTCTTTTGAGTTGATTATCTGCAACAATCTTCATTCTATCATGAGTATTATTCCTTCTAGAACTGAGTTGTGAAATGTTGTCGCATACATTGGTTCACTGTTCATTTCTTTGTATTCAAACTTTCTTCGTCATAAGACGATTATCAAACCTAAATATACATTTTCTGATTTCAATTCTTCTTGCAGGCTAGTAATTAAGTGTTATAGCTTACATGTCATTGTATCGTGTAACTTGTGTTTTCTTGGAGCTTGGAATGTAACTTAAAATGCTAAAAATTTGAAGAAGATTAACATGTTTTACTAATTACATGCTCACCTTTTGAAATCTCGATTTATTTGACAAATCTGAAAACTACTAGTAAAAATTGGTAACAATGACAGAATTTTGATTTCTCTTTTGCGAGCTATCAATCTTGAAAAATATGGCTTATGAATCTAAATGCAATTTATTAATTTTTTTATTTTTAATAAAAGTTTCACAACTATCGTGTTATCTTGTTCACCCAATTGTAGATTCTTGAAACGATGCTTTTATTACTCTTGAATGTCTATTATTTGAACCTCTGCATTCCACTTCGTACTCGACTTCGTGCATCTCCTATGCTTGTGAGTATTCCGTAGCTTGAAAAAGCTGTACTTGGATTTCATTCTTTAATCTTGATTGATGTTCATTGCATAATAGGTGACTGTATTTTCCAATGGCTGTTCTTTTCTTTATCATTAAAAAATGACCAAAACATGAATGAAAAGGATTCAATTCATGTTATTGTAGACATGATTAAATCAAAGATAAATTATGATCTTTAGTACCTTTACCTGCACATTAAGAAAATAATTATAAAACATGGTGGAGGCTATAAGCCTCTCTTTTCTTGAGATCTTTTCATAACATATTGTTTAAGATACAATTATTAAATTTCTTCTTAAATTCTTCTTACTAATTGTAATTTGTACTTTTTTTTTCTGTTTTTCCGTCTTATTTAATACATCTAATCTAAGTAACAGGGGCTGAAGCCTGATAGATTTTATTAATATCAAATCAACCAACTATTACAATGGAGTGCTGCAATTCTTATAGGAATTGTATAACCATGTGCAGACAAATACAAGATTGCACAAGTACAACCAAAATCACAATAGCTTCCTAAATACATCCAGGAAGCAATAAACAAATATAAACATGTATTGTTGTAGCAATAATGCAACAAATAAACAATACAATATAAAATGAAAAATATTGTTATAAAATTATATAACAATAAATAAACTAATTACCTTATTAAATAATTAAATATTTAAGGTACTCTGATGCATAATTTAACCTAACATTCCTCCCCTTAATTTTTCATTGCCTCAAGGAACGAGGAGAGGAACTCTCTAAACAACTGGAACTTGTCACATGCAAGTGACTTTGTGAAGATATATGTTTGTTGCTCAACAAATGGATATAAATGAAGCTGTATCTTGTGCTTCAAGACATGCTCATGTATGAAATGTACCTGAACCTCAATGTGCTTTGTTCTTTCATGAAAAATGGGATTGTGAACAAGTTTGAGAACACCTTCATTATCAACATATATGGTGGTCGGTTTGTACTATGGTATTCCAAGTCCTTTGAGTATACGACGTAGCCAAATCACTTCATAGAAATCTTCTCCTGCAGAATGATACTTGGCTTCGGTGGAAAAATGAGAAAAAAGTGTTGTTTATTGCTTCCCCATGACATTTCTTCAGATCACATAAATAATAAAAATCCTGATGTGGATTTTGTGTCATCAATATTGCCTGCATGATCTGAATCTGAATATCCTAAAAAGAATAAGTTGTCATTATTCTTGTATTCTAGACCAAGATCCATTAATCCTTTGAGATATCTCAAGAAGCACCTTACCTCTTTCCAATGAAAAACTTTGGGTTCCTACATGAACCTGGATAGTTAGCTCCCTGCAAAGCTAATATCTGGTTTAGTTTAGGTCAGGTAAATTAGACTTCCAATCAACTACCCCTAGAGAGTGGCATTTACCCCAGGAGATGGATCTGAATGAGATAACTGCAATCTATTCTCCATAGGTTAGCAATCAGTGTCCAATCCATCATCTTGAATTTCTCTAGTGTTATCTTGGTATATTTCTTCTGAGAAAAAAATGTGATTTTCTTTCTACCATACTTTCAATCCAAGACAATAGTTAATTAGCTCGAGATTTGTCATGTCGAACAATCGATTAAGATATTTCTTCGTTGCATCAATCATCCTCACTAAATTGCAAGTGATGACTAGATCATCGATATAGACAATGACAATGACAATATCCCCCCCTTTCTTTTTGTGGTAAAGATTGGGATCGTATGAATTTCTAACAAATCCATGTTGTAAGATATGCTCATCAATTTTGATGTACCATACTCGGGTTTTTTGTTTAATGCCATACAAAAATTTCCTGAGTCTGCATACCTTTGATTCTTGACCAGGAACAACATATCCCTCAGGTTGAGTCATATATACTTCTTATTGTAAATCTTTGTTCAGGAAGGAAATTTCGACGTCCATCTGATGGACATTCTAACCAAACTATGCATCTAGAGAAATGATCATCTTGATCATTTTGATATTCATTGTGGGAGGAAATGTCTCCTCGTAGTCAATGCCTTCTTTTTATGCATATCCATTTGCTACTAGTATTGCTTTGTACTTTTCCACTGTCCCATCTACTTTGTATTTCATTTTGAATATCTATCTGCATCCAATGGGTTTCTTCCTTGGTGGAAAATTGACAAGCTGTCAACTGTTATTTTTAATTATTGACTAATATTTAGAGTCCATGACATATTTCTAAGATTTTGACTATAGGACTACCTGGATTATAGCGGGCTCATTAGACTCAATAACTCTACTCATCAAAGAAAATTTAACTTCTTCTCTTGCTTTACTGTGATTCTATGGTCTAGAGGTGCATTTATCTGATGGAGCATCTATTCTTGCATATCGTAACGTGCTATTACACCACTTGGGCATACCTTGAATTGTTCATTTGGGTCGTGGTTCTATCAGATCATCACCAACATCCCCATCATCACTTTCATCATCATTGGAAACATCAGCTTCACTTTTTACAACTGGTGAAGAATCTACATCAGGTGAGTTTAGAGGAGGAGACTCTACTTCCTTATTCTCAAAAAACTCACATCTCTACTGGTGTAGAGTTTCCTGGTCTTAGGATCCATCAATTTGTATTGAAGAGTCTCTTCATTGTACCCAATGAAGATGAGTTTTTGTTTTACTTGGGTATGTGCATACATGCTTTGCACCCAAATACTCTAAGTTGTGCAACAAATGATTTCCACTTTGACCATGTTTCATGTGGTGTTACTCCTTCAAGAGAAACTATGGGCACTCTATTCAACAAATATAGTGCACTCTTTGCTACTTCTTCCCATAATGTCTTTGCAAGTATAGAGTCATCGATCATACATCACACCATTTCCATGATAGTATGATTTCTTCTCTCAACAACATGATTATGTTGCAGTGTGTGTGGAGGAGGCATTTGTTGGTGAATACTGTGAGCTTGTAGATAGTCTTTGAACTCATCAGTGGTGAATTCCCCCCTCGATCTAAGTAGAGAGTTTTGATGTGATGACCAATTTCATTCTCAATAGCTACTTTGAATATTTGGAAGGTTTCAAAAGCTTCACTTTTCTTGCAATGAAAAAAATTCCATATTTTTCTTGAATAGCGATCAACACAAAGAATAAAATATTGACATCCAAAATGACTCGGTTGCATTGGATCATAAATATAGGTATGAACCAGGTCAAGCTTGCCATGCGCTCAAAAAGTACTCTTCTGAAATCATGTTCTATGTTATTTTCATGCTAGGCAGTGAGGACACATGTCTGTATACTTTTAAATAGATGGTAACCTATGTACCATATTGCGCCGATGAAGTGTCTTGAGATACTAAAAACTAACATGACCAAGTCTCTAATGCCACAACTATGCTGACGTAGAGTTCTTAGCTACATGTTCCTAATCATCTCTGTGGACAAAATCAAGATGGAACATGCATCCCACATTGGAGGCTTTGGCAACTATTTTCCAGCCTCATGTTTTTTATCGAATCAAACATGTTTTCTTCTCAAAAGGACTATCAAAGTAAATTTTTAAGTTGTGATCTAGGAGTTGACTGACTGAAATAAGATTCTTTTTCAACCTAGTGATATATAAGACATTTGATAGTCTACAGTTACATGAACTAAGGGGTAGAGAAATGTTCCCAATCCCCTGAACTATATATGAAGAATCATCACCCAACGAAACATGTTTTTTCGAAGGCATGTCCCTTATTGAAGTAAATGAGTCTCTGTGGCTGGTTATGTGTCGAGTGGCTCCCGAATCAACATACCAGACATCACTAGATGACATGGATGGTTCACTTGATGGATTAGTGTACAAGTAGTCTTCATTATCAAACTGTTCTTATTACTCAGCAATATTTCCTTGTTGATAGGGTTTCATTTATGATTTACCCTTTTCCTGCCCTTGATTGTAGTTAGAATTTCCCTTGTGAGATTGTTGTTATGGAGGTCTATAGTTATTTGATGAACCATTCTTGTAATTATTATACCAACAATATTTTAAATAATGTCCTCTTTTACAAATTGGACATTTCTTCTTCTGTTGATTGTCCCCTTGATGTTGATATTTATTCTAATATTGGGAATTTTTAAAGGAATTAGGTTTTCCTTTACCTTTTCCTTTCCAATTTTGATGCAAAGAAAGTTTCTGCTCCTCTTCATCATCCTTATTATGCATGGCTTCCTCTTGTTGTAATAGGTTTACCAATTTTTCAAAACTAACTGTCGTATCTAAAAAGTTTAGTATTTTTACAAAAAAGTTGTAAGAATAAGGGAGAGCTCTCAAAATAATGAGAATGAGAGCTCCATCTGTGATCACTTCTCCTAGGGCTAGAAATAAAGCCCTCAATTCTACAAGTCTTATCAAGAAAGCTTCGATTTTCTCATTTTTCTTGAACTTCAGTGTGTGTAACTAACTCTACAAATTTAGTATGACATTCTTGTTTTTGGCCTCATATACTGTGCTCAATTTATCCCACACATCTGTGTCTATTTTGGCATCTCGAATGTGGGGTTGCTCATCAACATACACTCCAAATAAGATGACGATTTTATCCTTCTGATCTGATCTATCAAATTGTCATAGTTGTGTTGTATCATTAATTGAACTCGTTAGAGTATCAGTCACAATAGGTCAGATCTCTTCAAACTCAAGTTGTGCCTTGGCTTTTGTCTTCCATGCAACATAGTTGTTTCTTCATAGTAGTTGTGAATCCGGAAGAAAAAATTTGGGGGCATTGGTGCCCATTTTGTAGAAATCACTGACAGGGTTAGGCTCTTATCACTCCAATTATAAGGTATCCTAATCCATATACCATCAGTCTGATATACTAAACCTTTATATATATGTGCCCTTTTGATATACCCAGAGGTACGTGGATGATGCTCACCCTTTCTATATATTTGGAAGTACGTGAAAGAATTTGATACGTTGTAACAAGACAATACTGAAAAGGGGTCTATGTGATTCTTGACACTGGCTCAAAGAAATATCTTCATACACGCACATAAATTCACTATATACTTGGATAATTTCTTAGTCTAGATTTATGTTTTGTAATCGTTCACAGATGGATGGGATGGCTCATAGTGTGTGCACTGAGACCTTATTACTCCCCATCTATTTAAAGGGTCGCTGCCCAAATGATGTTGTTGCCGCTATATTAGGCATTAAGTGCAGTATGACTTTACCCATAAGCACTTCCCAGAAGGAATGTATATATCAAACACTGCGAAAGAGATCTAGGATCTTGTGAGTGTTTTTTAACCAAATTTTATTATTATTGAGTATAATACTATGCCAATTTATGAGAAATTACAAATTTTTCAGTTGACTATGGAAACGTGAAAATTAGGACAATATACTGAAGTATACAAATTACATTCAAAAATATGGAAAAATTTAATGGCAAGCAAAAAACAATTATTTTTTGGGCCCCTATAGCCTCTAGAGCCCAAAACTACCCTCTATAACAAAAACCGCAAAACAATGGCTTAAAATGCAGTTTTTGATCACCCCTCATTTGAAAAAAGTTGCTGAGAATGAAAAAATAGGCGTATTAGGAGTTTTTTTCCCCTGAAATAGGGTCTTTTCCCACTAGAATTTTAGGGGTGGCTTTAGTGATAACTAAGTTGTTTAAATACCTCCACATTTGGTGGTTGCACTAGTTTTTCTGCTAAACTCAATTCTTTAAAAAAATTGAGTTGGGGGTGGGGGTTGAACTCCAAACCTCCCTTCCTTAAGTCGATCTCACTAGCCACTTAAGTGCTTCAATTGCATATGTAATAAATCATAAACACGAAGATTTAAAGTCAAAGCTATTGACTAACCTTTTGAAAAAATGTGACTTCACGACTTTGACAATTCCACATGGGCCTGATGGTTTAAGGTTGGAGCTAAAAAATAGACTAAACTTCCCTTTTTTTTGCTGCTTTGTTTACCTCCGTGTTCTTATCTTCTGATTTTTATTTGTATTTGTAATTGTTTTCTTTTCTTTTCTTTTATCGGTCGTTGTTTGATTGATTCCCTTGGTATTTTTTTTTATTAGGTTTGTGGCGAGGTGCAGGGTAATGATGAGGGTGCAGGGTCCTAGCTGTGTAGGAGGGATGGCTCTGACATCGAGAAATCAGCTCATGGACTGTGTTTATAGGTCCCATGTGGAGTTGTCCATAGTAAAAATGCCAAACAGAATGTGACCTTACAATCAAATAAAATTGGTTTGATTACAATGTGAAAGGGGTCGCTGCGTGGAAAACATTTCCTTGACCACTTGGTATATGAAACCCTATGCTCGGTTCATAATAAAATATTTTCTCAACAATACAACTGGCCTCCCACAAACCAAACTCAGTGGAATGGAATTGATCCAATACAAATGTAACTTGGTGTAGATGCAAGCTCAGTTCAATGAACATGGTGACTCGGCCCGATAAAAAATGTCAACTAGCCTAATAAAGGGTTACCTTGAATACTACTAATCTTGAATACCTTTGGAGTTGCTACTGCAACTAGTGTTAGTTATAACTTACACTATCACCTAAATTTACTGACAAAACCCCTAATGGGGAATAATACAATTTTTTATTTTTAATCTGATTTGTATAGTCCAGAAAATGCTCTAGAAGCAAATTTTCCTAGTGCAAAGGGCACTAAGGAAAAAAAAAAATTCCTTTCCATTTACCATGAGATCACACAGAAGGTTGCGGGACCGTAGGGAGATCTAGGAAACTGCTTGAGGCAACATTGTCTCTCCAATGATACTAATTTTTTCTCCACGATAGTTCTTCCTCTACAAAAGGGGTGGAAGCCTGATAGATTTTATTAATATCAAATCAACCAAACATTACAATGGAGTGCTGCAATTCTTGTAGGAATATTACAGCCATGTACAGATAAATACAAGGTTGTACAGGTACAACCAAAATCAAAACAACTTCCTAAATACATCTAGGAAGTAATAAAAAAATTCAAACAACTATTGTTGCAGCAATAATACAACAAATAAACAATACGATATAAAATGAAAAATATTTTTATAAAAATATATAATAATAAATAAGCTATCTTACTAAATAATTAAATAACTAAGGTGATATGATGCATAAATTAACCTAAGAATTCTTCCTTTCTGGTACATATGAAAGAAAATTCATATGCCTGAAGCAATATAGTGTATGAGAATGATTAAAACCAAAGCTCTAATATATATATCTGTGTGTGTGTGTGTGTGTGTGTGTGTGTGTGTGTGTGTGTGTGTGTGTTTATAGTTATTCCATCTCTAGAAGGTAAAGGATGAGAATGACACAACTAGAAGTTGAAGAACCATAAATAAAATCCACATCACTCCAATAAATGATGGTTTTTTTCCTTTTTCATTCATTTATGGTTTCATGTATATGTATTTTATTTTGTATGTATTGTACTCGATGATTCATTTCCCATAGCTTGTTTAGACCATTCTACACTTAAATTAAAAATTAAATGAGAATTACTTATTGTGATGATATGTACATATTTCTCTTTGCATTTCTTTTCATTAACGTAATGTTAAATGATATCTTTGCAACTCAAGAGACTAATTAATTTCACACAATGAAAAGTAATAAATCAATTGTACTTTGATTAAATATAAAACTAAAATGAATAAAATACAAAAAACCAAATTAATTCAACCTTGCACATTAACTATTCCCTTTTCTTTCGTTGGGATGTCCATCTTCAACTCACCATGTCTTTCTCATTTGTATCATGATCTTGCATCAATTCTTTAAGGGTTGATGCACAATCATGATAGAGATGATGAATTTGGAAAGGTGTGTCAGGGGGATAGACATTCTGAAATAAACATAGTGATAGTTCATACTCCTTTCTTCATTCTTCTTCAGTTAGATCTCTCAACTTAACCCCTTCAATCCTAGAAATTAGAAACCAAAGTTTTGAGTTGACCCCTTGCACATGTGCGAGATATGTCAATAGTCACTTGGAGTAGTAGTTGCAAGGAAGGAGATTCATATTTTAGGAAGTGAGGGGTATGATTTTCCTCGTTATATTTTTATTTTCCAAAATATATGTATTATTTACTTCTATAGTTATATCTCATTGCTTGTGTGGGGAAACCTATACAATTTTACTTATGAATATAAACAACTGTTTTATTCAATGAGTTGTCCATTGTTGTATTTAATTGTGTAAATGAATGAACATCTGATAAATTAATTGTTTAATAAAATTGTATATAATAGTAAGGAATCAAAAACAAATTTCTTATACCTTTTCTGATCATTTGAAACTAAGAAATTGAATAAATGAACAATCCTGAAACTGTGATTCCATACTTCATTTTAAAAAAAAATATAAACCTGATTTCTTATTATTTCGATTGTGTCCACTTCTAATATATGATGCCCTTCCCATCTCCATCAGGACCCTACAACAATCTAAAATGGATGATGCGTGATTCTAGTGAAGATGGAAAAACTAGAATGGCATCCTATATGCGGAATGCACATCATGGGATGTGATTCCTAGCCTACTTATTTCCTGTGTATTGCCTAATAATCTACTGAAAATGAGTAACCCATATTTTTTTCCCCTCCATTGTGATGACCAAAAAATGGGCAACAATTTTCTCAATTTCCAGTTAACACTTAACTTTGGGTCTTTTCTAATTCTTTGTATTGGCATTTAGTGTATGTGTTGAAATTCATATGTGTGTGTGTGTGTGTGTGTGTGTGTGTGTGTATAAAACTTATTATTTATAGGGGATAGAAAAATTGGGGCTAGTATTTAGTATCTACTATTTGGGAAAAGATCAACATTCAAGGATTACATTTGGTCTACATTATTCATTTCATAGGATGGTGTATTCTAAATTCCATCTCATACATTTACTTTGAGTGAAAATTAATTTTATTATATTATATGTTTTCTTGAAAAAAATGACACGAGGGAAACCTAGATTCAAAGGAAACAATTAAATCGTACATACAATACAACTACATAGAGTCTGAAATGTAGAGTAACACTTGGTGATAATCAAATTGGGGTTACCTTTGAGGTGAGTCCAACTAAATATTATGTAATATAATTATTTCTTGAGATATGGGCATGTAGATAGGTTTTTTTGTACATATAGGTACAACATAAAGACCCTATAGTGAAGTGGAAGTGAAAAAGAATGAAATTATGGAGATAATTTTAGACCCTGAGAGGACTAGAAGTAGAGCTGCTACTTGGAATCTAGCACCCATTCCATACATCAACACCCAGGCGGTCTTGTCCTAATCTGTGTGGTAACATATGAAGATGTTCTAGATTCAAGTTTCTCATAGAGATATTACACATTTTAGATCCCACATGTTCTTATAAGTTTCCATCCTAGAAGGAGTCCAAATTTGTCAATATAAGATAAGTCCTTATTATCTCATATCTTACACATTTTATTAAACTTTGGATTCTAGATCATGTTCATTATTGCTATATTTGTTTGACCTCACTCCTCTAATAAATATTTAATTTTCTTTAAACTGTATGGTTTGGGATATCTTTCTCGAGGTGCTTATCTTTGATTTGAGCCTTATGTATAATAGGTGCCACAATATCGATATATATATAATATTTTTTCAACATAGGTTTATCTAATATAGGTATGGTAGTATTAAATGCAGGCTAAGCACATTCTATTAACATATAATATAAATTTTTCAAAAAGAAATTATTATTGTGTAATATGCATCACATTTAATGAAAGTAAATAAAACATGCATATAAAGAGTTCAAATACATAATATACAATAAGCTAAAATAAAATTTAAAAGATCAAATAATATTCATCAAAATGTGTCATGCACATAGCATACCATATCAAAATATGTATCATTTTCTATTCATAGAAAGAATTTTGTAATAAGTACATGACATTATTTATTTTCTAAGGACTTCAGTCTTTCTTCCTCAAATTTCCATTTGGAATTTGTTTTCTAATTTTCTCATTTTTTCCTTATGATCATAACTAAATTTCATAAATATTATTAGACATTAAAATGGATTTACATGTGAGATTTCCTTAACTTTTCACTATATTCTTTCTTTTTTTCCAATAAAATTTATAGATTTTGAAAGAGTCAAGATTTGTGATTTGTGTATTGTTAATGCCCATTCCAACCATAAGGGTAGTTTTTACATGTGTCTCCTTTTTACTAGAGCAATTGGAATTTTTTCTAGAGTTCCATATTCAAATGGTATTCAAGATTAATAGTCAAATTTGAATATAACATATGTTGGCAGCTTGGGTACAAAAATTCCAGGTTTGTGTATTATACACAAGATCTCAATTTACAAGACCTTCTTATATCCAAATATTAGAGGTTAATGTCACCTTGCATCCTTCGAAATTAGTAATTCCATATTAGGTTCATTATTCTTGACATCTACTGAAGCATTGACACAGCCTACTTTTGTTGTAATGCTATGTGTAACTGGTATTATAAGTGAATGGAATTTTTGTTCTTATGGTTATATGCATTATATTTATGGACAAAAAATGAATGTTGTTGTCAAATTATTGATACTTATAGTATCATTTCTATCATTGGTAATTTTAATTAATAAATTCCAAATATTAATTGTAATATTTTGATCTCTTATAATTGTGAGAAGTTTGTGAAACCTTATTTGGTCCTCACTTTCTACTTCCTACCTAAATAACGTATCCAAAATAATAAATATTTCAAATTCCTCCCTTAATAGTTTTGCATGCATGTTACTATCATATGGGGGTGTATCACTAAAAGGTGGATGTTGTCCCAAATCCACAACCAAAACAATAGATATTCCTCCAAAACTCATATTTTATTTTTTGGGGAAATTCTTGATGAAGTAAGGAATCTATGTTTTGTAGCATATTTTATCCTATGTAGATCATTAAGCAATGAGTATGCATTTTATGTGGTGGATATTATGTTGGAAAGTTGTAAGTCTTTTTTCTTCTAATATTAAAAATCCTTTATTATAATTGTTAGGTTGTGGAGCTTGTTTTCATGTGTGAAAGTGTTGAATACTATACACTAAGAGTACTGTACACTTTTCATGTATCCTCATCAGGGTTTATGAAAAATCCTTAATTAGACTTGAACTTAGAAAAATTTGATGTAAAGGCTACATTTCTCCATGGTGATTTGGAGGAGCAACTCTATATGCAGAAACCAGAGGGCTATGCAGTCAAAGGTAAAGAGAATGTGGTGTGAAAACTGAAGAAGAGTTCGTATGGCTTGAAACAAGCTCCACGTCAATGGTATAAGAAATTTGATAGCTTCATGATGGAGCAAGGTTATATTAGCTGTCATTATGACCATTGCATGTATAAAAAGAAATTTGAGGATGGCAGTTATATTATCCTGTGTCTATATGTGGATGACATGTTGGTTGCAAGTAAAAACATGCAGGAAATAAAAGTACTCAAGAAGCAGCTAAGTGAATCCTTTGCTATGAAGGATTTGGTGGCAGCCTAAAAAATCCTTGGTATGAGGATATCTCATGATAGGAAGAAATAGAAGCATACTTTATCTCAGGAAGAAAACATTAAGAAAGTCTTGGAGAGGTTTAATATGCAGGATGCTAAACCGGTTGGGACTCCTTTGGTAGGCCATTTCAAGTTATCAAAGGAGCAGTGTCCCAAGACAGAGCAGGAGAGAAACCAAATGTCCAAGGTACCTTACTCATCAGTAGGTGGTAGTTTGATGTATGTCATGGTGTGTACCATGCCTAATATTTCCCATGCAGTGGGAGTGGTGAGTAGATTTATGAGTGATCCAGGCAGAGATCACTGGCAGGTAGTAAAGTGGATCCTTCGGTATTTGAGAGGGACCATGGGGACAATTTTGTGCTACAGTGGATCAGAGACCACTTTGTGTAGTTATGTAGATTCAGATATGGCTGGAGATGAAGACAGCAGGAGGAGCACGATAGGTTATGTTTACACTTTAGGTGGGATGACAGTGATATGGATTTCATGACTACAAAAGCTGGGGCTTTATCAACCACAGAGGCTGAGTATGTTGCTGCCACTGAGGAAAGAAAAGAAATGATTTGGTTACAACAATTGCTTGAGGAGTTGGGGCATAAGTAGTAGGAAGGAAAGCTACATAGTGATAGTTAGAGTGCTGTACACCTTGCTAAGAACTCTTCTTTCCACTCTAGGATGAAGCATATGCAATTAAGGTACCATTTCATCAGGACAAATTTGGAGGAAGAGAAGTTGAAGCTGGAGAAGATCCATACCAGTCAGAATCCACCAGACATGATGACCAAGGTGGTCACAAGGGAAAATCTAAAGTTGTGTTCAACTTTGGTTGGTCTTCACGGAAACTAATGAAGGGTTGTGAGGCTTTCTCAAAGGAAAAATAGTCTCCAAGTGGGAGATTCTTAGGTTGTTGAGCTTGTTTTCATGTGTGAAAGTGTTGAAGACTGTACACTAAGAGTATTGTACACTTTTCATGTATCCTCATCGGGAAACGTGATTTTCTCATATGGGTGGGATTTTGACCAATAGTTTTATGGGACGGTTTTCACCCATGGTTTTGATAGCCACAATTTTGTAAAAATACTTAAGCAGTTGTCTATTTATATGGTTTTATGCATATGATAGAAGTATGAAAAACATTGCAGATGTGTTTTGAATTCAGTTGTTAATTTTGTAGAGTTTTTTGAGCATAGCTCCAAATGGATCTGGATATTGTATTGAGAGAGTGTTCGCTTGTAATAAAATCTAACCAAGTGATTCTTGGTGGACATAGCCCAAATTGGGTGAACCACTTAAATACTATCTCTTTGTGTTGTTTTATTTTATTCTGCACTTTTATTTGAGATTCGTAATATTTTCTACATATTAATTTCTACTGTTGCAATTCTATGAGGGATTATTCCACATATTTTATCCCTTATATCCTAAGAAGAATTTTGAGCTATAAATGGATTGCTAATGCACCATTAATATTAAATACTGAAACTCTTGTTTATGCAAGTAATAGAAGTGGATTATGTTTAAGGTAAAATTTATCTTACAAATCTTGATGAATGGTGCCAATTAAATGTGGTTTTCCTAATCTTGTTATTCCTTGACTTATGGTGTATAATGATAAGTCATTTTGACCTTGATGATAAATTGAACTACTTATATCAGGTGCCAATTTTTTATTTATAACTTAAGATTCCATAGTTTATACATGGTTATATATAATCATCGATGATAAAAACATTCACTCTCATGGTGCTTGTTGGTTGTCAAATTAGTTTTAACATGTTAGTCATTGAATTTCCTCAATTTGCAGCCTCTGTCATGTTTTTTATCTCCCTATGTTGGTGCTTGAAGAATATATCCTTTATTTGGTTTCCATGATTAGTTCCTTCCTTGGTCGAAGATCACTTAAAGATCCAAAATTTGTTTTTTGTTTCTCTATCCATCTGAAGGAGTTTGTAAATTGGGCATAAAACTCACATTGTTCCTTTCCTTCCATTTTCTGTGGTCACATATTGTTGTCCCTGTCATTTTTGTCCCAAATACACAAGGAAACTTAATTGAATGTATCTTGGAGGATCCTGTTTGAACCTTATAACATTTCCAAATTCTTTCTCCTTGAAAAAAAATTCATCTCCGGGCTCAAATAGTGGTTTTCCAGCATTTTTACGGTTTCACAGGTGTGTTTTTCCTGGTGAAATTTTCATCTCTTTATCATTGGAAATATGTCCCATTTTGGTTGGATGCGGCTCAGCGGATGTTGTCACCCTCAAATTTCCTTTCATTTTCCAAGTCTAAAAATGTTAAATTTTGAGTTGGTGCCTTTGAAGTATGCTTCAAAGAGGTATTTTTGAATCTAAAACTAACCAAGAACTTGAAGACTTTTGAAAACTCATTCATTAGATGGAAAATCTCTTCCCCTTTCCAAATCGTTGAAGAAGTCCTCTTAACTCCTTCTGTTTTGCAAGTTATGGCTCGGCGGACCTATGTGGTTAAATTTTCTCTTTGGCTAGTTGGCGGACGTATAGAGTTCCTTGTGATTTTTGCACTTTTTCACCAAAAGGGGTAAGTTAGAAAAAGTGACCCATAAGCCTGCATGGAGAAATGGAGAGATAAGTTCTGCAAGACCTCAACCATTTAGACGTTGCCACATATCCTCAGGGTTGTGGACTGGCGGGAGAAATTTTATTTTTTTGCACTTTTTGCCAAAGGGTTAAAAGGTTCAAGTTTTTCCACCCTCCCTTTGGGCCCGTAGCCAATCAGGTGTTGCCACGTGTCATCGGGGTAGCAGACCTATGAACCAATAGAGGAAAATCAAATTTTGTGCCAAAAGTTCAAAATGTTACAAATTGAGCCCCGCCCCCTTATCCAATTGGATGGCGCCACATGTCTAGCCTTTTGTGGAGCTGCGGAGGGGTGGAGGAAATCCAGAAATTGTGCCTTTTCTTGCAAAGGTTGGGAAATTCATTTTTTCCACTTGGCTTATCCTTTCTCTAATTCTGACATGTGTAAGGTATCAATTTCCAGGTAAAAAAGAGGGGAAGTGGTTTATTTACATTTGTATATTTTTTTTATCGCCATTGTTATCTTGAGCTCTGTAATGGACAATTGTGGATTAGTTTTTGTCCTTTCTTCTCTATTTGTAGCCATTTTTTTGTGGAAATGCATTTTCGGTCTGTTTCTGAACAAAATCGATGATTTTAAAAGGGAATATGATTGATTTTCAAAGAGATAGGGTAATCAGGTGTTTGCGAACAAAAAAGGAGAAATGTACCAAATGGGCACTCAAATATTTTGTAGGTAGTTACAACGGTGAAATGATGAGGGAAAATGAACAAGGAAACGTCCATATGCTTCTGCTAAAGCATTCATGTTTGAAATGATGAATTTCAACCTTTTGGGGCATATACATTTTCCATGAGTGCATTCTTGTTTCCTATCTCTTTCCAAACAAATCTCCAACAATTTTGATCCCATTGGGATATTATTTTCTTGGAGGAAAAGAAAAGATGAAATAGGATTGTTATAAAAACATGCTTTGCCATTGTATAGGGGTTCTGAATTTTATTTTGGAAAACTTTTTAAAGTATGAAAGTGATTCTATACAGAGGTATTTTGTTTGTCATTTTATCTTGTCACTCTTTCTCTTCCCTTTCTTGGTTCAATGGATTATTTACCTTACATGCAATAGAAACTTTGTGTTCTGATATGTGCAATCTTAGAAGTTTGTGTTTGCAGATTTACATGGTGTGAAGTAATTGATCTTTCCTTATATTTACTTGTCTCAGTGTGAGTAAGGAAATACTCTACTATCTAGATTTACCCAAAGCATTGTTGTTTTCTTCCTTCTCCCACCTCTTCATTCTTCCATTCCTTCTAATTGATAACCTTTCAAGTATAAATACTTTCCAGAATTCCATGATCCAAACATTGAAAATCTTTATATCTGTACATTTGTTTTTCCAGTTTTCAATAAGGGAACCTCTCCCATTAAAGAGGAGGAACTTGTTGTCTCATGACTGAGGTTTCATCTTCATGTTCCATTTTGGAACCCAACATTTTTTGGTGACTCCATTGGGGAATCCATTGTGAAGGATTTCTAGTTTTGAAGAATTACTTCTTGATCATATATGATCTAGAGACTCCAAGATACACTAAGGGTAGGAGAACCTTAGGTGAAGAAGATCCCCATTTCAAGCTTCTAGACAAAAAATGTTTCTCTCTTCCTTCATCAACAAGAAAAATAAGAGGAGAAAGATCTGTAAGCACTCCTCCCGATAGAGATAAAACTTCTAGGAGTGATAGTCCTCAAAATCAGATTAGTCCCAATTTGCATGCTGTGATCCTTATTGGTGTTGATTTTCCTCTCCAAATGATATTTCCAAGAATGAAAACTCCTCTACCTTGGGGCCAAAGGGTTAGGCCTCTTGCTCTTTCTCACCCATTGCATGAATTTCCTAGAGGCAATAGAAATAATTTTCTAAAATTCAGAGGTGATGGGAAAGTTCATCCAGATTAACATATAACAACCTTCATTATTGCTTGTGGTGTTCTTGGCATTGAACATGAGGATGTATCTATAAGAATTTTTGTGGAGACATTGCAAGATAATGCTCCTGATTAGTTTTATCACCTGCCTGCTAGATCTATCACCAATTGGAACACCATGACAACCAAATTTGAGTAGCGCTTTAAACCAGCTGAAGATGTGCATGCCCTCTTGGCTCAGATTTACCAAATCAAGAAAGAATCTCATGAGCCTATGAGGGAGTTTGTAGCTAAATTCAATAGGCTGATTAACAAGATCTTACTAGCTACGCATCCTATAGATCAGATTTAGAGGTGCTTCTTCCTTAATGCTCAATTGCCTCAAGTGAGCTATTTACTTAGGAGAGCTAATCTTGCCACCTTGGATATTGATCAAAGGTTGGCTATTAGTGTGGAAGATGATCTGATTATGTTTGGCAAGCTGAGGAGAGATTCATCTAAACCCAAGGCATCCTCTTCTTCCACATCTTCTCTTGGAGTTAATGTATATTAGTTAGTCCAGAAGCTTGCTAATGATCTAATTGCTCTTAAGAAACAATTATCTCAACATGCTCCTTATCAAGATGTTCCTAGAAAGAAATTTCATCCCAAAAATCAGTTAGCCCCTCCTTAGAATAGATTATCAATTGAAGGTCCACCTATCTAAGTTCTAGTCAATGCAGCATGTGAAGTGCTAAAGCTTGATGATGAAGAGGAGAATGAAATCTATGAAGAATTAGAAGAGGCTGATGAAGAATTGTAAGAGATGAGTGGATCCCATGTCCATTTTCTCACTACTGAAGGTATAGATGAAGAAGATGATTATGAGGAAAGAATTGCAGAGATGAGCAATGATTCTTATGTTGTCATGACTTGTGAGCAAACGATCAAGAAAGAAAAGGTAGTGCAGCCTGGTAAAAGATCTAAGGATCCTCCTACAACCATTCCAGTGATTGTAAGGAGGGGAGCTCCTATTCCAAATTCTTATACACAAAAGGTAGGCTCTGTTGTTCCTTCTCCTTCATCTCCTACTCCTAAAAATTCTTGTCATTCTAGTGATAGAGTTGATATATAAAAAGTCCCATCTACTGTTGTTAGTAATGCTACATCTACCTCTAGATCATTTGATATTATTGACCATCTCAAGAGAACTAAGATTCAGATCTCAGAGGCTGAATTCTACCAAACACATCCCAAGGCATTTGCTAAGATGGTAGACTTTGTGAATTCTAAATCTAAGCCTTCACCGCATTGTTCTAATGGCCTCTTACCAAATCCTTCTCCTTCATCTCAACCCAGCCTTGTAGCAGTAGTTACTTCATTTAAGGAGAAGATAAAACCATTTTATGTTATTCTCCTCATAGCTGGTCATAAACTCAGCAATTGTGATGCCTACCAATATAGCTCATGCCCTAGGCCTGACCCTAACCCACACGTTTGGCTCATGCTATTCAATGGAAAGTAGAGAAGTACCATTGGTTGGTAGAATCAAGGATGCACAAGTTGCATTTGCTGCTATACATGAGAAAAGAGTTTTAGGAACGATCTTGATAGTTTATATACCTCCTTCTTATAGAATGCTATTGAGTAGAAACTTTTGCAAGGATGTTGGAGGAGATATCATGATGGACTGGTCACATGACCTCATTCCAGTGAATGGGAAGATGAAGAAGCTATTACCTAAAAAGCAAACTGAACATATTGTGCAAAAGACGAACAATCCAAAAGCACAAATACTTTATGAAGACAGAGGTCATGGCAATTACATGGTCATGTCACAAGATTAGGTAAAGCATCCCAAGGAAGTACTTCTTGATCCCAATGGCATTTGGATTTTAGAGTTTGATGGGAGCTACTCCTCAGCTAGTTCTTGAGCTCCAATTCAAACACACAAAGAACAAAACAGAGTATGAAGCTCTCTTTATTGGTCTTAACTTGGGAAAGGAAATGGGAACTAAGATTCTCCTTGCTCGTGGTCATGGAAAGCTGATTGTAAAGCAGGTTAGAGATATTTTCCAACTAAAAAATAGAAGGCTAAAACGTTACAGAAATCTGATTTGGGATTCACTTGAGTTCCTTGATTCCTTCTCCATCAAAGCCATGCCAAGAGAAAGAAACATGAGGGCTGAATCATTGGCTATCTTGGGGTCTCTATTAATTCCTCATCCAGATTTCTCCCAAGAGAAGTTCACCATTGAGATGATTCATAGGCCTAGTGTGCAAGACAATGAATATAATTGGAAAGTCTTCAATGATGATAAACATCTGCTATCCTTCCTAGATCTTAGAGATAATTTCGATTAGTTTTACTTTGAAGGGAGTGAAAATCCACCTAGGGAGTGTGTGCCTCCAAACGAAGAAGGTAGCAAAGAAGAATAAATAGATCATGACGACTGTTTAAAGTTACAAGGTAATAAGATACCTAAGGGGTTAGTGAGTTTGGAGGATCTATTTGATAAGCATGATGGGTATGTTAAGCCCAAAACTTCCAAAGGAGCCCAAAGTCATCTGAGTATGAGAAGATAACAATTGGAAGTTCTCATGAACCCAAGCTAGTGAACATTGGGAAGTGTTCCACACAAGAAGAGAAGAAGAAGGCTGCAAATTTGTTGAAGAGGTATACTGATGTCCTTACTTATTCCTATGATGATCTTAATGTTGGTACAAATAATTTAATTACACTGAATAAGCTCATTATAGAAAACTTTTATATTTGTTTTAATTAGTTCTAACTCTCGGAGCTTGTTGAGATTATCTCCACTCCTTGTGTGGAATTAGTTATCTCCTATTTAGCCTGACATTCCTATTATTTAGGAATGTCAAACTATTTATTCTCCCTATTTTCCTGGATAGTGGACGTATCAGAGATAATTATTATTTCTCTAGTCCTCTTTATTGTGCCCTTATTTTATGCTCTGAGTAATTCTCTGTGCTCACTCTTCCTGTGCTATATCCTACTGGTAGATTTTTCATAGTATCAGAGCTAGTATTGTTGCAAGAGAGCTAAGCCTTTGTTGGTTTATTCCTCCACACCGATCTGTGGAAGAATCGCTGATTTCAAGTGGCCTATTGTAGTTTTTCTGCTCTTTGCAGCCAACAAAAATGTATAAAGTACGTTTCGTTTTTGTTCTTTTGTGTTTGATGTGATGTGAGAAGGGGAGGAAAATCTCAGAAAAGTAGATTGTTATTATCAGCCGATGAAGGTTTTGAAGGCTTAAAAAATGTGTTCTTTTTGAGGAATTCCAAGTTTTTGAAGGGGAAGAAACATTGAGTAGGTGATCGGCTCAAAATTTCCAGCGTCGTTGCCAAAATATCAGCCTAGAGAAAGATCAGTTGATTAATCTCTGCATTTGCTGGACATTTTATTCATTTCCTATGTTGTGCATTTTGGTGCATCATTTGCTTCTGTGTGTTGGGATTGATCTTTCCTGTGCAGTCCCTTCTGCAACTCTATAGAGACTCAAGGGAACAAAAACTAGTAAGTCTTTATCTTATTTTGCCATGAATACATGCACAACCATATCTAATTGGTTCGTTTAAAGCAATTTAAGAAAGTATAATATTAAAATTTTCTATAGTTTTTTTAATAATTGAATTATGGGGGGAAATTAATGCTTTTAAGGCCAATTAATACTTTATTGGCGAGCTGTTTGTAAACCGAGCACAAATTTTTATTCCTTGTTTCTTCCTGAGTCCAACGAGTGGTCATACGAACCATATTTGTCTTCTATTTGGTTATCATTATAATAAGTGAGCAATTTTTTATTAAAAATTGACTTATTTTATGGGAAATTGAAAGTTTAATAAATTTTGCATGGTAACTCGAAATTCAGTGCCGTTTTTTGCAAAAGTTGATTTTTTTTATTTCCGTCACATTGAAGAAAATTTCATTAAAAAGGGAAATTTTGGAAAATAACCTCATTGAAACCATGTCAACATCCTTTTTATCATCCTCATCTTCTGACCATCTCGGGGATCTATGGTTGTTTGAGCCTCTAAACTTGACAAATTACCATGCTTGGAAACCGAAGATGTAGCACCTCTTACACTCTCATGGATTATGACATGTGTTCAATGATACAGTTCCTGCTTTCACCACAGAGAAGGAAAAGTACCTATATGAATGCAAGCAAGATGAAGCTCTTGAATTGATCATGTTAAATGTAGTGGATAACCTCCAGTTTTATATTTCTGCAGCCACAGCTCCGAAAGAGGTATGGGAAAAATTTGAATCATTTTTTGGCAAGATAAATGAGTTCAAATTAATTTAATAGGATCATGAATTAAACTCTTTATCACCTTCATATTTTCCTTCCATAGAAGAATTTCTATCAAAATTTAAAGAGATTCATAGTTAGTTGAAAGCATGTGGTAGAACTAAAAAGGATGACCAATGTGTATACATGATCCTAACTAAACTAAAGGGTCCATTTTCTGTATTTACGTCAACCTTCTTTTCTACTATGGATGCACTAGACACTCAGTTTAAAATGCCTTCATTTGAATAGTTTTGTGAACATCTCTCACGAGAACAAGAAAAATCAATCTCTCTAGATGTTATGCATACATCGAATCATGCTCTTGTGGTTAGTTCTCCTAAGAAAATTTCGAAAAGCAAACCCAAGCAAAGCTATGATAAGCTTGAACCCTCTCACAATATGGTTTCTAATCCTTTTGTTGACACTTCTAAACCACAAAATAATGGTAAAATTAAGAGACTATTTCAAAAGCAGGTGTTTGATCCTTATTCCTTTTACGGGGGAAAAATCACCCTAAATCCAAATGTTTTTTGAAGTTGCAAGCATTAGAAAAGGCTTTAAAACAACATAAGATCATTGTTCCATCACCTTCATCCACTTCCAATGTCTGCAAGGGTAAGTATATTTTTGTTAGAGCTTCTTCTCCTTTGCAAGATAGGTGGATTTTTGACTTGGGGGCTTCTCATCATATTACACATTGCAGGGATTTGTTGACTTTTGTTTCTACTTGCAGCACATCACAGATTTCGGTGGGAAATTCTACTTCTGTAGGTGTATTGGGTTCTGGTACTATAAAAATGCCAAATGGGCATCTAAATAATGTTCATTATGTTCCCCATATGTCTAACAATTTGCTTTCCATATATCAAATCTGTAACTCTGGTATTGGTAGAACTGTTGAATTCTCACCAAATAAGGTTGTCATCAAGGAACTTCATGATCATGATGATATTATAGCTACAAGAACTATGGATTCATGTTCACGTTTGTATGTATTTGAGAGCTTTGATAACTCTGTAGGATCATCACTTATTGCTCATGCTGATTCTTTGACCAAACTGTGGCATGAGAGGTTTTGTCACCTCAATTACAAATATCTAAAGCAGCTCTCTTCGTAGAATATGGTCATAGGATTTCCGAAGGTAAAATCACATGATGGCGTCTACCCTGGTTGTATGTTGGGTAAGCAACACTTGGATCCTTTTCCAAAAGTTCAAGTAAAAAGAGATATGGCTCATCTTGAGTTGGTACATTGTGATCTAACTTCTTTTCCTCATAGATCCTTTTCTAGTGCTAAGTATGTAATCACATTCATAGATGATTTTACTAGGAAAACTTGGGTGTACTTTCTAAAATATAAAAGTGATGTTGTGGAGCATTTCAATTTTTTTAAGGCTATTGTAGAGAAACAATCCAGACATTGTATTAAAATACTCCGCACGGATAATGGGGGGGAATATGAGAGTAACACATTTACTACTTTTTGTGCTAATCATGGAATTGTGCATCAGTATATTGTTACTCACACCCCTCAGTAAAATGGAGTTGCTGAATGAAATAACTGAACACTCAAGGAAATGGAAAATTACATGGTTCAGTCTAAGGACATGGCACCTTAGTTTGGGGTTGAAGCAGTCAACTGTGCAAATCATATTTAAAACACAATGCCACATAAAGCAGTGTAAGGGGTTACTCCTGAGGAGGCATGGTCTGGTGAAAAACCTGACGTATTAAAATTTCGGGCCTTTGGTTGTAAGGCACAGGCCTTTTTTCCTGACGACACTCAGAAAACCATGGAGAAGAAAATCAAAGAACTCATTTTTGTTGGTCATAGTGAGCATGTGAAGGCATATCGCCTCTTCGATCCCACTACCAAATGTGTTGTGTTTTGGTGGGATGTTCGAGTTGATGAGACTGAGGCTCCTTTAGATTATATAGCAGTTATTCCATCTCCATTATTTCCTCCTACTCCTACCACTGATGATGATTCTGATGGCCCGCCTGATCTTGATCCTATTTCTCCTGCTCCTATTGTTCATGCTCCAAAATTGTTGAGATCTACATTGGCTATAGCTAGTGATTTGGCGAGTGATTCACAAGATCTATGACATACTAGAGATGAGACTTCTGGTGTTGTCGATCATCGGCCCTATTCTGGTATGGCTCTTATGATCGAAGCTATTTCTAACGATCTTGTTCTTTTTTCACATGCATCTGGAAACCCAGAATGGGATTCTGCAATGCAGGATGAATATTCTTTGCTTATGAAGAATAATACTTTGGATTTGGTTCCTCTTCCGAAGGGAAGAAAGCTTGTATGATGTAAATGGGTCTATAAGACAAAATATGCAGCTAATGGATCGGTTGAAACATATAAGGCACGTTTTGTCGCTAAGGGGTATTCTCAAGTTGAAGGAGTAAATTACTCTAAAACTTTTTCTCGTATCACAAAGATGGATTTTGTTCACCTTATTCTCTCTCTTGCTGCTTCTCATTGATGGTCAGTACATCAGATGGACGTGAAGAGTGCATTTTTACATGGTGATCTCCATGAGGAGATTTATATACAGCAACCTCAGGGGTTCGTACATGACTCTTCACTTGTTTGTAGACTTTTCTGTTCACTCTATGGTCTCAAACAAGCCCCTTGGGCTTGGTATGAGAAGATGGATGCTTTCTTGTTGTCCATTGGCTTTCATCATTATAAGATTGATCGTATAGTTTATGTCCTGATGACTTATGATAACTTGCTTCTAGTCATATTATATGTTGATGATCTCCTCATTACTAGTAGTTAAAATTCTCTAACATAGGACATTAGATGGAAATTGAAAGTAGAATTTGATATGACAAATATGGGATTATTGCACTACTTTCTTGGCCTATAGGTTCACCAGTCTGCTGAGGGCATCTCTATTTGTCGGAAGAAATATGCTACATATCTGCTTCAGAGATTTCATATGGCTGATTGCAAGCCATCTCCCACACCTTACCAATCAGGTATTGAATTGACTGTTGTATGTAAGTCTAAACTAGTTGATCCCACATTGTATAGATAGTTGGTTGGGAGCCTTTTGTATCTCACTCATACTCTTCCCAATATTACCTTTGTTGTTAATCTTGTCTCTTGTTTTTCACATGAGCCTCATGAGAATCATTGGGAAGCATCCAAGCATATTTCGAGATATCTTCGGGGGACTTTGAGTTTTAATATTCCTTACACACCTCAGACTATTCCCTATATTGAGGGCTTTACAGATTCTGATTGGGGTGGATGTCGCGACACTCAAAAATCCACATCTGGCTATTTTTTTCATTTTGGTTCTGGTGTAGTTGCATGGTCTTGTAAAAAGTAGAATACCATTGCATTGTCATCCACTGAGGCTAAGTATCAAGGTGTTATGACAGTAGGGCAAGAGGTTCTCTAGATTTGATAGATTCTTGGTGAGTTTGGTTTTTCATAGGAGTCTTCTTCCATTCTTTAGTGTGATAACCAAATTTCTATTCACATTGCACGTAATCCTGTTGAGCATCAGCGCATGAAGCATATAGAGATCCACATGCACTTCATTCGACAGTTGATTCAGGATGGGGTCATTCAGATGGAGTTTGTTCCTATGGCCGATCAGCTCGCAGATATCTTCACTAAACCCTTGACTTCCCCTCGCTATTCTGAGTTGCGAGACAAGACTGGGGTGAAGGAAGTTGTCCTTGGGGGGATCTTGTATAGTCCTTCCTTCCTTCTTCTCTAGTATTGTATCAGGTACCTTATCAGGCCTAGTAGCCAGGACCCTTCTTTCTTTTTGCTCCCTAGGATTCACTTATGGGAGGGTGTTGGTGTAAATAATTTAATTACACCAAATAAGCTCATTATAAATTTTTTTTATATTTGTTTTAGTTAGTTCTAACTCTCAAAGCTTGTTGAGATTCTCTCCACTCCTTGTGTGGAATTAGTTATATCCTATTTAGCTTGACATTCCTATAATTTAGGAATGTCAAACTATCTATTCTCCCTATTTAATAAATCTCCCGAATGGTGGAGATATCAAAGATAATTATTATTTCTCTATTCCTCTTTATTTTTCTCTTATTTTCTGCTTAGAGTAATTCTCTATGCTCACTCTTCCTATGCTAGATCTTGCTAGTAGATTTTTCACTTAAGGCCTTCCAACCAAAGGAAATGTAGCATTTCATCCCTCTTAAACCTGGGATCAATCCCTTCAGGCAGAAGTAGAGGAAATATAACCTTAAGATTGCTGATATAATCTTCCAAGAAATACAAAAATTATTGAAAGAAAAGATCATTTTTCCTATTCACCATTCAATTTAGATTGCTAATATTGTGTCAGTTAGAAATAAGAATGGTGAGATCCAAATTTGTGTTGATTTAAGAAACTTGAATCAAGCATCTTTCAAGGACAATTATTCTATTCCCACCATGGATCAATTGTTGCAAGCTGTTATAGGTTCAGAGATGTTATCCATGCTTGATGGATTCTCCGGTTATAATCAAGTTGAATTAAATGTCATTGGGCAGCATAAGACCACCTTCACCACTCCTTGGTGCACCTTTTCTTATAAGAGAATTCCATTTGGCCTCATCAACACTAGTGCTACTTTTTAGAGGGAAATGGACCTAGCCTTTGGCATCCTCAAAGGAAAGTTCATACTTATTTACCTTGATTATCTGACTATGTTTTCAAAAGTCAGAGTTGATCATTTCCAGCACCTCAAAACAATCCTCCAAAAGTGTAGGGAGCATGACATCTCCTTGAATCCTAATAAATTAGTATTTTGTGTCACTGAAGGCAAAATTTTGGGACACACTGTCTCTAAGGATGGAATCAAGATTGATCTAGAAAGAGTCCACAAATTTTTGTTAGAGTAGGTATTTACCTTAGCTCATGTTCACCTAGGTACATTATTTACCTTTATTGTATTTATCCTCACCCACTTATGTGTGTGGATATTTCTTTTTATTTATTTAGATATTAGGAGATATTCTCTAGTTGTTAGGTATAGTTCTTTCCTTGATTTATGGTATTGACTAGTTCTTTCCTAGATCTATGGTATTGACTAGTTCTTTCCTAGATCTATGGTATTGACTAGATCATTGATGTCTAGTTCTCTCATAAATATATGGACTTGACTAGTTCTTTGATGACTAGTTCTTTCCATGATTTATGGCTTGATCTATGACCTTGACTGGTTCTTAGATTGTTATTCCTTTTCTATATACGCGAGGTCCATTCTCATTGTATTTCATTGAGTTCCATAATAATATATGATATTGCTGCTCATTTGTTTGCAAAGGTTTTGTGTAAAGTTATTCTGGTGAATTTATTTCATCTTATTGATCATAGTGTTTGATTAACATCTGTGTTCTTTGCTTGGTATGATCTGGATATCGTTCCTTTTATGGTATCAGAGCAGAAGATTGCTATTGACATCCATTTATAAGTTTCATTTTGCAAGAATTTTATAAAATATTCATATATTCGGGATTTGTCTATATTTTTTTGCTGCGTGCATTTTTATGCAAAACAGAGGGTTTCATTAGATCTGGAAGGTAGAAAAACCCTAAGATCGGCTGTAAACTTGACCATTTCGGGAGGCAGGTGAATTTTTTGTTTTTTTTTGTTGTGCAGAGAAACGTACTAGTTTTGCCTCAGGATTCATGCCATATGGAAAAGGAAAGGAAGGAAAAAAATTTATGGGTTCTGCTCAGTTTTTAGAGATCCGATCTGGGTTTTTTTTGGTGCAGCATAGCATTTTTAGTTTGCGCATAGGAGGTTGCGGCATTTTGGCAGGGGTCCACGGACGACGGCGCACTTTTTGCTATTTCCGGAAAATCCACAGACTACTATTTTGGGTGGCGAATGTTACTTTTAACACAGTCCAAAAATAGTTTTTTTACCATAAGAAGCAGTTGCATGTGACTTTCTCGAAAACCATCGACTCACCCCAAAATAGTAAGTTTCACTCACCCATTGAAATCCTTAGCCCCTAGTCATATGGTATGGTCATATGAGGGCTTAAAGGTGCTTAACTCTAGCCCCCTTTCATTTTATTTGTGGTGAAGGCAATAGCATTTTATTCTATTTTAGTGGAAACTAAAATAAATAGTAGAGCATAATATTGAAAACCTTGTATCTTTTGATCGGTAACTCAGTTTTGAGTGCCGTTTTTTACAAAAGTGCATAGTTTTTTATGCTCTTTCCATTGGAAATATTTGTTTTGAGAATCAAACTATAATTATAAAGTTCCATATTGTAACATGCACTCATTATAAAGTGCCAAAATCTGGGGGGCTCTTGTTGCATTACTTGGGGGTCTTGTTGCATTACTTGGTTCTTCCATTTCTTTTGGTGTTTTTTTTTTAAAGATGGCATCTACATCTACATTAACTCATGTTGAGCCATTAACAACACATAGTTATCACACATGGAAACCAAGAATGGAAAAAATAATTAAGCAGAAAGGATAATGGGCTTTAACTTCTAAAGAACAACCAGTGTTCACTAGAGAATATGAGAAATTTCAGTACCAGTGCAAATTTCATGAGTGTATGGGTTTGATAGGAACTTATGTAAGTGACAGTCTTTTATTTCATTTGGAAAATTGTGACTCTCCTTTCAAAATATGGGAGAAATTAGAGGATTTATTTGGTAAGGTGGATCATATGAGAGCTATGCAACTTGAAATTGAGATCACCTCTCTTAATCTTGAAGATTTTCCAACAATTATAGACTATCTTACCAAGTTCAAGGATTTATTGACACAGTTGAAGGGGAGTGGAAGAGATAAGAAAGATGAAGAGTGTGTTTACTTGATTCTATCCAAGTTGAGAGGACCATTCCAAATTTTTTCTTCTACCTTTTTCTCTAGCATGGATGTCTTAGGTGACAGCTTCAAAATTCCTAGCTTAGAAACATTTTGTGAAAGACTTACTAGGGAAGAATCCAAATTATCTCACCTTGAGTCTTCCACCTCTCAAAAGGCATTAACTGCATCTAATCCTAAGGGCAAGGGAAAACCAAAAAGTAAAACCAAATCCACACCTTCTCCATCTCAAAATGCTCCTAAACCCAAAGAAAACAACTCAAAACCTAAGGAGTCTTCTAAATCCAATAATAAGTCTAGTCATTCACGCTCTTCCTTCTTCTTCTTCTTTCTCTTTCCTTATAGCAAGATTCTTTTCTTCTTTTGGTTCGAGATTTCTTCATGGATATATTGTACATGAGTACCTCATCAAGTCTAGTTACCGGGACTCATACTGTGGACATGCCACTTCTATTTTGGCCCCTAGCTTCACTTGAGGGGGTGTGTTAGAGTAGGTATTTACCTTAGCTCATGTTCACCTAGGTACATTATTTACCTTTATTGTATTTATTTTCACCCACTTATGTGTGTGGATATTTCTTTTTATTTATTTAGATATTAGGAGATATTATCTAGTTGTTAGGTATAGTTCTTTCCTTGATCTATGGTATTGACTAGTTCTTTCCTAGATCTATGGTATTGACTAGATCCTTGATGTCTAGTTCTCTCATAAATCTATGGACTTGACTAGTTCTTTGATGACTAGTTATTTCCGTGATTCATGGATTTATCTACGACCTTGACTGGTTCTTAGATTATTACTCCTTACCTATATAAGCAAGGCCCATTCTCATTGTATTTCATTGAGTTCCATAATAATATATGATATTGCTGGTCATTTGTTTGCAAAGGTTTTGTGTAAAGTTATTCTGGAAAATTTCTTTCATCTTATTGATCGTGGTGTTTGAT
Source organism: Taxus chinensis (assembly GCA_019776745.2). Lineage (NCBI taxonomy): Eukaryota > Viridiplantae > Streptophyta > Pinopsida > Cupressales > Taxaceae > Taxus > Taxus chinensis. The sequence goes on from CM034148.1 coordinate 844,043,433, forward strand.
TAGCATCTACATTCTTGGCTTGGTACGATCTGGTTATCATTCCTTTTAAATTTAGCAGATCCCTCTTCCAACCAGCATGAAAGGTGTGCACTCTTTCTTTGGAAAAATCAACTTCCTGAGGAGATTCATACCTAATTTTTCAGACCTTACTTTGAACATTACTCACATGAGGAAGGGAAAACAAACATTTTGCTAGTCTTTTGAATGAAAACTTGCATTTGAATGCATTAATAAAGCTATAGTAAAGAATCCAATCTTGGCATGCCCAGATTTTGGTAAAGACTTCATTGTTTATTGCTATGCTACTGAATGCACTCTCGCTACTGTGTTAACCCAAGAAAATAATGAAGGTCATGAGCTCCTCATAGAATTCATGAGTTATATTTTGAAATCCCATCAGCTTTAGTACACCATGATGGAGAAACATGATTTTGCAGTGGTTAAGGTGGTGAAACAGTTTCATTTTTATATCCTCAACTTCAATGCTATTGTTCTTATGCTTGATACAATTGTTAAATCCATTCTAACACAATAAGAATTTGGAACCAAGAGGGGAATTGGGTAACCAAATTTTAGGAGTATCACCTTGACATCAAACCCACCATGTTGGTCAGGGGAAAGGGCTTATGTGAGCTCATTGCCAAAGGAGTTGATGATAAATTTCTAGAGGAAGAAGTTGATTTTCTTGTTGTTCTTTTCCTCAGTTTGACTGATGAATAGTATGCTGAAATTACATAGTTCCTCAGTTATGGAGAATGCCCATCCCATTTGACTGTCAAGGAGAAAATTTCCATCAAATTAAGATCATCTCAATATGTATTATGGGAAAATGCATTTTTCAAATGTGACATTAACCGAAGATTTTTTAAATGCGTTGACAAGAACTAGAAAAGGAGATTATTCTCGTCATTCCATGATCAGGCCTATGGGGGTCATTTCTCTTCCACTGTAATAGCTCACAAAATCCTATGTGTTGGGTATTATTGGCCCACATTATTCAGAGATGCATCCAAGTCGGTAAGTAAATGTGAAGCATGCCAAACCTTTGTTGGCAGACCTAAATTGTCTACTCTACCTCTCAAACCAATAGTGATTGGAGAGCCTTTTCAAAAATTAGGTTTAGACTTTATTGGCACACTCAATCCACACTCAAGTGCTTGACACACTCATGTTTTGACTGCCACTGAATATTTCACCAAGTGGGTGGAAGTCATTCAAGTCAAAAGTACTACTTTAGAGGTTGTTTGTAATTTCATCAAGGAGAATATCTTAATAAGGTTTGGGATACCAATCTAGATTGTCACTGACAATGGTTCAAACTTCTCCTCTACTAAAATGACTTATTTTTACTATGGCTATGGCATTTCCCTTGCAAACTCTTTAGATTATTATCCCCAAGGGAATGGGAAGCTTGTAAATGAATCTCATAGGAATTGGCATAAGAAACTATATTATGCTTTATGGGCTGATAAAATTACACCTAAGAGAGCCATTAGAATGTCTTCTTTTCAAGTGATATATAGAGTTGATGCTCAGTTGCCAGTAATGTTAAAACTTCTAGCCTTGCACTTGATGAAGGCCATTGAAGATGTCATGTTTTCTAGCTCATTGGAGAAAAGGATTATGTACCTTAAGAGGATGAATGAAGACAGAATGCAGGTGGTTTATAGGATATTAGCTCACCAACTCAAGGTCAAAGCCCTATTTGATAAAAGGGCTAAACTCATAACTTTTCAAGTCAGAGAAATTGTCCTCCTTTGGGAAAAAAGCCATAAACCAAGGGGCGGGCATGGTAAGTTTGATTCTCTTTGGCTGGGCCCATTCAAAATCAGACATCTTGTTTGTGAGAATTATTTCTACTTCGATTACTTAGACGGTTCTCCTCTCCCACTTCCTTATAGTGGGAAACACTTGAAATTATTCAAATCCTAGTGACTTGGGAGTCATTTTGTATATTCTGTATAGATTTTCCTTTGGTGTTTTTTCCTTTGGTTTTTGTCTTGTTTCCTTTCCCCCTTGGTGTGTGCCTCCCTTCTATTTTGAGCTTGTTTTTGACTCTGTTGCCCAATGGATAAGGCAATGGTCTTATTTTGGAAAAAATTTCTAAGGTTATTGATCTTGCCTTGTATTTCATGCCAAGCCAAGTCATCCCCAGAAGGATCCAGCTATTGTCACCCTCAAATTTCCCTCCATTTTCCAAGTCTAAAAATGTTAAATTTTGAGTTGGTGCCTTTGAAGTATTCTTGAAAGAGGTATTTTTGAATTTAGGAATACCCAAGGACTTGAATGCTTTTTAAAATTCATTCATCAGATGGGAAATATCTTCCCCTTTCCAAAAAGTTGAAGAAGTCTTCCTAACTCCTTGTGTTTTGCAAGTTATGGCTTGACAGACCTATGTGGTTAAATTTTCCCTTTGGCGGGTTGGTGGACCTACATTGTTCCTTGTGATTTTTGTACTTTTTCATGAAATGGGGTAAGGTAGAAAAGGTGACCCATGAGCCTACATGGAGAAATGGAGAGAAGTTTTGCAAGCCCTCAACCAATAAGAAGTAGCAACGTGTCCTCGGGGTTTGTGGACTGACGGCAACAATTTTGTTTTTTTGCACTTTTTGCCAAAGGGTTAAAAGTTTCAAGTTTTTCCGCCCTCCCTTTGGGCCTGCAGCCAATCAGGTCCTGTCATGTGTCATCGGGGCAATGGACCTGCGGACTCGTGGAGGAAAATCAAATTTTGTGCTGAAAGTTCAAAATGTTACAACTTGAGCACCGCCCCCTTTATCCAATTGGATGGCGCCATGTGTCCAGCCTTTGGCAGAGCTGTGGAGGGGCGTGAGGAAATTGATAAATCATGCCTTTTCTCCCAAATGTTGGGAAATGTGATTTTTCCACCTGGCTCATTTTCTCTAATTATGACATGTGTAGGGTCTCAATTTCGAGGTAAAAAATTAGTGAAAATGGTTTATTTACATCTGTGTCTTGTTTTTTTATTGCCATTTTTAGCTTGAGCTCTACAATGGATGAGTGTGTATCATTTTTTATCCTTCCTTCTTTGTTTGTGGTAATTTTTTGTGGAAATGCATTTTGGGTCTTTTTTGGAACAAAATTGACAATTTTTAAAGGAAATATGATTAATTTTCGAAGAGATGAAGTAATCAGGCATTTGTGAACAAAAATGGAGAAATGTGCCAATTGGGCACTCAAATGTTTTAGAGGCAATTAAAAAGGTGAAATGATGAGGCAAAATCAATGAGGAAACTGCAATATGCTTCTGCTAAATCATTAACGTTTGGAATGATGAATTTCAACCTTTTAGGGCATATGCATTTTCTATGAGTGCATTCTCGTTTCCCGTCTCTTTCCAAATGAATCTCCAACAAATTTTATCCCATTGGGATATTATTTCCTTGGAGGAAAAGCAAACTATGGAATAAGATTATTATAAAAACATGGTTTGCCATTGTATATGGGTTCTAGATTTTATTTTGGAAAATTTGTAAAAGTCTTAAAGTGATTCAATACAAATGTCTTTTCTTTCTCATTTTCTCCTATCACTCTTTCTCTTCCCTTACTTGGTTCAATGGATCATTTACCTTACATGCAATAGAAACTTTGTGTTCTAATATGTGCAATCTTAGAAATTTTTGTTTGCATATTTACATGATGTGAAGTAATTGATCTTTCCTTATATTTTCTTGTTTTAGTGTGATTAAGGAAATACTCTGCTATGTATATTTCTCCAAAGCATTTTTATTTTCTTCCTTCTTCCACTTCTTCATTCTTCCATTCCTTCTGATTGATAAACTTTCAAGTATACAGACTTTCCAGAATTCCATGATCCAAACATTGAAAATCTTTATATATGTACATTTGTTTTTCCAGTTTTCAATAAGGGAACCTCTCCCATTAAAGAGGAGGGACTTTTTGTTCCTTGACTGTGGTTTCACTTTCATGTTCCATTTTGAAACCCAACAACGGGGCACTGTAAAAAATTTATGGCTCGTTTCAACCCAAAACTTATCCACATGGAGGAAGAATGCTTGTTTGAAAATTCACCTTTTTGTTTGGCCTTGGAGTTACACTGGGGGGACACGTGGAGGATTCTACTACTTTTCCCAAACTGAGACAAATATTTCATTCAGGCAGACTAATTTTGGCAGACCATGAACACGTTGTGGGCTAGTTCTCATTTGAGGATCTGCCTAAGGGTCCCACCTTAAGAATTGCAACAAGGAGAAATGTGGAGGCTTCCACTGGCTCCACTTTGTACTTAAAATTTTCAAAGCAATTTTCTAAAGTCTAGGACACATGGTTATCTTGCTCTTATTTAGGGTCTCCAATTTTGGGCACCATCTCGAAGTTACACCATGAAGACATGTAGAGGCTTCCGCTAGGTCTTCCCATACTTAGACTTTTCAAGTAATTTTCTAGAGGCCTGGGACATATGGAGAGACTGCACCTATTTATGGATTGGCCCCCCGAGTTTTATTTTGAGGAAGTGCCAGGTGGACACTTGGAGGCTTCCACTCACTCTGCCCTTTGGTTGGACTTTTCAACAGCCAAAGGATACCGTCTCAGACCCTAGACACACGTTGCCTTCCACTGAACCTTGAAATTTTTAATAGAGTCTATCAGACTAAGACATGTGTTGAGTCTGCACTTGTTTGGGGTCTCTACTTTTTGGGACCATCTCAAAATATCCTATTGAGACATGTGCAGACTCATGTTAGCTCCTTTTTTCACCGAGACTTTTCAAAGGCCAAAAATCATTTTTCTTGAGCCCATGGTATGTGGAAGGCTTGCACATGTTTGGGACTTGCCTCTGTGCTTCTCCTTTACAGTTGCACTAAGGAAACATGTTGACTAGCTCCTATGATATAAAGTGGAAAAGGGACATGTGGATCAATGGTTGCTGTGCATTTCACCTAATTTTCTACTATTTTTGCTACAAGACTCCTTGAGACAGGAATACACACTGAATTTCATCATTTTTCAATGAAATTATTTGTCAGTTTATATCTGTAAGGTGCCTTTTAATGGATTTGAAACTTAAATTTTGAGTACAAGGATTGTGAAGGTTGATATTTTGAAGTTGGAGTTTCTCAGGTACTTGCAAAAATGGGAATTACCAAAGGATATGGATGCAGCTGAAGAATTGTAGATGAAAGAGAGGGGAATTGGTATGAAATGATGAAAGTGTAGGCATAAAAGATGAAAAAGGTGTTTCCTCAAAAGCAAAAAGGATTACATGACATATCTAGCTATGCAGAGTCTCTAGAAAATGATTAAAAAGGGGTTTTCTCACATGAAAAAAATGAGGAAAAATGATTAGAAGGATTGCCAAAAATTTGTGGCATGGCATCCTAGTCATTAGTCGAGGGCCCAAGAAACATGATCAATTCATAACTAGTCCACTTGGTAGCTTTTGGATATGAATTTGTTAAACGTTGTTATCTAAAACAAATTGGTTACAACAAAAGGTCCCTCGAATATTCTTCTCTTTTGGGAGGGGGGGTGAATTGTGTGAGTGAAATGTATAAATGTAATGAGAATACTCTTACAAATGGTCGGAGTTTTAATTCTTGAGATCCTCTTTTTTTGAGAAATTCGTCTTCCCGAGAGACCAAAGTTGAGATAATCTCTTATTTTCTTCTATGTTATATTTTCTATTGTGTAAAGTTTGTTGCAGATGTATAACCATTGAAAAGCACTGAGATTTCTCTGGAATCTTTCCCTTGCTAATGAATGATTAAGTAATTTTGGAATCAATTTATGTCCAATCTCTAGCAATTTGTGTTTGCTTTGTTTTAGAATGTCAGTAAAAATAGTTTCTTTCATTCCTGTTACAATGTTGCATTGAAATTTTTGTGAAATCACACAGGATCTTATCCCTGTAATAGTCTAATGCTATTTTAAATTTCATTTCAAGAAAAGCCTTCATCTTGGATGAGATAAAAAAATTAAAATCACTTCACAGTCATTTGTTGATAAAGATTGTTTGTAATTCTTTGCGTATACCTTAGGCATGATTAATCAGAAACTTTAGTGTTTAATTGATTCTTTCAATTCAAGCCTTCATGTTGGAGTCTCAAATATTATGTGAAAAATTACTGATCTCGGCCTCCATTAAAGCACACCTTCTGGTTGAAGGAACGTCTTAACTGTTCTGAAGCTTTATGTTGTTGAAGTTGTTCACTGTTGTAAAGTCCTTCCAAATATCTGGCATAATCAAATTTATCCTACTTCATCTCCAACCAAAATCATTTAACAACCATTTTTGATCAACCTTGAACTACCAATGTTTACCCTGTGTATCAATAAATAAATAAAATCTACTTGCAAAAATATAAAGAACAATCAGGATTTCTTCATGTCTTCAATAATCTTATCCTTGTGTTGAAAATATTTCCATCATTTAGAAGTGATGTGATGCCTGCTTAAACAACCCACTTGATACCCAAGAAACAACCTAGGATTAGTTAGGAAAATTATGGAATAATTTTATTTATTTTTATTAAAAGAATCTACAACTAGTTTTCTAGGAAACAACTGTCACTAACAAGTTCAAGAACAATTCTAATCTACTAGAGTATACTCTTCTTTTATTAATAATTATAAGTATTCATAAGGTCCAAATTTAGGGTTAGAAGTTTCAATTAAGTTCAAAGGGTAAATAATCACCATAACCACTCTCTAACAGGATTAGAGTTTCAACTTGATTTTTATCACACTTACCATGTTCATAAAATCCCTAAATAATTCTCATTGGATAGAAAATTTTCTCACCTTTCCAATGATATAAAGAAGTCATCCTAACTCCTCATAAAATGCAAGTTATGCGCCGACTGACCTTGGGGTTAAAATTTTCCCCCCAAGAGCGGGCCTGCAGGCCCAAGGGGGAATTTTTTAAAATTTTCTTGTGCGGGGGTAAAAAATAATTTTTTTCCCATGCTCCTGTAGGTTCAAAGAGGACACATTGCACTCTCCAGGTCAAATCAGGGAAAAAAGGGGAAAGGGTGGGGCAGCGGAGATGTTTAGGAATATTCGCCAAGGGTAGGGTAAAAGGTTAAGTCTCACACGCGGGCCTCCACGTCCGGGAAAGTGATTTTTTTTGCCAAAGCAAGGGTGTGAGTGTAGGGCTATGGAGAAAATTATTCAAATTTTCCAAAAAACTATTTTATCAGAAGGGATAAAGTTTTAAGGGTCCCGCCCCTTCGTCATGCCACGTGGTAGTACCTGATTGGATCCGGGATTGCTAGCCGGTGGAGAAAGTTAAGAAAAAATTCTAATTTTTTTTTAAAACCACCAAAATCAATTGCTAGTAGGGCTATAGAAAAAATTTAAAAAAATTTCTGAATTTTTTTTCTAAGTCCCAAGGGAAAATTTTGGGCTGTGGGCCCGCCAAGGAATATTTTCCCAAAATTTAATGCCAAGTGAAGAAAACTTCAAAAGACCATAACTTTTGATAGAAAGCTTAGTTTTGGGAAAAAGGGGAATTTTTGGAAATCTCTCAATGCCCTCTTTAGATAGGAAGCATTAATTTTAGATTTTGATAAATTTTAATAAGTTAATTTTAAGAAAATAGCCTGAAGAATTTTTAAAAGAAAACTGGTAAATTTTAATTTATAAATTTTGTTCAATTTGATCTCCTCCTTCACTCAACATGCCAAACAGACATGGAGAATTAATCTAAGAAGTATTTAGGTTGAATTTAGAGGGTAATTTAGCTTTATTGAATTCCAATTCAAAATTTCCAACAATTGATAGAAAAAAAAAGATTGCGAAAGGTTTTCCTTTGTTTAATTTGAAAGGTTTTTTAAAAATTTATTTATATTTTTTAGTTTTTTTTGGGGTCATTTTGGTCATACTAAGTTCAAATTAATGTTTCATTTTATTGTTTTTATTTCAGATGTCATTATGTGTATTTTGAATAAAAATTTGCAAAGTTTACAGTGAAATAAAATAAGATCTATAATTGCACACAAATAGATTTATTTCCATTTACATAAATTTAAACTATGAATTCATTTCCAAGTCTAATCTATAATGTTAATTTGTTCCACATCTAGTTGTGTAAAAATCCAAAATGTAGATTCAAAATTTTCCAATCATTCATTTCACAAAACAGATTAATACATTTTCTTCAAACGTATTTCTTTCTTCCAATTTTCCAAACCAAGATATTAAATACAAAATTCAAATATAACAATTCCATTCTGAACAAGGTAAGACAACTTCCATTAATTCAATGAATCTTTTAAAATTATTTTCATATATATTTTCAAGATACAACATACAAAATACATGTCTTTCTTTTTTAATAACAGAACTGAATACAAAGCATACTCTTTTACATTTCAAATTATAGATTTCATAACCAAATACAAACATCTCTTCTTCACAAAATATATTACATTTTCATCCACTTCGAAGTGGGAAATGTTACAAAATAATTCTCTTAAGGTACTATCAAAACCATCTTCTTTTCTTAGCTCTAGGATAACAACATGCATTTCTCCTTTTGGATCACAACAAAGGCAGGGAAAAGGCAATGCTCTCCACCCAACCAAGACATCCAATGAAGAGGAGAAGCAATCCTTCATCATTGGCCGTAAAGTACTAAGACAAAGTATTTCCCGAGCTTCCCCAACCATTGTGTTTTTTTGTAAGGAACTAAAATAAGATACAAAATTATTAATAAACATGATTATTATTAATAACTTATTTTAAAGTCATGGAAACATACAATGCATGATATTTATCCACCTTCCACATACACACAACTTATTCTATTATCTTCAGATATGCAAGCAACTTGGAAAAGATGTTATCCAAAATTCACCCCTCAAGGTAATTTTGATAACATGCATCAAATTCTTTAATCCCAAGCAATATGATTGTTCAAAAAATTCAAGGGTCCCCCTCATATTTGTCTAACTCCCCTGTCCAAGAGGAAGAGAGTAAGTTCTGAGAAAATGTGAAAAAAAGGGTTGCAGAAGGCAAATAGGTTGATCCAGGAAAAATCGTGAAAATTGGCTAAGTCCCGCTCAAGATCGCCTCTGGGACGTTTGGGACAACCGGCCGAACCGGGCGAAATCAGCACAAACAGTCCGAAACGCAGCATTGGGAAAAATGGGACAAAAGTACGCGGCGGGCACGAAATTCCGGTTCGATAAAAAAGAGAAAAAATCGACTAACTGCTGAGAGGGTCGCCTTTGGGACAAGCGGGACAAAAAGACGCGAACCGGCCGAACCGGGCGAAATGAGTACAGCCCGAAACAGCTGGGACGCGCGGGCCAAAAGTACGTGAACCGGCCGAACCGGCCGAAATGAGAACTTCCCGGGACAGTTGGGACAAAAAGGCGCGAACCGGCGAACCGGGCGAATTTGTCCCAGACAGTCCGAAACAGTCAAATGGGACGCGCGGGCCAAAAGTACGCGAACCGGCCGGATCGGCCGAAATGGGAAATTTCAGCACCAAAACCAAATGGGACAAAGGGACGCGCGGGACGCGAAAAGCCGAAATGGCCGAAGGCAGAGGAGAAAAGTCAACATTTGACCCGTGGAACTTCAAACGGCCATAACTTTTGACTCCGAGCTCCGATTTTGATAAAATTTGATGGAACGAGCACGACGTCCTCTACGCCACAAAAATTGGATTTCTTATTTTTAATGAGGGTAGATATGTTTAAATAAAAGAAACATATTCGGCTCCAGTCAGTCAATGCTCATTCCCGTCAAATGACAGAAAACGCCTGCCAGGCCCCAAAATAGCTGCCCACACTCAGAAGGCCATAACTTTTGCATTTCTCAACGAAATCACACAAAATTGGTACCGTTGGAATCGTGGTTCCGAGCCTGATGCACAAAATCAAGAAATTCCAGATTTGATCAGAAATTGATTACTTTTTTAAGGAAACGTGGCCGGGTTCAGAACAGTGTTTTATTTGGTAGCTGGGAGTGCAATTAAGAGGCATGGTCATCATTCCTTCTCTGCTGCAGCACATGGGACAGTATGGGGAGCCTTTTCAAGTAATGGATGCAACCATTCCACTCAATTTAATGCCTCTTACAGGTGGTTGAAGGACAGATTTCGGGATTTCCATTTTCCCTTCTCTTTTCCTTCTCATTTTTCTATAAAATGAAGTGTTGGGCTCATTGTAAAGGGGGGAGAGTTTTTGGGTAACAAAGCTCTGTCAAAATTGCTTTGTGAAGCCAGTGTGTTGCAGGCCCTTGTAGTGGACTCCTTGCATGGTGATCCAGGCCCTTATCTTGTAATAGATTGAACTGTGCATATCATGAAGCAATAAAATATCAGTTTGTGGATATATCTTCCCCTGCTGTGTTTCCTTGCATTCTTCTTGCCCCTTTATCTTTCTACAAGTATATTGTGTCTATTTATTATGTTCTTGCAGGAATTCATTATTATTGTGTGTGCTTGAAATACTGCTGTGAATGCATTTTGCTGGATTATGGTGAACTGTCATCACCTCTTCTAGTGTGCATTTTGCCTCTGTATTTCACACATTTGGAGATTACTCTCACACCCTCTTTTTCTGGTGTATCACCGCTTTAGTGTAGGCTTTCATTTTATGCATTCTCTCTCTCTGGTCCCTTGGAATTTTAGGTTAGAATAGCTAGTTTCTCCTGCATTAGAGTAGATTGTGGCAGGTAGTTTAGGAGCAAGAACCAGCTTTCTCTGGAGGTCTATCTCAAGTAGCAAGTCCCACAACTTGGAGATAGTACCCATGTTATCCAATCACACTGGATGCTTAGAGTGATCAAACTAGAAATCTGATCAACATCCAGGGGTGCTGTGATTCGGTGATAACCTCAATCCTAAACTCCCTCCACAATAAATTTTGATGCCATTAGCATTTACAACCAATAACCACACAAAAAATTCACCATTCACACAAAAAGAACCCAGATAACAACATAAATGAAGAGCTAAGCTCCTACCTATCCATGGGTAGATTTGATTCCAACCTGCAAATCTCTATCCTAATCAATCAATCAAACAGCCAAGTGCAACATGTAACAGTCTTCCCAAAAGCTCCTCTAAAGCAAGAGCTCCAATCAACAAGAAAATTTTCCCCAAAGAAGCATTCCAAAAGTTTCAACAACCCAAAACAAAGAAAGGAGTTCTAATTTTGTAGAAGAGGTAAGAGGAGAGGATGAGGTGTATCCATGTAGGATATCACATCACACATCCTCAACTACAACACAAAATTTAAAATCCTTTTCTAAGGTAGAATAAAGAGGTGGGTAAAAATATGACAATAAACTTACACACTCCAAAAAGCTCACACCCCAAAGGACTGAATTTTATAAAATGTAAGAAGAGTGAAATTAAAACATGCAACTTGATTTATAAAAATGCATTAAAAAGGTCTAAAATCAACCCTCCAACCATACGTATGGTAGTTAGATAAAATTAAGAGGTATGGGACAAGTTTTACCTGTCCCACAAGCTTCTAAAAACAGCCTCCAAGGACAAATTCGAGTTTCGAAGAAGGTGGAGTGTTTGATACTCCAAAATCTAACTTACACAACTCTTACACATAATTACACATCACTTACATATTTAATACAAAAGCCAACAACTTCTACAATTAATTTCTTATATCCCAAATTTGATTCATTTATTTATTCCAACAACATGATTACCCACATTAATTTCTCCCCAATTAAAAGAATAAAGAAAGGGGTAAATGCATCACAAAATAAACACATGCAAACATTAATAAAAGAAACCACATTAATAAAATACACATAACCCCTTGGTCACACAAAAAGGTAATCCCCCCTATGGGAGTCTATAACAAAATACAACACACATAACAAAACATGTTGCCATGGTGACCTTGTTGAACTCATCTAGAATTCCAATGTGGTTGGTCTCCAATCCCCCCATGTTTGTGGTGATAGTTTAACCTACAAAACACAAATACCTCCTTTGGCCTCATGGCCATATCAGAACATCCAACATGATATAAATATAATGAAAAAATCATCTATACATATGAATCACAACAACATGAAGGCAATCAACAATATCACCTACAATTTATATCAGCAATTGTATCATCATCATATAATGTCCATTTTCTAGGTGTACTCACAATATTCAAAAATCACATGTCTGAACAACATTCATAATATATCCATGTCAAATAGGAGATCATCATCCACATGTGAAGTGTCTCTAATAATCATGCATCATAACTAAATCAAGATCAACAAAAATCCATGGTCCAACATCTAGCATCATACTAAATCAAAAGCATAAAAATGTCCATAATGTAATCAACAGTATCAAGATCAGTATCAAAAGGTGTCAAAGGGAAGTGGGCACTACAAGTGACAAATCTTAAGAGTTAAATCATGGAGCATTGACTGTATTTTCCCAAGGTTCTCTTCATAGAATTTTTGCAAAAGAAGGATATCACCATCTCCTTCATCAAACAGAAGTTACACTAAGGGTCCTCTCACCCTGGTCGAAAAGGCAAGACCTAAAGTAGTGAGGATAGGTTAAATCCTCTTAAAGGTCCTATCCATCTTTCCATAAATCCGAGTAACAAAGGCCCAGTTAGATCTCATCCCCAGCTACAAAATGACACACACTATAATCTATCTTACTGTAAGCTCCCTGTCGAATCTGTGTTGCTACTTGACTTGAAAAGGAGAAAAAATTTGGATACTAACAATGCTTATGAAATTTATTAGATTATATGTCTAGTCTTTACCTTGATATTCATTATTCCATGATGCATGTCTATCAAGATCTCTTATTCCCATCACATCTACCTCACTTATATAATGTGTTAATATTATAGCCTAGATGACATTTTCCACTAATATTCCATTTTTTTTGTTAAGTAGGTTGAAATATCCTCAAATTTTGAATCACTTTAATTTTCATCATCTTCTGGATTAATAATTAACTTGACATGCCATTAAGTATAAGTGAAAAAATCCCAATTTTATTTTATAACATCATCATCAAGTCTAATATCTCTTTCTATATTACAAATTTGTTGTAAAGCAGTAACTCTAACTAATAAAAATCAATCCATTTTTGTGGTTCAGGTGCATGGATGGAGAAGTACCTTATGAATGCTCTCACAATGGGTTCCTTAAACCTTTTATCCCTATCTTTTTAATATCTTTTTCACCATGGAATATATATCCAATATTTTTCTTCTTGAATAACAAAAATAACATCCATAGAAAAAGGCATTTTATTTTATCCATCATCGAAAGATATTGTAATCTCTTTATTGTCATTTTTTTCATTTTTAACTACCCATTTGAACACCTCTTTTGAAACAGTCAATTCAAAAAATACTCTATTTCTCTATGATAATGGAGGGTACATCAACATGTTACATGTTTCTTGTGTTTCAATTTCTCTTTTTATAATTGTTTTAGGTATAAGTTTCATGTATACTTTTGTAAATAATTCATTCATATTTTCAATGTTTGCATGTCACATCAACATTTGATGATATATTTCAGAACTTATCTTAGTTTTGTTGCATACTTTCCAATTTTTTTAATTACTAACATGTTTGCAAAGAACAATTCAGCATTCTATATTTTATTTACACAACTATAGTACGTAATAATTGTGTGTATTTATACTATCATCATTTCTTGAAGGCTAAAACTTATTATCTCCTATATCTAGGTCTTGATATAAGTTTGATAGATCAAGATCATGTGGCCATGATGCCTTATACCTATCATAAATAATAACTCATTTTAGTACATGCACTGTTATTATATTTAATTTTTATAGATCTATTATAATGTGTGAATCTATTACCTACAAATAATTCTTCCTCTTTTCTTATGTAGGTAAACACCCTTTCTACACATTGTACGCCATTATACACAATTGAAAATATCTTCATAGCACCATGTTCCATATATATCTATGTAATTTTTCATTATTTCAAAGACTTGTGTGTCATAATTGTTTTGTATTGCATGTAATTTATAATAAATTTAAAATTATCGCTAAAATAGATAAATAACAATATATTATAAAACATATATTTGGGGAGGATTGATAACATACCTATTTGTTTTTTGTGTGTGGATCATCATGAGGATTCAATGTATGAGGAATATAATGGAAATAATTTTCTACATATTTTTATTCATGATCATTTTTGTTATCCTAATTGTAATTATTTTATGTTCCCCATCTTACCATATGAGTGTATTCTCATGTGGTGAATCATGTGGTGAACCCCTATGTTTGCACTCATATCCAAGCTAATAATATTTTATTATCATTCCTTTTTGTAGTATCTCCTCAAGAAAATTTGTATATCACTTGTGCATACAGTGTGTCACTATATGAGGTTTTTAATAAATATTATGTATTTTCCAATTATGTGATTCTCATGTATTTGGTGGTGTTTTTTCTAGCATCAATATATGTAGATCTAGTAAATACATGCCAGGTGTACTAAAACTTAAGGAACATATATGTGATCTAATTCAATGCAACATGTCAATTAATTCACTACAACATTTTTACCAATATGGACTTTTGCCTCTTAAGGTGGTTCCATACCAAATTAAATGATCATCTAGTTATCAGTGAGGCACCTTTTCTAAATGATCACATAACTTGATGATTGTTACTGACATATTTTGAAATCTTTTTTTCATAAAAATTCTAAATGAATTTTGTACATGATCTCTCATGATTGTGTAAATCATGAAATATCTAAATATTGGGTGTTAGATAAAATTATGATACCTATATCAAAATAAATGTTCATAAAATTTATGTAGATTCACTGAGAATTAATCATGGTTCTAGTTAATCGCATATTACATTGGGAAAAATGTTGGAAATTCAATATCATGTAATCCTAATGTGAAATAATCATTGATAGGATATGATCCCATCCCCAACCAATCAATAAGTGTCATAGGACTAGAATAGGGTTATTTAAACATGCATGTATTAATTCCATCTCTCGTTGGGTATTGCGTGGTTTGGAGGAAATTAATATTATGTAATTATTCATATTTCCTTCAACAATCACCATCACTAGACATGTAAATATTGTAGTTCCCTGTTTAGTTGTCAGTGGTTAAATACTAATCTAAGGTCATCTATTTTAATATGGTTCTTTCATGTACGTTTTAGTGAATGTTTAGTTGATCGAATTAGTGTAGTGATTTACCTTATGAAAAATCTATAGAAGGCACACGTCTTTGTTGATAATTTTTGCACTCGTGCAAAAATGAGCAACTCAAAAATTTGTTATGATGGAAGGAATTGATGAAATGGACCTAACTAGGCGGATGCAATTAATTAACTACATGTAATCTGCAACTATGAGTTTTTTTACAAAATGTAACACCTCACATAGATTTCCATTCCATGTTCATCTTCAAAAAGGAAACACAAAATCCCTGAAGGACTAATACATTTCCTTGATGAAGGTGGGGAATCACAGCTTAGGTCAAATGTTAGATTTAGGAACAAAAAATAGAGTTGTAATTTACAAGAAGGAGAGTTCATTATTAAAGATTACAATTACCTCAAAACTCGTTATTTCTACATGTTTAAATACATTTAATTATGTGATTGAGTTGTTGATTCTCATTATACAATTAATATCCATCATAAAAGCTGAATGCAAAAAGAAGTAGAGATATCAATTACCAAAATTAATGTTATTTATTCATGAAGAAATACAATGTTTCCCACACAAGCCATGGGATTTAACTTGTAATTATTGAAGAAAGAACTACATGTGCATAAAGTTAAAATTAAAAGAGTATAAAAGAAACCCATCATTGCCTCAGGTTTTTCTTCTAATCTTCTTGTCAGCATTTCCAACTCCATCGTTCATCCATGTTGCAAACAACTACAAATGTACCTGAAAAAGTGAAAGAAAACTTGAAATGAATATTGAGCTTAGAGTTTTATTTGTACTCATGTATTGTCTAATTACATGCAAATGGATTTGTAAACATTAGAATTATAAGGTACATTAGGGACATATATGTTACCAAAATATTATGTAACATTCTTAAATAAATTGTAATATTATTAATAATGCGTTTATAGAACTAATAGTAATAATATAGTTGTAATAGTTTAATTATTTGAGTGAGTTGTGAGAACAAATAACATAGCTATTTTGTAGTGTGATTAAACCTAGGAATGTTTGAGAGATATTAGAAGATAAGTTTGAGAGATTCATGGAGAGAGATATGAGGGATTAAAGATGAGTGTTCACTCCACCATTTTAGGAGATCAAACACTATATATGTAACCTCTATCAATATCAATTATATCCTGAATCAATTCAGTTTATATATTATAATATTCGGTGTTTTTTTTTTTATATATATTATAGTGCAATGTTTAATAGCGGTATCAAAGTAGGAATATCTAAGACAATATGGAGATTTAAGTTTTGTATGGGGTAAGCTACAAATTGATCCCTATTCGCCCCAACTCATGAGATTTTATTGATTAATTTATCTCATTTGATCTTTAGTTATATTTCATTTGGTAGTTACAGTTTATTGTTTCTGTGGAAAATGATTTCTTTTTGGAGTGAAGATATGTTGTTGCAGCTGCAACTAATGTGAAGCATATATTAATTGCATGTTGTTCATAAGCATACACTTGTTTAAAATATGCGATACACTTAGATCTGGAGGCGTTTGGCTGTTGTTTTACTTTACTCATCTTACTTCTTAGCATGCAGAGTCCAAATTGGTTATCATATTGAAAGCACATGTATTCCATGAACCTGATGTAACTTCAATGTGTTTATTCACATGTTTCTGTAATAGGTAACTCATGTGAACCTATCTAAATAATAGCCTATAATTTCTATTTTGTAATCTAGGTTCTCCCAAAATTGTACTAGTTTCAATAATAAATCTTTATACTACTTGTGTGTAAATTGTAGAGAAACCCAGATCATATTTTAGGAGAAAACGTGAATTCAATACAACAATCTGCTTCATAATTTAACATCGCCTAAACATAACGCTTATCTCCAAATCCGTGCATGCTTATATCTTTATTGTTGGTTGATGGATCTATATGCTATTGGCATCTCAATTTGGGAATACTAATCCATGAGTTCATCATGTAGACTATTCTTCACACATCTGGTGTTAAGTCTCCAACTAAAGAGCGCCAAAGTTATATGAATTTGTTGACTCTACAACTTTATAACTTCGAGGAAAGTCTTCTCCAAAAATAAGGATAACTAGACATTTATCAAATGGTACATTGGTTTTTGAAGACCCTCAAATTTGCCTTCCATTTCTTCACTGATATTTTTTATTTTAAAAAAAAAGGTCATTGTATTGATTCAAATATATCTTGGTCAAGATTATTGTTGTTTGTTTACGTGAATAGAGTGTTTTTCTTTTTATAGTGGAGATTATATGTGTAATTAATTTTTATTATAAATCTTGTATATTCGATTTTAGTACCGATTTAAAATTCAACATAAAAATGTTAATTGTTTTGTCATCTTATAGAGTTCGTGTTTGTCAATACATATTATGTGTAATGTGTCAAAAATAGTCTCATTTTGTATCAAGTGTGGTAAAGTCTTTTTTTAAGTCAAATCTTTAATTCAATTTGTATTGTAATGTCCTTGTCAATTTTTTTTTTTTCAAATTTATGATTCATTCTTAAAAGTTGTAAAACTAAGAAAAAAAATTTACCTCATTATTTAATAATTGGATGCCTTTTCACTTGTACGCTACACCCAAATTGTGGAGATTATATTTTGAGCTTCATGATCATATCTAACTGAGTTAGCAGCCTGTCACATGGAGGAAGGAGGTCAATAACCTACCTCTCGCCAGCCGCTAGTGATGGGGCTGCACAATGGTTGTTGTGGCATTTTATTTTAGTTGTGTGTTTATTTTCTTCAAATAAGAACAAATGAATCATACATGTTCAACTATTGTAATAAGTGATCTCCTATGTGAGTGATATTTCCTACATTTTCTCTTGATGTAAGAGCATTGTAGAAGATCAGAAGCACCAATATAAGTCAGTTCGTGGATCTTGAAAAGGTTTGTGGGAGATCCAAAAAACTAAATGTTGATGGATTCCTATCACATCAAGGTTTGTGGGAAACCTTTTTAAAACCATGGAAGGAGAGAGCCTTTCTTTTGATCAAGGTCATGAGCAAGGTTAGGCATGCCACATGGGTGAGCATACTACAAATAAGCATGTGAATGTTTTTTTACCATGTAAACATTAGGGGAGTGTATATTGGTAATTAATAATGGTAACAATAGAGGACTCAATGTTACCATTTAATATTGTGTAACATTATTAAATAAATTGTAATACTATTAATAATGAGTTTATAGAAATCATATTAATAATATAGTTGTAATAGTTTAATTATTTGATTGAGATGTGAGAACAATTCACATAACTATTTTGTAGTGTGAGTGATCATAGGAATGTTTGAGAGATTCATGGAGAGAGATATGAGGGATTAAATATGAGTGTTGACTCCACCATTGTAGGATATCAAACACTATATATGTAACCTCTATCAATATAAATTATATCTTGAATCTATTCAGTTTCCATATTATAATATTCAGTGTTTGTTTTTATATTTTAGTCCAGTGTTTAACAAGATACACATTTGATAAAGTACTACCACATATGATTCCCATAATCATTATAGAAGAAGAAAGAAAAAAGAAGGAAAAACTATGGAACATAAGAGAGGCCAAAATCCTAAATATTTTCTAACTATTTTCTTAAGTGTGTCGGTATGGGTAACAGATGAAGAAAGAAAAATATTTTACATAAATGATTACTGTACTAAAAGAAAATACTTGCTGAAGGAATATAGATGGTAAAATTTTATGAGGTGTTCCAGGAAAAAGGAAAATGCAAGAAAAAAATGTACAGAAAGAAGGGTGATACGAGAAATGTTGTAAGATGAAATTATTGCATCATGGTCTTGTTATCTCTCAAAATTTCACCCTATAGAGAGATGGTTGCAGGTGTTCTAAGCTTACAAATTTTATCTCTCTTTCGTAGATACAATGGAAACACCTCAGGTCTATGGGTATACCTATTTTGAGGTGAGTCTTCGATATCAAGGTTGGTTCCTTATTGATGTATCCTGTTGGTATCCAAATTGATTCTCCCTTGCAAGATGAGCACCATCAAAGATTTAACAAGAAGCCTAGAGAAGGATAAATCATCATGTATGTCATGTTATCTCTCGAAAGTGCACCCTGTAGAGAGATGGATGCAGGTTTTCTAAGCTTGTACAATTGATCTCTCTCTTTCGTAGATACAATGGAAACACATTAGGTCTGTGGGTATAAATTTTTGAGGTGAGTCTCTGGTATCAAGATTGGTTCCTTATCGGTGTATCCTAAACTGATTTCTGGGAGTTTGAGGGTAGAATATGGCTGTAAAATAATTAAAATAAGGTGATACACCAAATTATTATGAGGACTTTGATTGAATATATGCACAACTAATTTGGAAAGGATTCTTGATGCACAAACCAATACTTTATCTACAAAATTTCTAAGGGCAAAACACTTGATTGTACTGAGGGAGGATCACAAGAGTACTAATAAGTTAACATGCACATTGAAATTAAGCAGAAAAGATTGAATTTACAGCAGGGTAAGGTGATTGATCAGCTTGAGACTTGACACTTGCTGGAATTCTCTCCCATGTTCTGGAAAAATAGATATTGAAGCTAGACATAAATTCATTGGGAGATATTTTAATAGTAGACAAGTGTTCAGTGAGCGACAAATGATATGAATTATCCTGGAATTGTTTCAGCATTTTTTCTCCTAAGTTATCCCAAGTTCTTATGCTTCCAATTTCTAGGTTTCTATACCATTGCAAGGCCTACCCTTTAAAATATACAGCTAGAAGTCTTAAAGATACATATTCATGAGTGATATTATGGACTGCACATAGGGCTGTTATATCTTTAATATGTTTAGCTTGTGTAACCTAATTTTCACCCATGAATGATGGCAAAATTTCCATGGCAGCATTAGGAATGTCATGGTGAACTGGGATTACTAATGGACTGCCATTAGTAAAATTCACAAAATTCCTTGGTGTTTGGATAGCCATTTGAAAAACTGGGATATTAATTGAGAAATTGATACGTGGTGAAGGAAGATTAGGAGGAGGGTTACAAAAACTAGGACTATTCTAAGGTAAATTATTATTAACTCTTCTCCTTCTAGTAGAATTCAAAGGTCAAGAAACAAACTCAAAAGGAATTCCTCTTACTGATGATCTTGTAGTCACTTTAGGCATGGAACATGCTACAATACTAGTTTAATATTAGTTTTAACAGAGTCGTCAAAAGATCTTAGAATCTTTAGAATAAATTTCTTCAACTTGCTCCTAAAAGTAACTTTTAATTTGTTGTAATCTGTTATAGATATGTTGTAGAAATTGTAATTCACATGTAGATCTGATTCATGTTCCTAGCAAGCATGCCAAAAATTTTTATCTTGCACTAAACGTCGCACGGTGGCTAGTGATTTGTTTCTTGTAGTGGAACAACTTTGGGAAATAAAATTTTTACTTCTGTGATGTCCCACTGGGCATGCCAAAAACTGTTATCTCTCAAAAGTGCACCCTGTAGAGAGATGGCTACAGGTTTTGTAAGCTTGCACAATTGATGTCTCTCTTTCATAGATACAATCGAAAAACCTCAAATCTGTGGGTATACCTACTTTGAGGTGAGTCTCCGATATCAAGGCATGTTCCTTATCGGTGTATCCTAAACTGATTTATGGGAGTTTGAGGGTAGAAGATGACTGTAAAATAATTAAAATTAAGGCGATACACCAAATTTGTATGAGGAATTTGACTGAGTATATGCACAACTGATTTGGGAAGGATTCTTGATGCACAAACCAGTAGTTTTTCCACAGAATGTCTAAGGGAAAAACACTTGATTGTATTGAGGGAGAATCACAACAGTACTAATCAGTTAGCATGCACATTAAAATTAAGCAGAAAAGACATAATTTTTAGCAGGGTAAGGTGATTGATCAGGGAATTTACATTCACAAGATTAATATGAACATACACAAGATTGCAAAATAACCTGGAAAGGCAAAAAATATTTTACACTCAGAGGGAAATACTATCAAAATTTGCTTCAGTACTCATATATCCAAAAATTCCTCCAATCCTTCATAAAACCCTTGTGTCTTGCGAAGACACACAATATATAACAAAAATTAAATTTTCCCTCTTCCAAAAAATAGCCTAAGGCTTGTACTTACCATGCATCTTATTTTTATCCTTTATCTAATAATAGAAAAAGGGAAAAATAGAGCATGCAATTACAAATAGGCATTAATAGCCTTACTTACATTACAGTCAAATTGAGGTTGACTCTTCTATTTTTAAGAAAAGAAGGATGAATAATTTGTTAAAAATAAGGTTGCTTGCTAGGCAAGTCTCTTTCCATCAACATGTAACACTATCTTCTTCTCTATTCTGTCCTGTTGTGAAGGCATGCAAAAATACAACTCCTTTTATGTGAGCAAAATAATTACAATACTTAGTAATATTTGTAAAAATAATTCCTCTTGTGCGGACCACCTGCTATGTGCACATGTTCTTATATTGACATCTCCTTTGGCCATTGCATAAGCATCATTATACATTTGACCACGCCTTTGATTTTCTGGGCATAAACTATGCAATAATCATAGTTTTAATAATTAAGCCCCTTTACATAACACATGGCGTATTATATATTCTACCACCTTTGATTATGTTGGCCTTGGCACATTATAATATTCATCTTTTCGATGATCATGACATATGATTTAGTCGCCCCTTTAAAATTATTCGAAACATGCACTTGGGTAAAGACTTCGAAAAACATTTGTAATGAGTAATTCGGTGGAAACGTGGGCTTTCCCCTTCCACAGTGACTTACCCCTTAGCGACTTGGTCAGTGGCATCCTCTCTAGTCAGGCTAATTATAATCCTAGTGGTTTATTTTGAATTTGTGTGCCTTATTCTTTCTCATTGATCTTTGTACCCTGTCTGATCACAGACTATTGATTTGTGTACTGTGATTAGGGCTTTGGCTAGCATTTATTATGGGTAGTGACATCCTGACTATGGTTATCATTGATTATTGTGATAATGTTTGGATGTTGATCTTTGATCTTTGTTGAGTTCAAGTTAACCCGCCTCTTAGGTTCCTGCAGTATAGGGAACTTGACCCTAAAGCATATTCATTTGGATTTTTGGTTGTATGGGTGAAGCCCTAGAAAATTTTCCTCCCAACGCCATTATTCTGTTCTGGTATGAGCTAGACTTTCATTGTATTTTTGAGATCCTTCTCTATAAATTATTCTCTGTCATTTCGGTTTCATGGTTTCTATACAATGGTTGAAGTGTGAGCCACCATTATTGTTTCTTTAAGCTTGGCTCTGTCCTTTTAACCTCTGTACCATTCATGCCTCTGTATATTTTTGAAAGATGAGGTTTCATTTCTTGGTCGTCATAGTCATTTATAGGTAATCTATCTTGTATGTGTAACTTCTATTTGTTTTCTTAGATTCAAATGTATCACTAAAATTTTGAATATATTTATGGGTTTTGTTATTTGTTTCTCCTAATTGACTCCTGAGTTTGAAACTTCATGTTGGCCTATGGACCTCATGCTTCATTATCCGGTTTATTGAAAGTAATGACCTTTTGATTATCTATAGTGAGTGTATTGTTTAGCTCAATCTACATCATGAATTATAGATCTGTATTTTCTGAGTTCTGGGTATTTGTAGAAATGTGACCTTGAGAAAATTTTCAACTTTGTGGGGAAAATACCTGTAAAATCTTGAAGTACTAGTTTTATTATGTACTATAATTGTATTTCCCCAGTTTTCTTGTGTCTGTCAGGCTAGGCCATTGGTGAAATGAACTTCAAAAAGACTTTGTGATCATGTGTTTGTTGTTATGAAACTATGATTTACTTGTATCTTCCCTTGTTTTACTATGATGGACATAGAGTATTTTCTTCAGTCTGGATACTCATACCTCAGACTATTCTCTGTATGAGTTCTTTGTTCTAGGACAACTGTTACCTCATCATTTGTTGAGAGTATTGTATAAGATGGTTATGATTTCTTGCGAATATATTTATGTACATTATTTCAAGTCCATTCTGAAATCTTTGGCTCATTTCGCATCCTGGAGAATCCATTTGTTACAATTCATTGTTTCAGGATCAACTTGATTAATTGAAATCATGTAGCACCCTTTGAGAATACTTTCTTTAATCCTTTTCAAACTAAGAACACTTGAACATTGAATTTCCTCATAAGATGAGTGTTTGAAATGTAATTATTTTCTGAAAATCATATCTATTGAATGCTTGACTATAACAATATTTCTTGACTTTCCTAAAAAGTGTGTACTTTTTTTTAACGTATGCATAACATATTATTTCTAGAACTCTGTTTACAACTCCTACATGTGTGGACAATTCAAGTTTTGTCAAAAAATGTAGTTCCATTTTCTTTTGTGCTTTAATGTCATACTTGAGCTTCACCTGTAGCAACTAGCTTTGATTTTTGTCTTTTCCGATAACAACTAGCATTTGAAATTGATTCTTTCTCTTAGCGACTAGATTTTCCCATAGCAACTAACTTTTTCCGTAGCAACTTAAAATTTATCTATTGATTTTATGGCAAAGCCCTTTCAAAATCTTCTCAAAAATATGTCTTCATTCCTTTCAACTGTGACCTTCTCTTTTAGCCAAACATCAGCTTTCAAATTTGGTGTTTTCCTTCTTTTACAAGTGCTTCTATTGCCAATATCTCTTTTACACTATAACTTATTCTATTTCAGAACAGTTGTTAGAACTTTGAGTTATATTCTTCCTATTATTACATGAACTTATGACTTGTCTATTCTTCTCTTTGGCTACAACCTATACCTGCACACTTAGAAAATAGTTTAGAAAATAATTATGCGTATTTTGGCCTCTCTTATGTCCATGTTTTCTTCTTTCTTTTCTCTTTCTTCTTTCTAAGTGAATAAAGCATGCATGTAATTTATTCTTCAACTAGAATACATCTCTTGTTAGGAGAAGATTCATATGCACAAAGTAGGAAAGTGTAGGAATATGAAATGATGCCTGAGCTCGTAACTGACAGTTAATTCTTTTCTTCTTTTTCAGATACAATGACTTCTACAATGAAGATGAAGGAGAACGAAAGGTGGAGATGAAGATGTTTCAATCAAAGAACAAAAACCCCAAGGAAATGATGGGTTCACTCATACTCTTCTACTTTCTCTTTCATGCATGTGTACCTTTCTTTTCAGTAGTCGTACTTTAGTTTTTCAGTTACATCCCACGGCTTGTGTGGGAAACATTTGACTCTCCTTGTGAATAAAAAATTTAAATTTGAAAATGAGTTGTGTATTTCCTTTTGAATTCTATCTTTTCTGTATGGATTGTATAATGAACTAAATGACTCAATAACATAATTGAATGTCTTAATCATGAAGAAAATAACATTGATAGGAACTTGTAACATTCAGTAATGAACTCAGATTTTTTTGTAATCTACATTTCTGTTTGTTGCTTCAAAGCTCAACACTTCACCTAATTTGTAATTTGTCATCTTTATCAAGCCAACATAGTTTTCCTTTGGGGATTTGTGTTCTTTTGCTAAAGATGACAATAAAATAGTATACTATGTGATCTACTATATTTTGAGACAGCACACATAACTGTAGATTTCTCTTAATCATTAATTAATTCAAGCAATAACTAATAACATCGAAACTTCTTTAGATTAGGTATACTTCACCGAAGAATTTTCATCGTAACGAACAAGTTTTGAGTTACCCATTTTTACACAAGTGCAAAAATTGTCAACATTTATGGCGATCCTATGGGGAAAGCCGCCTGCTAGCTTAAAGACTAGTGCCTTGCTCTTGTCCATTGGGCATGCGGTCTAAGCATGTAACCAAAATTTTTCTTTTCCAAAAGGTCGAACCCTTCCGAATTAACTAAATCTAGGAAATGATCTAACTAACCGATCATGTGCATGAATGCACTTATTGAATAGAAAAACATTGCAATGTGCAGGAACTACACTTATTCCAGGGAAATCCTACTTTAGCAATCACTGTAAGATTTTAAATAACAGTGATTGAGAAACATATCCATTCATAGGAATGGGAAGTTCCTCTCCATTCTACTTTGAAAACTGAAAAGCATTATGTTCTTTGCAAACTTAAATCATGTAAGGACCACTCTAGAGTGTATCAAACTTTGAGTGTCTTCGTGGCTTTGCATGATCAGCATCCCACTTTAACACAATATATCCTTCATTAAAGACTCTAAATTTGGCTTTCTTGTCAAAAGTATTATTCATTTGTTTTTGATTTTTCTCCATATTCAAATAAGCTTGGTCTCTTAGCTCCTATAATTCTATTAACTCTGCATAATGAATATGTAATGGTTCATTCTCAAGAAGCTCCATTTGATGCAACAAATCTAATGTAGGTAACTTAACTAAAATAAGCATTCTTGCTTCTTTCCCGTACACAATTTTGTATGGTGAATTGCCAACTGATCTTTTAGGAGTCACTCTATATGCCCAAAGTGATGAATTCAACATCAGATGCCAAGCTCTTTGATTATCCTTGAGTGTTATTCTGATGATCCTTAACAGATTCTTATTACTACTTTCAGCTAAACCATTACCTTGTGGGTAATAATTAGATAAAGAACTTAGATATATTCCATGTCTGATAGCCCAATCTGTTATGTTTGCACCAAGGAATGCTAAAGCATTATCTAATATGATAGTTGTTAGAACACCAAATCTGCAGACTATTCCTTCACAAAAGGATAATATCAAAGCATCATTAGCATCCTTCAAGGCTATTGCTTTAGTCCATCATGTAAAATAATCTATAACATGGTTAAGATCCAGTTATGTCCTTATGATGATGGTGGATTTATCATGCCAATAAAGTCAAGACCCCACTGCATAAAAGGTTGATCAGCTGAAATTGGCTGCAAGGGAAGATAAGCTAGACGTTCTTTTCCAAGAAAGAGAGCACATTTTTTACACTTTCTAATCCATTCAAAATAGTCATTGAATATGGTGGGCCAATAGTAAACAAACTTTCATAATTTTTAAGGTTGTAGTACATGCTAAGAAGTGACCTCATGCAGGTCCTTCATGGAGTTCTGACATTATTTTCTAAACTTTATCATAATCAACACACCGCAACAAGATTCCAGTTATATCTTTTTTGAATAACACATTATCAATGAAGATAAAAGGTACAACAAGTCTCATTTGAAATACCTTTATTTATTTTTGTCCATACATTTCGGATAGGTTCCCTGCTATAGATAATTAATCAAATCAGTCATCCATCTTGATTCCTAAATCTCATGAGTGAGCTCAGGTTGCTGATTTTTTGGTTGAACCATAATTTTTTATTGTTGATACGCAATTTCAGCATGCTATTTTGAATCAACTGGTTCTATAGCTTGTTATTTTTCCATATCAACTATTAGATGCTCACATAAACCTTTCCCTCGAACCGTCTTAGCAACCCGAATATCAACATTATACTCCATGACCTTTGTTATACTAGTTTTCTCTTTTCTCATTCAATTTCTTATTTAGTAATAATGCTTTCACACTTGGATGGGAAAAAATAACATGGATTTTATTGTTTGAAAGCATATACTTGAAATTATTTAGTCCTCTGACTACTGAAAGTACTTGCTTTTCAAGAAATGTGTACCTTGTGTCATAATCATGCAAGCTCTCTCCAAAGAATGCAATAGGCTACTCAATAATTTCATCATTGACTTAGGTTAATATAGCTGAGATTGTTTCAGCTCCTGTAAGTGCATACATTGTAAAATATTTATCAAAATTTTGATTTGTAAGAGTAGGAGGTCGAGAGATAGCTACTTTGATTGCTTCAAAACCTTTTCTTCCTTTGCTGGTCCAAGAGAAAGTTTTCTCTTTCTTTAGCATAGATGTGAATGGTTTAAAAAATGCTACAAAATCTGGCATAAACCTTCTAACAAAGTTTATTTTTCTAAGGAAACTTTGTAATGCCTTCTTATGATGAGGCAATGATAGATGTGATATGGATTCAATCACGAAATGATCAATTGCTAAACCCTACTTAGAAACAATATGACTAAGTAGCTTGCCTTGATTTATTGAAAATATAGACTTTAGTGGATTCATAGATATTCCAAATTGCCTGCACACCTGAAAAGTATGTCTTAAGTGCATTAGATGGTCTTCAGAATCTTTTCAAAATACACTAACATCATCTAAATAAACCAGGATGCATTTATTTCATAAGCTATGAAAAGCCATGTCCATTGCATTTTGAAACGTTGCACTGACATTTGAAAGACAAAAAGGAATCCTTTAATAAGCATAAGTGCCCCACTTGGTGGTAAAAGTTGTTTTGTATCTATCTTCTTCTCAAACTAAAATCTGATTATATCCACAGTAACTATCTAGAAGAGATAGTCTATCTAAACTTGAGACTATTCTCAAAATTTGATCCATATTTAGGAGTGGGTAATGATCTTTTAATGAAGCCTTATTAAGATCTCTGAAATCTATACATAGTCTGATTTCACCGTTATTCTTCCTAAAAGGAAAAACAATGGCTACCCAACTTGAATGATTGACTAGAAAGATAATACGTATTTCAATCAACTTGGATAATTCTTTCCTCATCAGAGGTTCTATTTTGGGATTTACAAGCCTCTATTTCTACCTAAAAGGTTTAGAATTTGGCTGCAACTCAATGGTATGTTGTGTTAGAACTGGGATCAAATCCTTTCAGATCTTTGTATTTCTAAGCAAAAACATCTTTAAACTCTTTGCAAAGATTAATAAACAATTGCTTTTTAGCTAAGGAACATACCTTTCCAAGAAATACACTTTTTCCCTTCATCAACCAAGATCTCTTCGTAATTGTTCAGCGTGAGTTGACATTTTAGTCTTGTCATTTCTTAATTGATCATCAGTGTTGAAGATATCTTCTAATGTGACTATACCTTGAGGTAGTTTATTTGTCTTCAACTGAACAATCTGGTCACCATATAAATGTTGTAATTTATCCTGATTAAATGTAGAAAACTCAGCTTCTTGCTGTAAAAAACTGACAGATTTGATCATCACTTTCAAAAACTTGCCAATTTGAATCATTATCAGGTATTGAGGGCATGAAAATTAACTTTATATGAGGTTGGATTTTGCTATTTTGAATCTGTTATAGTACTTCAAAACTAGCCCCAACTGCTGCAAGTCTATCTGCATGTTTGTTTTCAGCTCTAGGAATAGACTAAATGTTAATAGCATCGAAATCTTCCATTAAGTCTAAAGCTCTATGTCTGGAAGACTTCGTTAACGGATTCTTATAGACATTGAAATTTTTACTTGATTAATAACCAGCTCAGAGTCACCAAAAATTTGTAAAATGCTAATACCTTTCTTTCTGGCCCAAAGTAAGCCATGAATTAAAGCTTCGTATTCAGCTACATTACAAGTACATGAAAATTGGAGATTCAAATCTGAGTAATACCTTTCATTTGTTGGGGAATTGAGCATCAGACCTGCTCCCTATCCCTTCTTTTTCTTAGCTCCATAAAAATGAAGCTTCCAAATCCCTTCTGTTGATTCTTTTGTTTTCGATAGCAAGGGAAGTGGTGTATTCTCTTCATGCATACAATATGCACCAAACAGGTGTTCTTCAAGTTCCTTAAAAGGATCATGAACATGTTCTTCCACTACCTTTTCATCCATAAACAAGTTAGAAACACAATCTATTGCTAAAACATGAGCTACCTCATCAAAATCAAATTGATCTAAGGTTGAATAATTAGCCGCTACATTTAAAGAGTGAGGCTCAACGTGAAATCTGGTCAATGGCTCTGAATTGATAGTAACTTTAGTACCATAATGAGTAGTGAAAAATAAGTACCAATCTAAAGAGAGATAACCTCCTATTTTTGCTGTGAAATCTCTAGATAAGCATAAAGCAAAGTATGGAGGTAAGTCTACAACAATAACATCTTGCAGAATAGAAAAATTTGGGCAAGCATGTAACGTTACTTCTAAATTTTTTATTATACCAACCGTATTAGTTGCAGTTCCATCAAACTATAATACGCTCCTTTCTATAGGCTCATACTGCAAACCCAATTTATCTATGATCACTTTTGGCATGACTATGCTACTTGCACCACTGTCCTCCATGTAATTATGAACTAGATTTTCACCAATAATTATTGATAAATAAAATGATGGTGGTTTCTTGATGTCATGAGCATTTATAACTTTTTGAACCATCCACTTAACCTCTTTAATGTGGTCTTGTTCAAATGTTCCAAGCACCATATCTGCCTTCTGAACTTCCTTTTCTACTGTATTAGATGAAATCTACAGCTTAACTAGTTCATGAGAGAGTAAATCTTGCTCTCCTGGGATACTTAGAGCATCCCACATTGAGATGTTAACATTATGCTTTTTCATTACATCAATAATGTTAAAAGAAAGAACTGTTTAAGAGACAGAATCAACTACCTTAGAGTAAGCCTTAGCAAAAATTTATTTCACTTTAGTAGCCTTGGATATCTAAGGTATAATCAGTCTTCTTGGATCAGTCTGTAGCTCTCTTTGATGACCTTTATCAACTGGAACACTTGCTGATTTTTGAGGAATAGTAGGGTTGGTAGTTGACTTTGGAGCTGTAGATGTTATCTTATCAGTGACAGTATGAAGGGTGGGCCTATTTTGTTGCTTTTGAATTTCAGTAGCTTTTCCTTGAGCCCTAGTAGTGACTGTAATGAAATCCTCCTCATTAAATCTAACTAAATTTTGTTCAGGTACTTTCTGAACATGAGTTTCTTGCTGCCCACCCTCCATTTGAGGCATAAACAATGTTTCAGATTGATTATGTGCAACAAGATTTAGCTTCAGAAAAGCATTTGGGAAAGTTGCGGCTGAATGAGGATGATTGCAAGGTTGACACCACTCTTCTGTAACCATATAAACTGGGACTAAAGCATTAGATGAACTAGGAGCCTTTGTGTCAAACTACCTTTGTTGGTAGGGCTGCCTATTTTGTTGATTCTATTGATAGGGCTGATAAGGATCCTGATGTTAATATGGTTTGCAACAAAAATTTGCGAGTTGTTCAAAAAGGTGAATCATTGCAAATATTTCCATCATTTCTATACCTGGGGCACTCAGTCATCTATTATGACAACATGTTTTTCATCCTTTCCACCTGTAACCTCCATCATTTCATCCTTTTCCTGTTCTTTCCTCTCTAACTTTTCTCTGCATCCATCTTCTCTAGTAATTTGTGGTTTTCCATGTGCTCGAGCAATTCTAACTTTAAAATATCAACCTTTACAATCCTTGGAATCACAAATTCAGCTCTAAATCCATTCAATTACACTATGCAGACAAAAATGACAAGGAATTTCGTCAAAAAATAATGAAAAGAAATGCGTATTCACATCTTTAGGAGTCTTGTAGTAAAATAGCAGAAAAATTAGATGCAATGCACAAAAACTGTTGATTCTTCCATTTCTCAACTTTAGATTAGAGTCATTCACATGTTTCCTTGGTTTAATTGCAAAGGTGAAGTATAGAGGTAGGTTTCCAAATGAGCGCGGGCCTTCCACTTGTTTTTTTGGAGAAACTTCAAAAATAACGTTTAGAGGTGGGACCTCAAATGAGCGCAAGCTCTCCACATGCCTTGGACCCAAGAAAATTTCCTTTTGGCCTTTGAAAAAGTTTGAGTATGAAAAGGAGCCAGTAGAAGCCTCCACATGTCTCTTTGGCACACTATTCATATGGTTCCCAAAAGCATAGAATCTAAACAAACGCGGGCTCACCACGTGTCTCAGTCTTGAAACTTTGTTGAAAAATTTGAAGGACTAGTGGAACACACGACGTGCCTAGGGTCTGAGAAAGTTTCATCGGTTATTAAAAAGTCTAAGTATGGAAGACCCAACGGAAATCTCCACATGTCCATTTGGTGCATCTTAAAAATTAAAGTGCAGGGGCAGTTCCCAAATAGGAGCGGGTCCTCTATGTGTCCTAGGCCTTAGGAAGTTGCTTGAAAATTATAAGTATGGAGAGGAGCTGGTGGAAACTTCTACGTGTTTCTGTCCGACATATTTGTTGAAAAAATTGAAGGACCAATGAAAGACGCCACGTGCCTAGGGTCTGAGAAAGTTTCATCGGTCATTGAAAATTCTAAATATGGAAGACCTCATAGAAACCTTCACATGTACCTTCAAAGCTTCCTCAAAATGAAGTACAGGGTAGGTCCCAAATACGCGTGGGCCCTTCACGTGTCCTAGGCCTTAGAAAGTTGCTTGAAAAGTTTAAGTATAGAGAGGACCTGGTGGAAACCTCGCTATGTCTCTTTGGCACACTTTTGATATGGTGCCCAAAAGCAGAGAATCTAAATAAGCATGGGCTCACCACGTGTCTCTTTGGTGCACTTTTGATATGGTGCCCAAAAGTGAAGACTCTAAACAAGCATGGGCTCACCACTTGTCTCCTTGGCGCAACTACTAAGGTAGGACCCAAAGGTGGATCCTTAAATGAGGGTCGGCCCTCCACGTGGACAAGCTTTGAGTTGAAGTAGGCCTTAAATTTTCAAAATTCCCCACCGACCCACATCCTATCAAGAATGAACTTGTATCTGCAAACGTTAGAGATAAATTTTGATAGGTAAAACATGCCTGTCAAATAGTAAGATGTAGGGGAACTTTACCATTTGCACGTGGAAATGAATCTTTTTTTAAGGAATTTTTTTTTGGAAATGATATAAGGCCCAAATGTGATCCATGAAAATGGAGAAGGATCTTTCAATAGCATACAAATGAAGAAAAAATTTCACGCATCCATTCAAGGAAATAGAAAATATGACAGAGCCCACAGATTGAAGAAATTTTAGAGAAAATGGGGCGAGATCAAATTGAGCACCAACATATCCTAAACTAATTTTTTGGGATTTAAGGGTAAAATATGGGTATAAAAATGAACTTAAAACTTAGATGATACACCAAACTTAAATGAGGTCTTTGACTGAGTACATGCACAATTGATATGGAATGAATTTTTGATGCACATGCCAATAGTTTTCTAAAGATAATTAAGGGTAAACATTTTGATGTATTGAGGGATATAATCACAACAATACTGCTAAGTTACACACACACATTAATCTCATGAAAAAATTACTGAATTTACAATAGGGTAAGATGATTAATTAGGCAATTCAACATTCAAAAGATTAATGGAAACATACACAAGACTACAAATAATTGGAAAGGTAGAAAATACTTCACATTCAAAGGGAAAATTTGGCAGAAAATTACTTCAGCACTCCTATATCTAAAAATTCCTCCCCTTGTGCTTCGCTAAGGCACACAACATATAGAAAAATTGATTCACCCATGCCTCCTAAAAATAGACTAGGGTTGTACTCGCCATGCATCCTATTTTTATCCTTTATCTATTAATAAATAAATAAACAAAATAAGAAAACTAATACCAAGAGACATTAATAGCCTTTAATTACATCACATTCAAACTGTAGTTGACAGTCCTATTTTAAAGAAAAAGCATGGGTGAATAATACTAAAAATAAACCTTGCTTGATGAGCAAGTCTCCTTCCAGTGCATGCAATTATGTCCTTTTGTGGAGGCATGCAAAAATAATATCCGTGTGAGTGAGGAAAATTAATTTTATTTTTTGCAATACTTACAAAAATAATCAATCCAAACATCTTTCCTGATTGGGATCACCTTTGTTTCTGATGTTCACACTTGTTCTGTCTTCTTATGATCACATGTATAACACATTGTGAATCATCTCCAACCTTCCCACTATCGGGGATGACCTGTGATTGTGACCACTTGTATTCGTTGGGTTTGGCCACTCTTGTGGACTTAGCAAATTATTTTGTTTTGAAATAATACAAGAGTAATTTTTTAAAAAAGGGGCACCATGTTACATTCGACCACCTTTTTGACTTAGGAATACTATAAGGTCTGCTACCCCCTTTTGTATTTTATTGGTCATAGACCATGGTTTTACCTTACCCTTTTGGGTGATCATTACACAATATAATTTCGTCAGCTTTTGAATGATTTGGAGCTTGGACTATAGTCGATATGTCAAAAATGTAAATAATTTTTTAATAACAAGGGTTGGCCCCTTCGTAATGATGAGTCACCCCTCCATATGTTTTGTCCATGGTATTTTAGCTCGGGTCAAGTTAAACTGTAACACTAGTGGTTTGCTTGAAAAAAGGTCCCTTGATTCAGTTCGTTGATCTCTATACTTTTGATTCATGGATGTTGATTTTTCTGACCCTCAGTTAGGGTTTCCAGCTTGACATTTAATGTGGTAGCTGTAAATGTGACCATGGTGATTTGCGTTGAAATATTTTGATCTATTTCCAATCGTTGATCTTTGTACTAGAAATTTTCAGGCCATAGATCTTTGACTCGTGGTTAGGGTTTCTGACCTCGAGTTTGGCATAGTAATGGCACCTAACCATAGCAACTTGCATTGAAAACTACCTCAATCCTCAACCATCGATCTTTACATGACCTGATCACTAGTCATTGGTCTTTGATTGTGGTTGAGTTCAAACTTAACTAAACTCTTGAGCTTGGCGATAAAGATCATTCAACCTCAATGATCACTCCATTCTAGTTTTTTGGGTCTACGGGTGAAGACCTAGTAAATTTTTAATTAACACTATTGCTTTGGTATTTGAGTTTTGGGACTCTAAAAACTCAGCCTCTATGAGTTTTTGAAGCTTTGTGAGTGGAAGTATTTGATCTCTTAGCCATTTCATTCTATGAAGTTCAACTTCTTTAGTAGATTGATTCTCTCATCTTGGTTACATATGTATTTTCTTTTATTGTTTCTTGTTGAGATTGGCTTTTAGACTCTTTGCAATGTTTTAATGGCCAATATTATTGATTATTTTGAGTTCTAGGTTGGATTTTCTTGCAATATTTTGGTCAATTTTAACATTCGCATTGCTTTGAGTTCATATTTTAATGTAGAGGGGTCTTTGTCTTCTTTCTTAGCCATCATTGTTGAATTTTGTGAGCTTGGTCCTTCTGCACAAATGATCACATGTTTCTCTATGGTATCTGTGTCATCCTTCTTTTTAAGAAACGTGTTTGTAGCTTTGTGTTTTTGTGATATCCTAAATTTATATTGATTATCCCGAGCTTTGTAAGGTTTTTCTTTGTTTTTTTATATCTCTACCTGGTGTTTTCTTTTTTCCACCATTATTGTTTCCTTCTGAGATCGGTTCATTTTCTGAGTAACATTTGAGCTTGGATTTATGGTTTTATGGCTTCCTGCAGAGCTATGCAAGGTTTCTCTATAGACACCATCTCTTTTCTGTCAAGATCTGTAGATTTAGATTTTGAAACCCTGGTTGGAATTCAAGGCTAAGTTACATTGTCCATTATATTCGCTCTATCAAAGATTTCTAAGAAATATGGTTGTGGGTGTTTGCCACCATGAGTGGTTATAGGTGAGATAATTTTCCTCTTGCACACGTACACTTATATTTTCATTTTCTTCCTTGGATATATCACTAAAACTTTAAAAATATTTTTGGATTCTATGATTTCTTGCTCCTGCTTGACTCAGAATTTCAAAACTTCTCGTGGGCATATGCATTTCTTGATTCATCATTCATTTGCTTGAAGGTTTCAAATATTCAATTATAAAGGGAAAGTTCTTGTCTATTACTCTGATTTCTTAATACCCATTAATGGGTTTTCGGTCTCTGGCCAGGAGCTATACCCTTCTCACTCTGATACTGCAACTTGAAACTGATTTCAAATGGAATAAAAAATGTATGAAATAATTCATTATTTCATTATCATGGATATGAATGTGTTTCTGATTCAATTTTTTTACTTTTGTATTTGTTTGCTCTATTAAATGGTGATAAACCAAAATCATGGGAGTATCAACTTTTCTCACCTCTATTCTTTGACCTGATTATTTGGGTTCAAGCTATTGAGATTATGATCTATTATTCTAAACTACCATTTTGGGTTTTTGGTTTGTTCAATGTGTACTGTGCTTGAACATAGTCACCATAATTTGATGCTTATTAGGGTTTTTGTATTTCTTCATATTTGAGTTCTAATTTTTATTGTGCAAAAAGGCACCTTGGCCACCGTATTTAGAGTTAAAGATCACATTTTTCTTTCATTTTATTTTTGAATATTATGGTGAGGGTTTTGACTACTGGCCCTACGTATGCATGTGTCTATGATTCAAAGCTTGTTCTCGTATTTGTTATTGAGCCTTTTCTTGAAACCTTGGATATTATGCATTTTGTTTTGTATTCCATCTTCTTTGTACTTGCTGAATGACTTTGCATGGCTCGGCCATGAACATTTTCTTGCACTCTATTTCCTTTTTTAGGTGCTTTGGGGAGCATTTTTCGTCCTTTTCTTTACTATCTAGGACCATAGATCTTCATTGTTTTGATCTCTAAAACTCTTCTTTTAAGGCTAATAAACAATGCTAATCCTGTTTGATTCTCCTTTCTTAAAGCATGACTTTCTAAAAACTAGGTCTCATTCAGTGTGTTGCATCTTTCCTTTTCAACTTACTCATCTAACCATGATTGTCCTTCATGTCCTTAATATGATACAAAATTTTCCCTTTCATTTAAGAAACTATAAATCCATGAATCCAATATATCTTATTCTACTTAAGTGTTGCAATATTTTACTGTAACTGCAAAACTATGAATCATGCATTTAATCTTAACTCTGAAGCTATATTCTAGTATTTTGTGCACTTGATATTTGCTTTATTTAAAAATTGTACTTCTAGAATGGCTGAATTTTCTAGGATTACCTTAATACTTCATGTTATTCAGCTGTAAATAAAATGAATGCTCCAAAGTACTTCAAATTGATGAATGAAAGTGCAATTCATTTATTTTCTATTTAAATACTGCATTTTCTTTTATATTAAAACTTTGGTATGCGTGCTGGAAAATTTAAAATGTCCATTTTACATTGCGAAGCCCTGTCAAAATTTTCCCAGAATTCTTTCTTTTATTTCTATTACAGCTGCAATAGATGAACCTTCTGATTCAGAAAATAGAATGCATCACTTTTCCATTAAAGCTGATTTATTGTTAGAAACTTAAACATAGTAATTGTTATCTTGATCATGGCATGCTTTTTTGCTTTTCTGTATCACTTATTTTATTTACATACAACTTTTAAAGCAAGTATCAGTTAAAAACAACATGATGGAAAGTTGTAAATGTTTATTTTACATGGCGAAGCCCTATCAAAATTTTCCCATAATTCTTCCTCATTATGTTTCAGCTGTAATCCTGTTTTTCCAATTAACTTTAACATCTTGAAAACTAATTCTTCTCCTTTAGTTGCAATCTGTAACATGTATTTTGTCTTTTCCATACTCTCTTTTGTCCTATATTGTAACTTCTATTTCTAGGACAGCTACTGAACTTTGAGTTGCATTCTTCTTTCATACCAGTATGTACTTGTTAATTATCTGCTTCATGTACCAAAGGATAAAAGTCATTGAAATTTGTAATCTTTATCTGTAGTGAGGATTGAAAGAATTGATTTATTTCTTCTTGGCTACAACTTGTACCTACACACTTAAGAAAATAGTTAGAAAATATTTAGGTTTTTTGATCTCTCTTATCTCCATGTTTTTCTTGTCTTCAAGAAAATAGTTAGAAAATATTTAGATTTTTTGGCCTCTCTTATCTCCATGTTTTTCTTTTCTTCTCTTTCCTTCTTTCTGAGTGAGTAAATCATGTATATTGTTTGATCTTAAAGTAATCTATATATCATGTTATTTAGAGATCCATCTACATGAATTAGGATAGTATAGGAATATGGATTAACCTTGAGCTTGTAACAGATGATTTTCTCTTTTCTATTTTTAGGTACGGTTCTTTATATAATGAAGATGAAGAGGGAACAAAGGTAAAGATGAGGATACATCAATTGAAGGAAAAACCTCAAGGTAATGATGGGTTCACTCATACTCCTTTATTTTCTCATTCATGCATGTGTACATCTTATTTCAGTAGTTGTACTTTACTTTCTAGTTACATCCCGTGGCTTGTGTGGGAACATTTGAAATTCCTTACGAATAAAAGATTGAATTGTGAAATTGAGTTACGTATTTCTTTTTGCATTTCTACTTTATGATATGGAATGTATGATGAACTAAACAACCCACTAATATAATTGAATTTCTTAATTATAAACGAAATATCATTTAAGAATGCCTATAACATCCAGTAATGAATTCTGATTTCTATAATCTGCAGTCATGATTTCTGCTTCAAAACCTAACACTTCATCTATTCTACAATTCGTTGTCTTCATCAAGGAAAAACAAGTGTCCTTCGGGGATTTTTGTTCTTTTTCTTAAGATAGCATGAAATTATAGGCTATGTGATCTGTTATGTTTTAAAATAGCACACATCACTGTAGATTTCATGTAATCATTAATTAATTCAACAATAAAAATATTTTTTGAAAGAACCTCCCCTAGCCTAGGTATACTTCAACAATGTTATCCATCATAACAAAGTTTCGATTTGGCTATTTTTGCACATGTGTAAAAATTATCAACATTTCTTGCGATCCTGTGGGGAAAGCTTCCTACTAGCTTGTAAACCAGTGCCTTGCCCTTGTCCATTAGCCATGGAGTCTAAAACATGTAACCAAAATTATACCTTCCTAAAGTTCCAACCCTTACAAAATGAACTAAAGTAGGGAATGGTTCGAGCAAACCAGATCACATGCATGAATGAACTTATTGAATTGAAAAAAACATTGCAATGTGTAGGAACTGCACTTATTGAAGTGAAATCCTACTCTAAACAGATGTTGTAGTATTTTCAATAATAGTGTTTGAGAAACATACAATTCACAATAATGGGAAGTTCCTCTCCATTCATCCTCAATAGCTAAAAAGCATTGTGTTCTTAGCAAGTTGAAATCATGCAAGGACCACTCCAGATTGTATTGAACTTCGTGTGTCTTCCTAGCTTTACACGATCAGAATCCCACTTTAACATAATATCTCCTTCATTGAAGATTCTAAATTTGGATATCTTATCAAAATTATTCTTCATTTGTTTCTTATTCTTTTCCATGTTTAAATGAGCTTGATCTCTTAGCTCTTATAATTCCATTTGTTTTGCATAACGAACCTGCAATGGTTCATTTTCAAGTAGCTCCATTTGATACATCAAATATAATGCGGGTAACTCAACTGAAATAGGAATTATTGCTTCTCTTCCATAAAAAATCTTGTGTGGTGAATTTGCCAACTGATATTTTAAAAGTCACTCTGTCATCCCAAAGTGTTGAATTCAACATTATATGCCAAGCTCTTAGGTTATCTTTGAGTGTTCTTTTAATGATCCTTAAAAGATTCCTGTTAGTACTTTCAGCTAACCCATTACCTTGTGGGTAATAATTTAGATGAAGAAATTATATAAATTTCATGGTTAATAGCCCAATCTATTACCTTTACACTAGGAAATGCTAAATCGAAATTGTTATCCAAAATAAGCTCATGCTTATTTTGGTTAACTACACCCAGTTTCCCTCCTTTAGTGCTTCAATCTAATTTTTCAGATATTCTAATCACTCAAGGTTTCCTAAAAACATATCCATCAGGTGGAAAATTTCTTCCCCTTTCCAAAAATATAAAGAAGTCCTTCAAACTTCTCATATTTTGTAAGTTACAGGTCGGTAGGCCTTGGAAGATATTTTTGCCCAAAAGCGGACTGGTGGGAGTTTTTTAAGGATTTTTGCCAATGTAGAGAGGTAGAGGCAGCGGGAGATATTGAGACTTTTCTCCCAAAAGGAAAATGTGTGCTGGCGGGCCCGAAGATGGAAATTTTCCCAAGTAAAGTTTGGGCCAGTGGGTCTGCGGGGAGTTTTGGAACTTTTGTTCTTTTCACATTTAAGGCACAAAGTGAATTTTGGGCTGGCAACCCCACAGGGATCTAAATGCCAAATGAAGAAAAAATCCTAAGCCTCATTTAGGGACAAATGGTCATGTTGAAAAGTCAAAGTGGGAAGGTAGGTTATCAGAAGGTAATTTGAATTTCCCCCCTAAGAAGGTGTAAAGTGAGAAAATGAGACGCGCCTCCAGCAATGCCCAAAGAGAAACATTTAAAGCCTCAATTACATGTGGGATGGAAAGCTTTTGAGTGAATTTTCACTCAAATGGAAAATAAGGGCCGGCGGGCCCAGAGATGATTTTTTTCCAAAACTAAATTTTGGGCCTGTGGAGACCTTTTGATCAAAGTGAATTTCGGGCCTGTGGGGATGTGAGAGGATTTTGTAAAATTTTCCAACTTTTGCCCAAAATGACAAAGTGAATTTCAGGCCCGTGGACCTGATCTACTAAATGGTTTTCACCATTTTTGTATGGACCTGGCCCAAATATTCAAATGAACATATCTTTCGATCCAGTGCTCTAAACCCAAAAAATTTGGAACCATTGGAAATATCTCAACCTCTTTTATGCCATGTAAGCACAAAATATCATTTTTTAACATGTGTTGGTGGGTGAAAACAAGGGAATGTCTTTCAATCCATCAATACGGGATCTGATTATTTCAACAACCCATATTTGATTTGATTCACTATTATTCCTTCTCCAACAAGCCAAAGTAGACATAGACAGGTAGATTTGTAGGGCATTAATTGTGGGTGGTTGAATTCTCAAAACAAGGTCCATTTTCCTCTTTCTCTTTGTTTTTTCCATCATTCTAAACTTATATATATTGTAAAACTTCTCATTGTAGAAGGAGAGATATTTCAGTCATAGGGAAACTTTGTCAAAATTTGTTTCCTGACTGTATTTGAGTTAAAAAAACCTTCTCCTACACCTGACAAGCAGATTTGTGCCTTTGAGCAAGAATGTAACTAGTATGTGCACCCATATAGAGAAATTATAAAACGTGTTTTCAGTGGTGTTTCTTCAACCCTTTCCATTGTTTTGTTGTCTCCCCATGCCTCTTCCTTTTAAATATGTTTTATGTGTATGTATTTCACATTTACAGGTGCATGGAATTTTGTTTCATGGAGTTTTGATCATGGATTAGGATCTAGGTTTGTGTCACTTCTGTATGACCTTCCCATCTTCCTTTTTCCTTTGTTTCATCCTCCCTCAAAAAATTATCTCACCCCTTTCCATCTCTGGTGTATCACTGCTTTAGTGTAGGCTTTCTTTCACTCTGTTTCTCTTTGGTTCCTTGGAATGGTTAGGCTATGATAGTTTAGCTTTTCCTACATTAGAGTAGATTGTGGCAGGTAGTTTAGGAACAAGATCCAGATTTCTCCAGAGGTCCATCTCAAGTTTTGAAAATCTCACATAGCTTGAGAGATGGTTCCATGTTGTGTAATCACATTGGATGCCCAACTAACAACTAGGACATTCGGCGGTGGTGTGATTCTGTACTCAACATTTTTGGCATGCCCGGTGGGAGACTAAGGTTAGATTCTCTCATCTTTCCAAGGTGTCTCATTGCAATAGCAAATCATAGGCCACCGTGAGACAACACTAATAGTTTTGGCACACTCGATGGGATAGGTTTGAAGTACCTTACCACTTCATTTGATCAAGTTGATGTGTTCTTGGTAAGATTCTTCCTTTGGAGGCACATGCAAAGAACATCTAGCAAATCCATTTGGTCAACAACCCAATCTCTAAAGTTTCAAACCTTTTTCCATCCATTTTCATTCATTTTCTTCCACATATTTCATTTTCTTCCATTCCATGAGGTTGTGCAATCATGACTTCATTTCCATCATAGAATTTAGACTTGCAAAATAAGTGCTACTCAAATCCATCTCCAAGTTATTTCAACAGACCTCCAAAAAGGTTTCATAATGAAAATCAGCACTATGCATATCCAGGTTAGCCAGATTCAAATCATTTTGGTCATTTTATAAACAATACATCTCTTATAGAGCATGGATATATAGATTTTGGAGGTAGTTCCACACTTGAAGAAGTTAATTTGTTGGAGAAGATTCAAAAAATTGAGGCTGGCATGCTCCAGTCAAGGGCTATGGTACAAATAGAGGTGTTCAAAATTGGTTGTAAGGCACCTTGTCCATGGGAAGTCCCTTTTCCAAGACATTAAAATCCTCTGGAGAAGCTTGACTTCATGGTTGAAATGCTTGCTCAGTTTGCATAATGGACTAAGGAGATTGAGGCTTAGGAGTTGGATACAAGACAACCTTGTCAATGGGAAAGTCTACCATTTCATAGCTTATCTTTTTCTCTTTCTCAAGCAGCACCATCTTAACGCAAGATACAATTTCCAAGCTTCCCATCTACTTCCCCAAGTGTTGATTTCCCTTCTCAATTTTCTAGTCTTCCATCTCATCTTAATTATTCTTCCCCTTTTCCCTTCTAATCAGTCATTCCCTCCAAATAAACAAGAAGTTCCACTTCCCTTTCCACCAAAACCAACAAAAAAACTACTTGAATCCCAACCTACCACTCCTCTATGTATCCCCAAATCCATGATGGGGAGATGAAAATCAAACAACTAGCTAAGGTCAGCAAGAAGAGGAACCCAATAGAGAAGAAATGATAGAAAATATGAAGATTTGGACTATCAAATTTTGGATTACAAAGATCCCCTTGATTGGTAAGCCAACAGATGAGGTGAAGGTTGAAGAGCCAGTGGTGGCTAAGGTTGAGTCGGAAATAGAACAAGAACAAGATCAATAACAAGAAGGAGATGATCAATAATCATTTTTCCCTGAATGTCAATGTGTTGGTGCTCGATTTGGTCTCACCTTATTTGTCCTTAAAGTTCTCCAGCTATGTGGGCTCTGTCATCTTCTCTATCTCCCTAGTATTAATGCATGAAAACTCTTTCCTCCATTTGATTTCCATGATCATTCCATTCCTTGGTCGAGGATCACTTAAAATTCCTAAAAAAAAATTCGTTCATGTGTCCATGTGAAAGAGTTTGTAACTTGGGTGTAAAGTCAAGTTTTTTCCCTTCCTTCCATTTTCCATAGTCACATTTTGTTGTCCCTATATGTCTTGTCCAAAGTATATAGGAAACCATGATAGGATGTAGCTTAGAGGATTATATTTAGGCCTTATATCATTTCCAAATTCTCTATCTTGAAAGAAAGATTCATTTTCGGGTGTAAATGGTGATTTTCCTGCATTTTACAGTTTGACAAGTGTGTTTTCCCCATCAAAATTATAGCTCAGCATATGTGGAAAAGTGGAACTTTTTGGTTGGATGCCACTTGATGGGGTACTTTGAAAACTCTAAGTCTCACTTCAACTCAAAACTTGTCCACATGGAGGGCTGGCGCTCATCTAAAAATTCTCCTTTTGGTTTGGCATTGGAGTTACGTCAGGGAGACAGGTGGAGGTTTCCGCTGCCTTTCCCAGACTTAGACAAATTTTTCATGTGGCCGGTGCAGTTTTTTTACAGTGCATGGACATGAGGAGGGAAGGCATTCATTTGAGGATCTACCTCAGGGTCCCACCTTAACAATTGTGATAGGGAGACATGTGGAGGCTTCCTTTGGCTCTGCTCTATACTTAAACTTTTCAAATCAATTTT
The DNA here is from genome assembly GCA_019776745.2 of Taxus chinensis. Lineage (NCBI taxonomy): Eukaryota > Viridiplantae > Streptophyta > Pinopsida > Cupressales > Taxaceae > Taxus > Taxus chinensis. The sequence continues at coordinate 844,086,209 of CM034148.1, forward strand.
CTAAGGCCTGGGACACATGGTGAGCCTGTACTTTTTTAAGGTCTCTACTTTTGGGCGCCATCTCGAAGTTGCACCATGAAGACACATGGAGGCTTCCGCCATGTCTTCCCATAATTAGACTTTTCAAGCAACTTTCTAAAGGGCCTAGGACACATGGAGGGATCACACCTGTTTGGGGACTGGCCCCTAAATTTTATTTTGAAGAAGCACCAGGAGGACACTTGGAGGCTGCCACTCACTCTGCCCTGGCTTAGACTTTTCAACGGAAAAGGAAAAGTGTCTTGGAGCCTAGACACATGACGCCTTCCACTGATCCTTCAACTTTTTTTAACAACTCTGTCGGACTAAGACACGTGGTGAGCCCAGGCTTGTTAAGGGTCTTTGCTTTTGAGGACCATACCAAAGGTGCACCTTTGAGACATGTGGAGGATTTCACTGGCTCCCTTTTTGTTGAGACTTTTCAAAGGCCAAAAAAAAATTTTATTGGGTTCAGAGCACGTGGAATGCCTGCGCTTGTTTGGAGACTTGACTCTTAGTCTCACCTTTGCGGTTGTACCAAGGAAACACATGGATGGCTCTGATCAAAAATTGAGAAAGTTCATAATCAACAGTTTCTATGCATTGCATCTATTTTTGTGCCATTTTTTCTCCAAGACTCTTAGAAATGTGAATATGCATTGTTTTTTATCATTTTTTGATGAAATTTCTTGTCGTCTCTATCTGTAAAGTGTCATTGAATGGATTCAAAACTTAATTTTTCAGTCCAAGGATTATTAAAGTTGATATGTTGAAGTGGGAATTTCTCAAGAACTTGCAAAAATGGAATTACCAAAGAAGCTAGATGCTGGACAAAGATACAGAGGAGAGAAAGGGAAAAATATGAAATGATGAAAGTTACATATGTAAAAGATGAAAAAGTTGTTACCTTGAGAGTAAAAAGGATTACCTGTCATTTCCAGATGTGTAGAGCCTCATGAAAATAATTAAAATGGGGATTTATTGCATGACAGAATCATAATGATTACAAGAATTTCCAAAAATTTGTGGCATGGCATCCTAGTCATTAGTCAAGGGCCAAATAAATGTGATCAGTTCTTAGTTGGTTCACCTGGCAGCTTTCAGATGTGAATTTGTTAAAAGTCACTTATTAAGGCAAATTGGTAACAAGAAAATGTCCCTTTAATATTCTTCTCTTTTGGGGGGAAATTTGAGTGAGTAAAATGTATAAATGCAATGAGAATACTCTTGCAAAGGGTTGAGGGTTAAATTCTTAAGAGAAAATTTGAGAAATCCGTCTTCCCGAGAGACCAATCTGAGATACTTTGTTAATTCCTTCTATGTTAGATTTTCTAACATGCCAAGTTGGTTGGAGATGTATAGCGATTGATGAGCAGTGGGATTTCTTTGGAAGCTTTCCCCTGCTGATGAATCTAAGCAATTTTGAAATGAATTTGTGTTCAATCTCTAGCAATTTGTGTCTACTTTGTTTCAGAATGTCTGCAAATGGTTTCTTTTGTTCCTATTGCAATCTTACATTGAAATATTTGTTAAATCACATAGGATCTCATCTCTATGATAGTTTAGTCACATTTACAATTTCATTTCAAGAAAATCACTCCACTGTCATTTATTGATAAAGATTGTTTGTAAGTCTTTGGGTGTACCTTAGGCGTGATTGATCAAATATTTTGGCGTTTAATTGAGTCTTCTAACTCGATCCTTATTGCTATATTCTCAAATAATGTGTGAAAATGTGTTGATATGGGCCTCCATTAAAGCACACCTTCTTGTTGAAGGAACGTCTTAACTATTCTGAAGCTTTCTTTTGTTGAGTCTTCTATTGTTTTGAAGTTTCTCAAAGACCTAGTATAATCAACTTTATCTTGCTTAATATCCCACCAAAATAATTCAAAAACCATGAATCCATCCTAAACTACCCGTATTTTCTTTGTATATCCACAAAAGAACAAAATCTATTTACTAAAATATGCATAACAATTAGGATTTCTTAATGTCTTCAATAACCTTAGCCTTGTGTTGAAATTATCTCCATCGTTTAGAAGTGACAACTCTTAAGAGTTAAATTATGGAGTATTGACCATATTTTCCCAAGGTTTTCTTCATAAAATTTTTGCAAGAGAAGGATATCTCCATCTCCTTCATCAAATAGAGGTTACACTAAGGGTCTTCTCACCCTGGTTGAAGAGGCACAACCTAAAGTAGTAAGGATAGGTAAAATTCTCTTGAAGGTGTTATCCATCTCTCCATAAATCTGAGTGATAAAGGGCGATGTTAGATCTGATCGCTGGCTACAAAACGACACACAATATGATCTATCTATCTCTAAGGTACATATCCAATCTATGTTGATGCTCAGCTTGAAAAGGAGAACAAATTTTGATACCAACACAGTGCCCATGATGCCACTTTGTTTGAAGAAAATTATAATCCAACCCAAACCACACAACCAGTTAAAGAGGAGGAATAATCAACTCCAAGTCCTATTGAAAAGGAGCAACTGGAAGAGATCAAATCAAAGTTAAAGATAATTGATGAAGAAAGCATTGTTGAAGACTTTTTACTATCATTTAAAGGGCCTTATTTGATCGAAAAATCCATAATGGAGGAGAACTATAAATTTTAAGAGGCTTCAAGTATAGAGAAGGCGATAGAAGTACCTTCAGTTATTCCTCCCACTTCATCCCCTTAAAACCATAATGTTGAAGAATATTTGGAGCTTTCAAAATTTATGTTTGAAGATGAGGGGAACCATGGTGAGAAAGGTTCAAATCATGAGGAAACCAAGGAGGAGGTTGAGCACATGCAATAGGAAAACAAAGAGGTAGATTATTTGTATGACTTGGAGGATTGCTTTGATGGAGAGGAGCCCATGGAGATCATATCATTTTCTCCTCCATCAACAACATTCCAAGCACATGAGCCCACTGTCATAAAGGAGAGCATTCAAGTACAACAACCTGCATTTCATGACACCTCTCTAGAACCAAGGTGGGAAGATATGAGTCTTACATGTTCTTCATAGGAGAAGGAACAGAAAAGCAGGAGGATGTTATCATCTTCTCCACACCATCCATCCAGGAAGATCTACTAGAATACTCCATTCTTAGAGGTAAATATCATAATAGTGAGAAAATTTAAAGGATCAAATCTTTCCCAATCAAGTACTTGGCTTCATTGGAAGCAAGGGAGAATCCAAAACCATTCATGTTTACCTTTGAGCATGAGAATGAGTTTCAAAGTACCAAGGATTAGTTGTAATGCCTCTTCAACCTAAGTATAGAGCAACTAAAACAGGTATTTTTCTTGTTTCTAGTTGACACCTTAATGATTTGGGTGGAGGACCAACTTCATTTTATCACTCATGTAAGCATCCATATTCAGTGTCAAATCATTTGCATGGCTGCCCTTCTTGAAAAAAGGAAGCTACTTCTCCCTACCAGTTGCACGATTAGTTTGAGCTCTCTTTCTCTCTGGTTAAAATATATTAGGTAGGTTTACTTTCAGCAGAAGAAGTTCTTGTGCACACTATTCATATCCCACTTGGGATGTGTATGATTTAAAATTTTGTACATAGTGTGTTACGGTGTTTGTTGCTCTTGAAAAATGCATTAAGAATGACATGTGGAGAGATCATCCCCAATTTAAATGGTTTCAAAGTGGCTAAGTGATCAGATTTTAAAATTTTAGATCAGATTTGTGTTTAAAAAGAAAACTCCATGCCCAATGGATGCTTGAAAAGGCAACTAATCTCCTCATCTAGCAGGCAGACATCCAGGCTATGAGTCACCAAATTGTTATCCAAAATAAGCTCATGCTTATTTTTGGTTAACTACACCCATTTTCCCTACTTTTTTGCTTCAATTGATTTTTTAGATATTCTAAGCACTCAATGTTTCCTAAAAACATTTCCATCAGGTGGGAAATTTCTTCCCCTTTCCAAAAAGATAAAGAAGTCCTCCTAACTCCTCATATTTCGCAAGTTACGGGACGATGGGATTTGGAAGGTATTTTTGCCCAAAAGTGGGCCGACAGGAGTTTTTAAGGATTTTTACCAATGCATGGAGGAAAGTCATGGGAGATATTGAGACTTTTCACCTAAATGGAAAATGCAGGCTAGTGGGTCCGAAGAGGGAAATTTTCCCAACTAAATTTTGGGTCGGCGGGTCTGCGAGGAGTTTTGGATCTTTTATGCTTTTTGCAACTAGGGCACAAAGTGAATTTTAGGCCCACAAGCCCACGGGGATCTAAATGCCAACTAAAGAAAAATTCCTAAGGCCCATTTAGGGACACATGGCCATGTTGAAAAGTCAAAGTGTGAAGGTAGGTTGTCAGAGGCAATTTGAATTTTTCATCCCAAGAAGGCGTAAAGTGAAAAAATGAGTCACGCCTCCGCCGATGCCTAAAGAGTCACGTGTCAAGCCTCAATTGCATGTAGGCTAGAAGGCCTTGGAGTGACCTTTTTCCCAAATGGAAAATGCGGGCCGATATGCCCGAAGATGAATTTTTGCCAAAAATAAATTTTGGGCCTGCAGAGACCTTTTGACCAAAGTGCATTTAGAGCCTGTGAGGTTGCTGGAGGATTTTGTAAAATTTGGCAACTTTTGAAAAAAACGTCAAAGTGAATTTTGGGCTCGCAGACTCGATCTGCTAACTGGTTTTCACCATTTTTGTACAGGCCCGACCCAAATATTCAAATGAACATATATTTCGATCCAGTTCTAAACCCAACAAATTTCACACCGTTGGAAAGATCTTGACCTCCTCTATGCCATGGAAGCATAAAATATAATTTTTTAGCAGGTGTTGGTGGGTGAAGAATAGTAAAATGTCTTTCAAGCCATCAATACGGGATCTGATTGTTTCAACAACCCAAATTTGATTAGATTCACGATTCTTCCTTCTCCAACATGCCAAATTATACATGGAGAGGCATATTTGACAGATTATAGGAGGATTTGTAGGGGATTAATGGTGGGTGGTTAAATTCTCAAAAAAGGGATTGTTTTCCTCCTTTCTCTCATTTTTTTTTCCATCATTCTAAACTTCCATATATTATAACACTTCTCATTTGAGAAGGAGAGACATTTTGGGTGTAGGGAAACTCTGTCAAAAGTTATTTCCTATGTCAATTTGAGTTAAAAAACCTTCTCCTATGCCTGGCAAGTGGATTTGTGCCTCTGAGCAAGAATGTAATGAACTGTGCACCCATATAGAGCAATAAAATGTTTTTTTGTTGTGTTTCTTCAACCCTTTGCATTGTTTTTTTGTTTCCAAGTTCCTCTCCCTTTCAAATATTTTTTGTGTGCATGTATTTCAAATTTTTAGGTGCAATGTGATGTGTTTTATGGACTTTTGATCATGGATTAAGATCTAGGTTTGTATCATTTCTGTCTGACCTTCCCATCTTCCTTTTTCCTCTGTTTCATCCTTCCTCCACAGAGCATCTCACCGCTTTCCTTCTTGGATGTATCACTTCTTTAGCATAGGATTTCTTTCACTCTATCTTTCTCTCTAGTTCCTTGGAATGGTTAGGTTAGTATAGTTTAGCTTTTCCTGCATTAGAGTAGCTTGTGGCAGGTAGTTTATGAACAAGAACAAGCTTTCTCTGGAGGTCCATCTCAAGTTTTGCAAGTCCCACAACTTGAGGGATGGTACCATATTGTGAAATCATACTAGATGCCCTACTTACAACCAGGTCATTCGGAGGTGCTGTGATTTTGCACTAACAAGTTGTTGGGACACAAAATCTGCAAACTATACCTTAATAAAAGGATAGTATCGAAGTTTCATTAGCATTTTTGAAGGCTATTGCTTTAATCAAGCATGTGAAGTAATCTGTATTAGTCAAAATCCACTTGTGTCCTTGTCACGAAGGTTAGTTTATCATGCCAATAAAATTAATACCCCACTACATAAAATGATGATAAAGTGAAATAGCTTGTAAAGGCAGCAAAGGAAAACGTTCTTTTCCAACAAATAAAGCATATTTCTTACACTTCCTAATCCATTCAAAATAGTTGTTGAATATGCTGGGAAAATAGTAACCAGCTTTCATAATTTTTAAGGTTTTTTTACGTGCTAAGAAATGATCTCCTTCAAGTCCTTCATGGAATTCTTATAATAATTGTTGAATTTTATCATAGTCAAGACATCGCAATAAGATTCTATTTATATCCTTTTTGAATAATACACCATTAATGAAAACATAGGGTACAACTTGTAATCTAAAATACCTTCTTTTATTCTTGTCCATACCTTCCGGATAGATGCCATGCTACACATAGTTAACTAAATCATTCATCCATATTGATTCCTGGATTTCCTGAGCAAGTTCAGGTTGTTGATTTTCTAGCTAAACCATAACGTCTAATTTCTGATATGTAATTTTAGCATGATATTTTAAATCTTCATGTTTTCCAGTCTACTATTTTTCCATATCAGCAATTAGATTCTCACACAAGCCTCTTCCTCGAACTGTCTTTGTAACAAGAATATCAACATCATATTCCATGACCTTCGTTATCTAACCTCCTCTTTTCTCATTAAATTATTTTTTTAACAAGAAAGATTTCACACTTGGATGAGAAACAAGAACATAAATTTTTTTGTTTGAAAGCATGTACTTAAAATTATTTAGCCTTCTGACTACTTGAAGTACTTGTTTTTTAAGAAATGTGTACCTTGTTTCATAATCGTGCAAGATTTGTCCAAAGAAAGCAATTGGCTGCTCAACATTTTCATCATTAACCTGAGTTAATATGGCTAATATTGTTTTAGCTCCTGCAAGTGCATATATTGTAAAATATTTATCAAAATTTTGATTTGAAAGAGTAGGAGCTTGAGAGATAGCTCCCTTAATTGATTCAAACCATTCTTTCCCTTCACTGGTCCAAGAGAATGTTTTCTCTTTCTTTAACATAGTTTTTAATGGTTTCACCAATGCTACAAAATCTGGAATAAATCTTCTAACAAAGTTTAATTTTCTAATATAACTCTGTTAAGCCTTATTATGATGAGGCAATGATAACTGTGATATGGCTTCAATACTAAAAGGATCAATTGCTAAACCTTGCTTATAAACAATATGACCAAGTAATTTTCCTTGATGTACCAAAAAGATAGACTTTAGTGGATTCAAAGATATCCCAAATTGTCTGCATAACTGAAAAGTCTACCTTATGTGTATTAGATGTTCTACAAAAATTTTTGAGAATAGAGTAGCATCATCTAAATAAACAAGGATGCATTTATTTAACAAGCTAAAAAAATCCATGTCCATTGCATGATGAAAGGATGAAAGCCATTCTTTTGTAATCGTAAGTACCCCACTTGATGGTGAAAATCTGTTTTGTACCTATCCTCTTCTCAGACTAAAATCTTATTGTATCCACTATAGCCATCTAGAAGAGATGGTCTATCTGAACTAGAAATTGTTCACAAAATCTGATCCATTTTTGGAAGTGGGTAGTGATCTTTGAATAAAGCTTTATTAAGATCTCTAAAATCCACACATAATCTTATTTCTCCATTTTTCTTCCTAATAGGAAAAAGACTAACTACCCAACATGAATGCTTAATTGGAAAGATAATACCTGATTCAATCAACTTAGATAACTCTTTCCTCATTAAAGGTTCTATTTTAGGATTTACAGGCCCCTATTTTTTGCCTAATTGGCTTGGAATTTGGATGTAATTCAATAGTATGTTGTGCTAAACTGGGATCAAACCCTTTCAGGTCTTGGTATTTCAAAGCAAAAACATCTTAAAATTCCTTACAAAGATTAATAAAAGAATGGTTTTCAACTAAAGAACATACCTTTCCGAGAAACAAACTTTTGCCGTCATTAAATGAAATCTCCTCATAATTATCATAATTTTTTGACATCTTAGTCTTGACCTTCCTTAACTGGTCGTTAGTGCTGAAGATGTCTTCTAATGTTACCAAACCTTGAGGAAATTTATTTTTATTTAATTGAACAATCTTGTCGCCATAAAAGCGATGTAATTTATCTTGATTTACTATAGAAAATTAAGCTTCTTACTGTAAAAACCTACAAATTCAAGTCATTATCAGGTATCAAAGGCCTAACAATCAGCTTTATATGAATCTAAATTTTGCTATTTTTAATTTGTTCCAACACTTCGAAACTAGCACCAATTGCGACAAGTCTATCTGCATGCTTTTTTTTTGTTCTAGGAAGGGATTGGATGTTATTAGCTTCGAAATCTTCCATTAAGTCTTAAAATCTATATCTGTAAGAATTAATTAATGGATTCTTACAAACATTGAAATTTCTTACTTGATTGATAACCAACTCAGAATCACGAAAACTCTTTAGCATGCTAATACCTCTCTTTCTGGCCCAAAGTAAGCCATGAATTAATGCTTCGTATTCAGCTACATTGCAAGTGCATGAAAATCAGAGTCTCAAAGCTGAGAAATACCTTTCATTTGTTGGGGAAGTGAGCATCAAACCTTATCCTTGTCCTTTCCTATTTTTAGCTCCATCAAAATGAAGCTTTGAAATCCATTCTGTTGCATTTTCTGTTTTGGAAAACAAGGGAATTGGTGTATTTTCTTCATGTAAGAAATACACACTAAACAGATGTTCTTCAACTTCTTTGAAAGGATCATGAGTTTTTTATTCATGTGTCTTTTCATCCATTAACAGGTTAGAAACACAATCTAATGCCTAAACATGAGCTATATTATCAAAATCAGACTGGTCTAAGGCTACATAATTCACTACTGCATTAGAAGTGTGGGGCTCAATGTGAAATCTAGCCAGCAGTTCTTAATTAATAGTAACCTTGGTCCCATAATGAGTAGTGAAAAATAAGAAAGACCAATCTCAAGAGAGATAGCCTCCTATCTTTCTTGTAAAATCTCTTGATAAACATATAACAAAGTAAGAAGGTAAGTGTACAATAGTAATATCTTGCACAATGGAAACATTTGGGCAAGCATACAATGTTACCTCTAGATTTCTAATGACACCAATTGTATTAGTTGCAGTTCCATCCAACTGTAGGACAATCTTTTCTATAAGTTCATAATGAAAACCAATTTTTTGTGTAATTGCTTTTGACGTAATTGTGTTACTTGCACCGTTGTCTACCATATAGTTATGAACAAGATGTTCTCTAATAATAAGTGATAGATAAAATGGTGGTGGCTTCTTGATGTCATGAGAATTTAAGACTTTATGAGCAATCCATTTAACTTCTTTGATGTGGTCTTGTTCCATTTCTCTATAACTATGTTAGGTTGTGGGATAGGAGAAAAATCTACCAAAAAAGGCATTAAAGGCCTTGGAGCTGATTTTCCAGCTTGAATAAGACTATTTTCAATTTGGATGGTGATATCATAGGCTACTGGGAGAGTCTCTCCTCCCATAGAATGAATCATAGTTGAAATATAACCGTTTAATGCTCTAAGATAATAAAGAAAAGCATGATCAACTTGAGGATTGACACTTGCTAGAATTCTTTCCCAAGTTCTAGAAAAACGGATGTTGAAACTAGACATAAATTTGTTGGGAGCTCTTTTAATGATAGAAATCTATTCTATGAGAGATAAATGATTTGAATTATCTTAAAATTGTTTCAGAAATTTATCACCTAAATCATCCTAAGTTCTTATGCATCCAATATCTATATTTCTATACCATTACAAGGCTTGTCCTTTAAGATATGTAGCTAAAAGTCTCAAAGCTACATCCTCATGAGTGATATTATGAACTACACATAATGCTGCAACATATTTAATGTGATCTATAGGGGTAACATGATTTTCACCACTGAATGATGGAAAAATTTTCATGGTAGCATTAGGGATGTCATGATAAATTATGATTACTAATGGGTTGTCATTAGTAAAAGTCACAATATTCCTAGGTGGTAGAATAGCCATTTGAAAAATCGGGATATGACTAGAGAAATTGATATGTCATGAAGGAATATTAGGAGGGTTATCAAAACTAGGCCTATTATAAGGTAAAGTATTACCAAATCTTCTCCTTCTTGTAAAATTTAAAGGTAAAGAAATAAAATCAGAATGAATTTCTCTTACGAATGATCTTGTAGTTACTTTAGGCATGTAACATGCTGCAATACTAGTCTGAAATCAGCCCTACGAAGTCGTAAAATAGATCTTTATATCTTTAGAATAAATTATTGCAGCTTTCTATCCCAAAAGTAACTTTTATCTATTATAAATCTGATATAGATCTTATGTGAATATCTATAACTTGCATGCATATCTGATTTGTTCTCCCATTGGACATGCCATAAACTGATCTCTCGAAAGTGCACCCTATAGAGAGGTGGCTGCAGGTGTTCTAAGCTTACAAGTTTTATCTCTCTCTTTCATAGATACAATGGAAACACCTCAGGTCTGTGGGTATACCTAATTTAAGGTGAGTTTCTAGTAGCAAGGACGGTTCCTTATTGATGTATCCTAAACTGATTTTTTGGGGTTTAAGGGTAAGTAATGAATATAAAAATGAAATTAAAACTAAGATGATACACCAAACTTGTATGAGATCTTTCACGAAGTACATGCACAATTGATATGGAATGAATATTTGATTCACATGCAACCAATTTTCTAAAGATAATTAAGGGTAAACACTTTGATGTATTGAGGGATAGAATCACAACAATATTGCTAAGTTACACATACACATTAATATCATGCAGAAATTACTGAATTTACAACAGAGTAAGATGATTAATCAGGGAATTCAACATTCAGAAGATTAATGGAAGTATACATAAGACTGCAAATAATTGGAAAGGTAGAAAATACTTCACATTCAAAGGGAAAAACTGGCAGAAAATTACTTCAGCACTCATGTATCTAAAAATTCCTCCTTCTATGTTTTACCAAGGTACATAACATATATCAAAATTTATTCACCCACCCTTCCTAAAAATAGAATTGGGTTGTACTCTCCCATGCATCCTATTTTTATCCTTTATCTATTAATACATAAAGGAATAAAATAAAGAAAACTAATATGAAGAGGCATTAATAGCCTTTGATTACATCATAGTCAAATTGCAGTTGATTGTCCTATTTTTAAGAAAAATCATGTGTGAATAATACTAAAAATAAACCTTTCTTGATGATCAAGTCTCCTTCTAGTGTATGCAATTATGTCCTTTTATTGATCCATCCTTTTGTGTAGGCATGCAAAAATCATATCCCTGTGGGTGAGCAAAATCAATTGCAATTTTTTACAATACTTGCAAAAATAATCAATCCAAATACCTTTCCTAATTGGGATCACCTTTATTTCTGATGTTGACACTTGTTCTATCTTCTTGTGATCACATGGATAACACATTGTGAATCATGTCCGACCTTCCCACTAGTGGGGACGACCTATGATTGTGAGCACTTGTATTTGTTGGGTTTGGCCACTCTTGTGGACTTAAAAAGTTATTGTGTCATGAAATAATACAAGGGGACTTTGTTTTAAAAGGGGCACCATGTTACATTCAGCCACCTTTTGGAATTAGGCATATTATAAGGTCTTCCATCCCCTTTTGCATTTTATTGGTCATAGACCATGGTTTGACCTTACCCTTTTGGGTGATCATTGCACAGTATAATTTGGTTGGCTTTTGCATCATTTGGAGCTTGGATTATAGTCGATAAGTCAAAAATGCAAATAATTTTTTAATAACAAGGGTTGGCCCCTTCATAATGATGAGTCACCCCTCCATGCATTTTTTTGGTGTTATTTTAACTCAGGTCGAGTTAACTATAACCCTAGTGGTTTGCATGAAAATTGGTCCCTTGATTCAGGTTGTTGATCTTTGTACTTTTTATTCATGGCTATTGAGTTTTTTGACCCTTGGTTAGGCTTTTCGGCCTGGCATTTAATGCGGTAGCTATTAATGTGACCATGGTGATTTGTGTTGAAGTCTGTTGATTGGTTTCTAATCATTGATCTCTGTACTAGACGTTTTCAGGTCGTCGATCTTTGACTCGTGGTTAGGGTTTTTGACCTGGAGTTTGACATAGTAATGGCACCTAACCATGGTAACTTGTGTTGAAAACTACCTCCATTCTCAGCCATCAGTCTTTGCACGACCTGATCTCTGATCGTTTTTCTTTAATTGTGGTTGATTTCAAACTTAACTCAATTCTTGAGGTTGGCAGTAAAAGTCATTTGACCTCAATGATCACTCCATTCTAGTTTTTTGGGTTTGTGGGTGAAGCCCTAGAAATTTTTAATTGACGTCATTTCTTTAATATTTGAGTTCTGGGACTCTAAAAACTCATCTTCTATGAGTCTTTGAAGCTTTTTGAGTGGAAGTATTTGATCTCTCCACCATTTTCATTCTATGAAGCTCAACTTCTTTATTAGATTGATTCTCTCAGCTCGGTTGCATCTGAATTTTATTTGATTGTTTCTTATCGAGATCAGATCAAGGACTCTTTGTAAGGTTTTAATGGAAACTATTATTTATTATTTTGAGTTCTAGGTTGACTTTTCTTGCAAGATTTTGGTCGATTTTACTAGTCACATTACTGTGAGTTCAGATTTTAATGCAGAGGGGTCTCTGTCTTCTTTCTTAGTCACCATTGTTGAAGTCTATGAGCTTGGTCCTTCTGCAAAAATGATCACCTATTATTCTATGGTGTCTATATCATCATTATTTTTAGAAAGGTGTTCATGGCTTTGTGTTTCTGTGATCTCCTGACTATATATTAATCATCCTGAGCTTTGTAAGGTTTTTCTTTATTTATTTGATATCTATGCCTCGTGTTTTCTTTTGTCCACCATTATTGTTTCCTGTTGAGTTCGGTTCATTTTCTAAGTAAGATTTGAGCTTGGCTTTATAGTTTTCTGGCTTCCTGCGGAGCTATGCAACGTTTATTTGAAGACATCGTACCTTTTCTCTCAAGCTCTGTATATCTGGCTTTCGAAACCCTTGTTGGAATTCAAAGATGACTTATATCCTTTGTTGTATTCACTCTGTCAGAGCTTTCTCAACAATATGGTTGTGGGTGTTTGTCACCATGAGTGGTTATAGGTGAGCTAATTTTCCTCTTGTACACCTAAATTTCTATTTTCATTTACTTCCTTGGATATATCACTGAAACTCTTGAAAATATTTGTGGGTTCTATGATTTATTACTCCTTATTGAATACAAAGTTTCAAACTTCTCGTGGGCATATGGATTGCTTCCTTCATCATTCATTTTCTTGAAATTTTTGAATGTTTGATTATAAACGATGAGTTATTGTATGTTAATCTGATTTCTTGATACCCATTAATGGGTTTTCGGTCTCTATCCAAGAGCTATACCCTTCTCGCTCTGATACTGCAACTTGAAACTGATTTCAAATGGAATAACAAATTTTCGAAATAATTAAATATTTAATTAGCTTGGATATGAATGCATTTCTGATTCAAATTTTGTACTTCTGTATTTGTTTTCTCTATTGAATGGTGATAAACCAAAATCATGGGAGCATCAACTTTTCTCACCTATATTCTATAACTTGATTATTCAGGTTCGAGCTATTGAGATTTTGATCTATTATTTTAAACCGTCATCTTTGGTTTCTGGTTTGTTCACTGTGTATTGTTCCTGAACAGAGTCACCATAATTTGATTCTTATTAGGGTTTATATATTTATTCATATTTAGGTTCTAATTTGTATTGTTGGTACTCATATTTTGTTGTGCGAAAAGGCATCTTGGCCACTGTATTTAGAGCTGAAGATCACATTTTGCTCTGATTTTATTTTTGAATATTGTGGCGAGGGTTTTTACTATCAGCCCTGGGTATGCATGTGTCTATGATTCAAAGCTTGTTCTCATATTTGTTTTTGAGCCTTTTATGGAAACCATAAATATTTTGCATTAGGTTTTGTATTCCATCTTATTTGTACTTGCTAAATGATTTTACATGGCTCAGCCATTATTGTTTTCTTGTGCTTTGTTTCCTTTCTTAACTCCATTAGGTTCCTTCTAATAATGATCATGGAGAATTCTTTGTCCTATTCTTCATTCTCTAGGACCCTAGACCTTCACTGTTTTGATCTTTGAAACTCTTCTATTGAGGCTAATAAACAATGTTTTTGGTATTTAAACTATACATGTTTAATTCTCCTTTCTTAAAGCATGACTATCTGAAAACTAGGTCTCATTCAGTGTGTTGTAACTTTCCTTTTCATCTTAATCATCTAACCATGATTGTCCTTCATGTCTTGAATATGATATATCTTTTGTACAAAATTTTCCATTTCATTTAAGAAACTATAACTCCATGAATCCAATATATCTTATTCTATTCAAGTGTTAGAATATTTTACTGTACCATCAAAACAGTGAATCATGCATTTAATCTTAGCTCTAAAGATATACTGTAGCATTCTGTGGACTTGATATTTGCTTTATTTCAAAACTATACTTTTAGAATAGCTAAAGTTTGAAGGATTATCTTAAGACTTCATGTTATTCACTTGTAAATAAAATGAATGCTCTAAAGTACTTCAACTTGATGACTGAAAGTCTGGTTCATTTATTTTTTATTTAAATACTGCATTTCCTTTTATATTACAACTTTGGTATGCACACTGGAAAATTTATAATGTCAATTTTACATGGAAAATCCCTATCAAAATTTTCTCATAATTATTTCTTTTATTTATGTCTTAGTTGTAATAGATGTACCTTCTGATTCAAAAAATAGAATGTATCACTTTTCCATTGAAGTTGATTTGTTGTTGGAAAATGAAACATAACAACTGTTATCTTGATCATGGCATGCTTTTCTGCTTTTCTGTATCACTTATATGATTTACATACAACTTTTAGAGCATGTATTAGTTAAAAATAACATGATGAAAAGTTGTAAATGTCCATTTTACATGGCGAAGCCCTATCAATTTTTTTTTAGAATTCTTCCTCATTCTGTTTCAGTTGTAATCCTCTTTTTCTAGTTAACTTTATAGCCTCTTGAAAACTGATTCTTCTCCTTTAGTTACAATCTGTAAAATTTATTTTGTCTTTTCTAGTCTCTCTTTTTGTCCTCTACTGTAACTTCTCCTATTTATAGGACATCTACTAAACTTTGAGTTGCATTCTTATTTCATACCAGCATGTACTTGTGAATTATCTGCTTCATGTACCAAAGGATAGAAGTCATTGAAATCTGTAATCTTTATCTGTAGTCATGAATGAAAGACTTGATTTATTTCTTCTTAGCTATAACTTGTACCTACATACTTAAGAAAAAAGTTATAAAATATTTAGGCTTTTTAGCCTCTATTATGTCCATGCTTTTCTTTTCTTCTATTTCCTTCTTTCTGAGTGAGTAAATCATGTATATTGGTTGATATTAAAGTAATCTATATATCATGTTATTTAGAGATCCATGTGCATGAATTAGGATAGTATAGGAATATGGATTAACCTTGAGCTTGTAACAGATGATTTTTCTCTTTTCTGTTTTCAAGTACGGTGCTTTATACAATGAAGATGAAGAGGGAACAAAGATGAAGATGAGGATGCATCAACCAAAGGACAAACCTCAAGAAAATGATGGGTTCACTCATACTCCTTTATTTTCTCTTTCATACATGTGTACCTCTTATTTTAGTACTTGTACTTTACTTTCGAGTTACATCCCATGGATTGTGTGAGAACATTTGAAATTCCTTATGAATAAAACATCGAATTGTGAAATTGAGTTGTGTATTTCTTTCTAGCATTTCTACTTTCTGATATGCATTGTATGATGAACTAAACAAACCAATAATATAATTGAATGTCTTAATCATAAAGGGAAGATCACTAAATAATACTTGTAACATCCACTAATGAACTCTGATTTCTGTAATCTGTAGCCATGATTTCTGCTTCAAAATCAAACACTTCATCTATTCTACAATTTGATGTCTTCATCAAGGCAACACAGCTATCCTTTGGGGCTTTGTGTTCTTTTTCTTAAGATAGCATGAAATTTCAGGCTATGTGATCTGTTATGTTTTGCAATAGCACACATAGCTATAGATTTCATGTAATCATTAATTAATTCAATAGTAAAAATATTTTCTAAAAGAACCTCTCGTAGCTTAGGTATACTTCACCAATTCTATCCATTGTAACGAAGTTTCGAGTTGGCCATTTTTGCACAAGTGCAAAAATTTTCAACGGTTCTGCAAAACAATTTCAGCTCATATGAAGAATCAAAACCAACAAACAATGGTAATAGTATAAATTTCAGTTCTCCTACACAATTCTTAAAAGTAAACTCACAGTAGAATGATAAAATCTACCTCAATGTTTTTTCAATCTAGAACCATCAACCAAAAGAGTTAATAGACTTCCATTTAATCATATTTTTAAGCAATCTTCTACTACATATCATTAAAATATTTTGACAGAAATTTCAGATCTTACAATAGTACATTTATAACATTGATTTAACCAAACAGAGCTCCATAGTGAAGCACTGATGCAAAGTGCAGACACATAAGAGAAATATGAATCAAAGCCACAAAGATGAAAGACATGTATTTACCATGCAAAGAATTAAGAACTGAAACAAGCACATAAACCTCAAGCTTTCAAACATGGTCCATTTCTACTATACTCATTAATACATGCTTACAAAAGAATCTCTAGGTTTAGCAGACAAAGGGAAAGAACATATACCATTAAAAAAAGAGTTTATAAGCTAAAAATTAAGATGTATACAGTGTTAGGGATTGAGACAGTAGCTAATCAGTCAAAAATGGAATCAATCTTCGTTTAAAGTATACCAAGAGCAATTGCTTTTTACAATGATCAAGTCAACAATATAGGTAATCAAGATATGTGCTCTAGATAAAGTAAGCAATGACCAATGACAACAAACTCATGTAAGCAAGTGAAAGGAAAATGTACTCATATCTAGCCATTCTTGAGCTAAGGAAACAATATTGAATAAGGGAACTTCATAAAATTAAGACATCATGTTCCAGTTCAAGGAAAGAGACGACCTACAATCACCATTCACCATGTTTTAGTTTACAAAATTCATATAAGAACCCTAACATTCATGCATGTTTAGGTATTATAAAATCAATCCATTTCTATTGTAATCATACAACAGTGAGTAAAGAGAAAGCCTTAGAGCATGGAGAGGTTACAAGATACTTTCACAAAATGTGCAAAATGGATATTTATTCTGAGAAAGGCTATAATTAAGAAAAACCACATTACGAAGAATGAACTATCTTGTTAATAAAGAGTATGCAAATATGAAAATGTTATGAGTTCAAAGCAACCATCAAAAGGACAATAAGCACATTTTCTAAACCCAGCATAAGATGAATCAAAATTCAAACAAACTCAAGAAATAAAAAGTGTAGATCTCAAAAAATATAATATTACATATATATTTCAGAGCCTAAGCTCAGGTTCATCTAGATAAACAATACAGATTTAAAAATAACACATTGCAGAAATAATAAAGGCCAAATAGTAACCAAGACAACCATAAAACAGATAATCAATAACTTGTATTGTTTATTTTGTAAGCATTCAACTACAATTCATATTCAAAATTAACAATGGAGGGGTGCATATGCCAGTGTTAAAGAAGAAGAGCTCAAAGGAATCATTATTTTTCAGATTTATTGGAGTATACTAGCTGAAAGAACCATCATTTTAAAGTAAAATATATGCTTGACAAGTATGTTTCTAGGTTATTTACAGTTTGAAGTCCATGGAAAGAGACAACTGATGGTGAAAATAATAAGTAGCCACTCATAAATGAAATGGACAGTGTTTTCTTTAAACATGAGAGGTTAAGCAATGTATTTCAAACCGTATTACTTCAAAAGTATTTCAATTACATTTCCAAGTGTAAAAGAGCTAGCCATTAGTATTACACCTGATATGGAAGTAATTATAAGTATCATAAGGATGCCATTAGTTTTTTTCAACAATATAGATCAGGAAAACACCGACGAGTTCACAATATGACTATTCAAATAGCAATATAACTCAGAACCTCCAAGAGAGCTCAAATCACTATGAAATCAAATCAAGTTCAAAGAATCAAAAGTACCCACTTCAGAATCAAGTCACCCAAATGCACACAAACATTAAGTTTTTACTTTTTTTATGGAACAAAAAATTAGAATATCCATCAAAGAGAATCATGAATGAAAACCAAGAAATTTTACAGTGCAAGTCACAGTAAATATGGTAACTTGTGTTCTCAAAATAAAAAGATCAAATAATCACAAAAAATATGATGCATATCATACTATATACAAGGGAAAAACTTTACCTATTGAGGAGAGTCATATCGATATGTTGGTGAAAGATGGTTATAATCAAGTTATATCAACATGGAAAATAGAGAAAAATTTGAAAAACTCGTAGTCAACTCGCAAGAAAATGCACAATGTATGATTCAAAACCCATATACGAAGATGCCCCAAAAGAAAAAGTTTCATATCCATGAACTCATAAGCAAGAGGAAGAATCCTTATATCTGGGTTATCCAAAAGCAAAATTTTGAGTCAAATTTTGAAATTATACAAATGCAGATAAAGGAAATCATCAATTTTATTCCACAATTTTAGCATATTTCTCACAGGGTTCCAGAAAAAGTTCAATAATTGATAAATAACTTACCACTTGGGGTCGAGATGAACAAACCCTCGAAGAATCCTCATGTTTGGAGCTATAAAAAACACCCAGTAGCCATTTTAGCTTGGCATTGCAAAAACATAATCAAGGAAATTAAAAAATATAAGGGTTTTAGCCATTTGTAATTTAAAGTTATCATAGATTAAAGAAATGACAGAAATGCAACATCTACAGGAAAAAAAAATAGAAAAAGGGGTTCTTACCTTAAAAAAAATTGTAATTACAAAATCTCATTTTCCAGGCTCAAATTCGCATGTAAAAAATCTATCAATGGCGGCCATGTCAAAGAAATAAACTCTAGAAATCTACAAAGCTTCACAGATGCTGGAAAATAAAAAATCATGAGTCCATAGAGCTTGAAATGTAGAACCTCAAACTATTCTCAGAGCTCACCTTGAAGTAGAGAAACCAAAAAATCATACTCAAAACCTCCTTCACAACCAAAAGAAATAGAACTCTTAAGTTTGAAGATTCCATGAGAAAAATACAAAGATAATCATATCATTAAGCTCAAAATATCACCAATGGTGGTGAGTAGAAAAAATGGGTACGGCTTCACTACTTGAAACGAGTAAGAAAAATGCAAAATGATGAGCTCCAGTGATATTTTAATCAAACCTAACTCATCTGAGTTAGCATCAACGGCCACAATGTCCTTTGTACATAGATCAACAGTAACGAAAAACTCCACTACCAAACTGCCACATTCAAAGAAGATTTTATCATCAACGATTACAGATCCAAATGGTACTGAAGATCTATGGACATAATTCATTCCCCACTTCTAAAGGAACACTAGTCCTAAACTTCAATCATGGTAAAGATCAACGGTTGAAGATCAAATGGTACACACATCGACGGGTGAGTAAGGACCGACCATCTTAGTTGCAGAATTAAAAACGCTAACCAAATGGTACTAAAGGATTAATGGTTGAAGATCATTTAGTATAAGATCATCGGTCCCCTATCAAAAGTAGATAACTCAACCATGATTTACAACCTTACCATAGTGAAAGTCTAAGCCACCAACAAAGCATGCAAAGGGTCAAGCCATCGTGGAGAGGAGGTTTGATCAGGGGATCATTTTTGAAAGTTCCTTAAACATCCCTAAATGGTGTCAGTGCAGAAGATCATCTTGAGATCTTTCCAACGACTATGAGAACATGCTACAATCGGACATCGGGAGCTCTAGTTATGTCCGGTCAAAGTTCGGTCAACGAGAAAGTCAACTCTAGTCAACTAGTCAATAATGGACCAATCGCACTACGACACGTGGCAAAAAAGGCAAAATGGAGTTGTTTGTTGGTTTTCGATCACCGGTCTTCGACAAGCGTAAAAATGGTGTATGGGAACAAGAGGCTCAACTTTTATTACGGAGGGGAGCCCGGCCGCCGTGTGGACTATGGTATTATCGCCGACGTGGTGGGTCCACAAGCCACCACGTGGCTTTCCACCACTCATCGAATTTGATCGGGAGATGACAAGTGGAATATATATAATTGACCGATTTGATTATTTACATACCACATTACATGGGTAGAAATTATATCCAAAACCATATTACATTTCCCACGCATTTCATGTATTTTCCACGCCTTATTTCCAAATGCCACGCGTTGCATTCAAATCATTATACCACATTCCACGCATTATATTCTACCTTGATTTTGGTGCCTAAAAATAAGATCATTCATGTGTCCTACACATCAGGCAACTAATGCACCTCATTCCATGGCTAAGGTGGCTCTTAAGCCACTTAAACAATGCGCCCACCTTCTATTTAAAACCTCTTCCAAGATTTTATGCGCCCAATGTGGGATAAAACACTTCAAAAGCGCCTAAGGAGAAGGAGGGGAAGTGGAGGGGATTGGAACAGATGACCTCCCAAGCAAAAGTATAGGTACCTAACCATTGCGCCAGCTATTTAGAAACAATATAAAAGGAGCTTTATTGTATTTGAACTGGAGAGGCAGGTCTGCGTAAAAGCCAGAAGAGGAGGCAGTCTACGAGAATTCCATTTTTGAAGGCCTTGCACTTAGATTGGGACCTCGGAGTAAAAAGGTGAAATGTATAGAATTCTGAGATGATTCCAACCATATAATATTTTATGTTATCTGTTGAGTTTTTAACCTATTTTTGGAAGCTTTGAATGCAGATTTTAATAGGGATCTACAAGATAGCTAGTTGGAAAACACGAATTTCAATGCACTTCTGGTCCGAATTGTGACTTGGTGTAAACATGAAAAATGTTCATATTTTAGAGATGATCTCAGATATATGATTTTTTTTCATATAATGTTTTTAAATTTCCATTTTTAGGTGTTTTTCTAACATAGTTGCAGGGAGATCACATTGTGAAAACACTGTAGGAGCCACGGATCGTTCTTGGGACAGTTTCTGCTATTTTTCAGAGTTCTTGGAACATTGATCAGCTCATTTTCAGGGTGTGATTCATTATTGGTTGTTTGTAAGAGTTATTGTACTTGAATTTCAATATTATTAATGGATCGGTTCAATCTGAACCCTGGGACGTAGGAATTTTCGAACCCCATAAACAATCTTGTTTGTTATCTGAATGTTTTCAGTTTTTCTGATTATTTATTTGCTACACAATTTTTCACACTTCTATGGATCCATAATAATTAGAATTTAATCAATTTGTGGAGTTTAGAATACTTAAAATTTGTTAAGAAAATCATGATCTTTGAAAACTTTTAATAGTGAAAAAAATACAACACACATTTTCAGATCAAGTTTGGTATTAGAGCAGTTGGATTTTCCGGATTAGCTTCTAATTGTGTTTGAAAATTTGGCTTCAGTTTCAGTAATTCATTTCAATTTTTAGTGTGTAGACATTTTGGGGGCTTGTTAATCTTCTTTCGCAGTGTGTAGTTTTGGAAGTACAAGTTGTGTTTGCAGGAACGAGGAATCATGGGCAAGTCATCCAAACAGGAGCAACTGGATGAGCTTGAAGCCATAAACCGCCAACTCTAAGAAGAAAAATCTTTCTTGAGAGCTAATTTTTATTCCTTAGAAGAGGAAATCATGCGGTTAAAATCTGAGCCACAATCCTCTATAACCAAGAAAGAGGAGTATGTCAACAAGATGCTTCAAGAGAGCAAGAAGTTGATGGGCTTTATTAAAGAGTTTCAGGAAGAAATACGGACCAAGGATGCCCTCTTGGAAAATTCGCAACAAGGTGAACACAAGAAGGAAATGCCTTCCAAATCAGATGTAGGTACTATGACAGAATGCACTTTAATTTGTTCACATTTTAATTCTTCCTCTCATTCAGTTTCAGATGTTCCTTTGGGTCAGTTTGAAAAACACACTAAGGGAATTGAGTCTAAGCTAATGGTTAAGATGGGATTTAATGGAAAGGGCCTTGGTAAAAATGGACAAGGTGATGCTAACCCAATGCAGGTAGAGGATCAGCCTCGGTTTGTAGGTTTGGGTTATTCTAGTGGGAAAATGGAAATTGGAGAGAGCTCCAAAGAAACTGAAGGAAGACAAGCTTCCAACAGCTACGGATCTACACCACTAGAATTGCAGGATTCTTGCCATCAGGAGGAACAATGAATGGTATAAGAAAACAGGTAAAAGAGGTAATCAGATTCCACCTCCTTCCACTTACACTAAAAATAGCACTAAGGGAAAATCAAATCCTAAAACTTCTAATACACTCTTTCGGTTGGAACAATATAGCTTTGGTAGGCATAAATATTCATTTTGTGAAGGTACTAATCATTCTGTTGCATATTTTTGGAAGAGGAAAAATTTGATTAAAAAGTTAATGCCTTTTGTGAATGATAAGGCAAGTGCTAAAGACCAATCTCACCAAGGAAAGGCGAGAAATGGCAAGAATGTTACCTCTCCTAAACAGGGGAATCATTCTCATAGATAGAGTTCTGAGAATGGTAAAATGGGTAAGACTCCTAAAAATAGGGAAGTTAAATTGTGTTCCCATTGTAATAGGAATGGTCATGATGATAAGGTTTTTTGGTTTGTTTCTAAACAACAAAATTGGAAAGTTGTTAAAAAGAACAATATTGTAAAACCAACAGTGCTAAACCTAACTAAAACTCATTTTGGTACGAAGAAGGCAAAACAACCAAAACGGAAAAACCCAAGTGATTGGTTTGGAAAAACACTCCTCAACTTTATATTTGCACTACAGTAAATTGTTGATAGTAGGCAAGAAAAAAATAAAATTTCAAAGCTATATTTTAGGGATTCCTGTTGATTGATAAGGATTTGTTCCTAAGTTGATATTTAAGGTTTGAAAATGATTGGAAACAACTGAAGAGAAGATTTGAGTGATAGGTTCATCATACTCATGTTTTTTTTTCTCAGATTGGTTGGTAGTTCCATTGTTGAAAACACTATGCAGGGATAGGCATCAGTAGCATGTGTAAATTTGAAACTTGCAGTTGTAATCAGCATAATCACAAAGTGTCAGTTGAACACTAGCTTCTGTTATAGATGGGTGTTATTATCTAACTTATTATTTGTGATGGCGATACAGTGTTTTGGCATATTCATGTTGATTTAGTGGTTGACTATAGCTATTTTTGGGCGTTGCTAATTAATAGTTGTTACAGTTTTAGATGGGCAGTGGGCACTAGCCTAAATTTGGGCAGTTTAGACGTCTTGTATACTGATCTGTATTATGGAATTGTAATTTTTGGTAATCAGCTGTATCACAAAGTGAAAGTTGAACACTAGCTTTCCATAATAGAATGGGTGTTATTATCTGGTCAGTTATTTGTGATGGCATCACAATGGGGTATGATAGTTCACAGTTGTGCATAGAGTTTACAGGGTTGCAGCATTTCAGTTGAACACTAGCTTAATTGGGTGTTATTATCTGATCGGTTATGTGACTAGCTAATCAACTATTTGCATTTATTTAACCTATAATGTTATTTTGGGTTCTTGTATGTGTTTTTGCAATGCAAGAAGAGATAACATGTTTCTGTGGGTTAATACACAGCATTTTGTGGACAAAAATCCTTTCTTAGTAGGGATGATTGATCAAGGAATCATTTTTGAAAGTTCCTTAAACATCCCTAAATTGTGTTAGTGCAGAAGATCATTTCGAGAGCTTTCCAATGACTATTAGAACGCGACAATCGGACATCGGGAGCTCTAGTTATGTCCGGTCAAAGTTCGGTCAACGAGAAAGTCAACTCTAGTCAACTGGTCAATAATGGACCAATCACACTATGACACGTGGCGAAAAGGAAAAAGGGAGTTGTTTGTTGGTTTTCAATCACCGGTCTTTGACAAGTGTAAAAATGGTGTATGGGAACAAGAGACTCAACTTTTATTACGGAGGGGAGCCTAGTGGCTGTGTGGACTATGGTATTATCGCCGACGTGGTGGGTCCACAAGCCACAACGTGGCTTGCCACCACTCATCAAATTCGATCAGGAGATGACAAGTGGAATATATATAGTTGACCGAGTTGATTATTTACATACCACATTACATGGGTTGAAATTATATCCAAAACCATATTACGTTTCCCACGCATTTCATGTATTTGCCACGCCTTATTTCCAAATGCCACGCATTGCATTCAAATCATTATACCACATTCCACGCATTATATTCTGCCTTGATTTTGGTGCCTAAAAATAAGAGCATTCATGCACCCTACACATCAGGAAACTAATGCGCCTCATTCCATGGATAAGGTGGCTCTTAAGCCACTTAATCAATGCACCCACCTTATATTTAAAACCTCTTCCAAGATTTTATGCGCCCAATGTGGGATAAAACACTTCAAAAGTGCCTAAGGAGAAGGACGAGAAGTGGAGGGGATTGGAACAACTGACCTCCCAAGTAAAATTATAGGCACCTAACCATTGCGCCAGCTATTTAGAAACAATATAAAAGGAGCTTTATTGTATTTGAAGTGGAGAGGTAGGTCTATGTAAAAGCCAAAAGATGAGTCAGTCTCAGAGAACGCCATTTTTGAAGGCCTTACCCCTCAGATTGGGACCTCGGAATAAAAAGGTAAAATGTAGAGAATTCTAAGATGATTCCAACCATATAATATTTTATATTTTTTTGTTGAGTTTTATCCTTTTTTTGGAAGCTTTGAATGCAGATTTTAACAGGGATCTACAAGACAGCTAGTTGGAAAACATGAATTTCAATGCACCTCTGGTCCGAATTGTGACTTGGTGTAAACATGAAAAATGTTCAGATTTCAGATATTATCTTAGATATATAATTTTTTTTCATAGAATATTTTTAAATCTCCATTTTTATGTGTTTTTCTAACACAATTGCGGGGAGATCACATTGTGAAAACACTGTAGGAGCCACGGATCGTTCTTGGGATAGTTTCTGTTATTTTTCAGAGTTCTTGGGACATTGATCAGCTCATTTTCAGGTTTTTATTCATTATTGGTTGTTTGTAAGAGTTATTGTACTTGCATTTCAATATTATTAATGGATCGGTTCAATCTGAACCCGGGGACATAGGAATTTCCAAACCTCGTAAACAATCTTGTTTGTTATCTGAATGTTTTAAGTTTTTCTGATTATTTATTTGCTACACAAGTTTTCCAAACTTCTATGGATGCATAATAATCAAAATTGAATCAATTTTTGGAGTTTAGAATACTTAAAATTGGTTAAGAAAATCAGGATCTTTGAAAACTTTTAAAAGTAAAAAAAATACGACACACATTTTCAGATCAAGGTCAGCCCATGATTAAATAAAATCATTTTCCATTGACCTGATTAAGGTATAAAACATACAAATGTCAACAACATAATCATCAAAAAGGTATATTTACTTTATCTTATGCTTGTTTTATGAAAAAAATGAAAACTATATTATTTGCAATGATTTTAAATCAAAAGGGGCCTGACACTTAACACATGAATAAACTAATATGCCAAAAAAATCAAAGGAGGTCTGAAAACATTATCATATGTGTCGTTACCTTAGACTAGGGTCTTAATCAAATAGGTGCAATGATGATCTTAAATGGTGGAACAAAGGAATATTTTTAAAAAAGAATCATAGTTTTCATACTTTGGGTATAATCAAAATAGACCAATGATCACAATTGGAGGGGTATAATAATCAAATATGATTATTATTTAAACTATATCATATGACCATGTCAAAAGACGGTCAACATTGGTTACCTTAATATTTGCAAAGTTTACCTTAAACTGTACTAAAATAAATCTCATACAAAGAGAACGATATTCCTTTTACACATGTGCATAGGTGGTCCCCAAAGTGGGTAAAGTATTTTTTTCTAGTGTATTGGAACCAAGGGCATAATACATCTTTTTTTTTACATAGGAATCTAGTTTCTAATATTATGCATGTAATCACAATGGGACAGATATGTCATTATCAGTATGATTTATCCTTCTTACATAGATGGTAACATCAAAGCCTGCACGTGATCCCCATACACTGGCTGAATATTTTGTAAAGTACCAAGATAAAGAATTTTTTTTTTCTCACACAACAGGATTAATTTTTGCATCTACATGTAAAGGTGCGGAATTAAAGAATGCCTAAAAATATCATTGCAATTGGATCAAGTTGCAAGTGTCACATCAAGCATATGAAGACAAAGATTACATGCACAATGGAGAAGACTCACACAACAAGCAAGGGCTATTATTATCCAAATTATTCATATTATTTTATGAAAAAATTGATCACTTGACTTCACTTAGACTTAGTTTTATTTTTGTAGCTAAGGCTATTAATGCCTCATTGTAATCAACTTTTCTATTTTTATTCCTTTATTCGTGCATGATATAGCAGTAAAATTAGCATACATGGGCAAGTAAAAATTTTAGAGTATTTTTAGGATGGGATGGGTGAATAATCTGGCTATATATTGTGTGCATTGGCAAAGCACAAAGGAGGATTTTTTTGGACATAGGAGTGTTGAACCAATTTTTGCAAGTTTTGCCACTTCAATTAGAAACGAATTTTTGCCTTTCCAATTATTTGTAGTTATGTGTACATATTTATTAATTCTTGTGAATCTCAATTCCTTGATTAATCATCTTATCTTGCTACAAATCTAGTGATTTATTCCTAGTAATACTGTGTGTGTTTATCTTATTGTCTTGTTGTGATTTATTCCCTCAATACACAAAGTGTTTTTCCTTAATATTCAACTAAAAAATATTTGTTTTTTTGTCCAAAATTCATTCTAATTTTGATTGTGTGTGTACTCAATCAAAACCTTCAACAAGTTTGGTGTATCACTCCGCCTTCAATTTTAGTTAAAATCATATTTTTACCCTAAAAACCCAAAAATTAGTTTAGGATACATCGAAAAGGAACTAGCCTTGATACCGGAGAATCACCTCAACAATAGGTATTACCAAAAGACCTAAGGTGTTTCCATTGTATCTACAGAAGTGAGAGATCCAAATCAGGCTTAGAACCCCTACAATCATCTCTCAACAAGGGTTCAGTTTCGAGAGATAACAGTCTCAATACAAAAAACATAGTCATTAAATTGATTATCGTTGTTGGAAATTTAAATAATAATAATACAAAGATCTACTATGATAAGTAATAAAATAAAAATATATATAACTAAAAATTAAAAAATATTCAAATATTAATAACATACACATAAATTAAATTGTGTGGGTGAAGGAAAGGAAAGGCATGTCACTGATAGTGATGGATAATTTTGTGAAGGGATTATTGTCGAACTAGTGAACCATGGTGAGGTAGAAGAGACATAGGAGAGGGGCATGTCCTTTTTTAGATAGTGGCATATATGTAGACATTATGGAAATGTCGAAATATTTTCCGAGCCCCTGAAATGTTTGACAAAATGTAAAAGGTGTGATGGTTTGGTGGAGTTACCACTATTGCAGGATATTTACAAAATGGGTTTCAAATACCATCCACTGCCCATCTCGATATCAATCTCACACGAGTATGTACAAATAGTAAGTTGAAAGAGGTGCTACACATTTTTCTTACTATTAATAATCCTTATGTCGGCTCTTGCACACACGCACACAAACACACACACCTTCAATTATTGTAGACCTACTTTTCTAAGAATTTTCTTGCATATGGAAGATGTGCGATCCTATCCAATAAATCTTTTTACAAAACTCATGCTCATCCTCATGAATCCTTTTCGATGTTTCAGCAAATGTAGCCAACATGTGTCGAAAGCTATCAGATATTTCAGGATTGTGAGTAATTTTATCAAGTTTTTTTCACTACATACGATATCCTCCTTCATCATGTTCACGTTCACAATCTTGTTGCATTGCCTACTAATTATTTCTTAATGTAAATAGATTTAAATCTTGGGAAATTACAAGTTAGATGTGTAAGATGACTCTAAAAACCTTTAACTCATACTACCAGCCTTTTCATGCCCATTATGGTTTTCCTTTTCATTAACAAATCCTAGTATGTGTTAAGATAGGAGCTTTGAAACAAAGCATGTAATTTCACCAAATCATGAGGGAGAAGAGACTAGATGTTTTTCATATGTTTTAGTGAGTTGGCACTCCTTTGTAGTGTCCCTATTTTAAGCCATTTCTCTATTTTGAATTTGGTTGTGTTTCCAAGTAGCAAAGGTAAAAATATTTTCATGTATCATATGACTATAGGATTGCAACATAGCAAGGCACATGAAATGTTTTTCAAAATTTCTCAAGAAAAAAATGTTCCCACTTGGACTATAGTGTTGTAAGGATATCGAAAAAATCATTTCTTCTATTAAGAGTTCCAAAGAAAACACATTCACAAAAAATATGAGTTCTTAATTATGAAAATGTCAGGTAAAAGAGTATGGAGAATTCAAAACATTTTAATGGTTCCTTGAGGTTGGGATGTCTTCAAAAATTTATGCAAGCACTTGGAATCATATATATTCATGTACAATGCTGCAAGATTTTTAGAATACATGATTTTGGATTCTGCACACACAATACCATCCATCTCTATCAACAAAAGATAAATACGGATAGGGATGATGAAGTGGTAGATATTCCTAAGATGTTAGATGTGCAGTGACACTGCATTCATTATGATTTTTATTAAAGAATTTCATTTGTATTGAGTAAATATTCTTCAAACATCACCGACATTACTTCCAAGCTATCGATTATGTTCCCATGCTAGTATGCTGCCATTATGTGTGAAGATTGAACTCCAAATTAGTGATGGAATTTTATTTTTCAATTTTCTTGATGGTTGGAAGGTGTGCAAATGTAGAACATTAATAAGGAAAATTAATTTTTTGATAAAAATTCCTTAAAACAATAAACAAAATAGCCATGGGGATTGCATCATCTATAAGCCATGTGTGAAAAAATATGAAGGTATGCGAATAATTTCAAAAAATACCCCAAAGGGGGTGTGGTCACATGGAATGTAATGGTTGTATGAAACATTTCAAAAGGAATGGAGAGAGGAACTGAAAAACATGCAACGTACATGAAATGACGATTGAATACCCTTGAGGCATACGTGTTGCTTGTGCCCATTCAATTGGCTTAAAAGGTTTTCCTACTACTTTTGGCTTCCTTTTAGGAATGGATATCTCTCCCTTACATGATTTTCATATTATATTTTTCCTTTTTACTATGATATTGGACTTTAAAAAATGGATATATTATTGTATGATTTATATTAATCATAACATGAAATCAAGAGATTTTTCTCTATCTACGCAATTGAAGAAATGTGTTTTACCGAAAACCAGGTTCTCATTTTTACCTCCTTGGATGTTCAATTAGCTTGGATACTTTAACTGGATAACATAAACCAATGAAAGATAAGATGAATATTTTTTACTAGTTTAAGATTGTTTGGCTATTTTCCTTGCAAAAAACATGATTTTTGAGGACTCGCATAATGCCTCTCTAAATTCTGAACTTGGGAAGTCAAGTTTTAGTTGGGTTCCCTATCATGTAGGGCATCATATAAAACATTAGAAATCCTTCTAATGATCATTCTTGCAATATTATCCACCCTTATAGGATCCCCTTTAACCCATTTTGAAGTTTTGGGAAGCTGTTGAAACTCAATAGTTGGGTTTTGTTTCGACTTACAATTTAGACCCTGAGAAAAGAAATGGATATCGACCTCAATATACCTCTAGTATATATACATGAAAAATTTCTTGAAACCAATACTTCTAATAACAACCTATTATCATTTAGTTGTTGTGGAAAAATCACAGCACCCTCAAATGGCCTGATATCTGAGTGCGGCATTCAATGTGATGACACAACATTGGACCATCTCTCAAGCTATGGGAGTTGCAGACTTGAGATGTCCCCTTCAGAGAAGGCTTGTTCCTACTTCCTAAAATACGCGCCATAAGCTAGTCCAGTGTAGGAAAACCTAATCTAACCTAATCTAACCATCCCAAGGAGAGAGGGAGAGAGAGAGAGAGAGAGAGAGATAGAGAGAGATGGTGAAAGAGAGCCTACACTAAGCAGTGATACACTAGAAAAGGAAGTGGCTGATCAAAAATCCAATTGTCTAAAGTGGAGAGGGGTGTGAAAAGGAGAGGGTGGACAAGATGCACCACAGACTAGAGATGAATGTCACACAGAAAGCCATTTCAAAACCCATTAAACACAGCTTCTAGAACCTGTAAGAAACATCAGAGTATGCACAATATACCCTACAATGATGAGAGGAAAGAAGAGACAACAAAATAAGTAAAGGATGGAAAAAAATGCACCAGGAAACTGATTTTATTGCTCCATAAGTCATATAGTACATCATTAGTGGGCAAGAGGAAAGAAAATATCTTTATAGAGCCATGAGAGGAGGCTTAGACTCCACATTTTACCTTAAGGAAGAAAGAGAGAGGGGAATAGAAGGGAAACAATGACCAACCTTTTAGAAAAATGCCCCTCCTTTACAATGTATAGGAAGAATAAGAGAGAAAGGAGGGAAGAATTCAAACAATGCTCTAACCACCCCTAGAAGCGCATTGAATCCACCTACCACAAAGAAGAGTCACGCTGCAACACCCATGCCCCCTATAGGTGTCCCTTACTGGTTAAGAAAGAGGCCCATTATTCATCATGGTGGTAGGTGAGAGACTTGACAGCCTCAAAAATGGTAGGCCAAAACATTAATGGAGGCAGGTGAGAAGCTGGTGCCGAGAGCTTTTCAAAATGTCCTCTCCTACCCAAATCTGAGTTCCCAATTGAACGATATGGCTATATAAAGATCAGATTCATGGGCTCGCAAAATTTAAAAGATTCCATTCGTGCAATACCCAAGACCCAAGGGTAAAAACACAATAAAATGTCCCACTTTTTGGTATGTTTTGTACCTTTATAAACATGAATTTTCAATTTCATTGATTTTCTAAAGGTAATAGCAACAAAACCATAAATAGTCATGAAATTCCACAAACTAACAAAATGTTGTGTTTAGAGTGTAGAATACATCTAATTGTTTACTTAAAAAATGGAAAAATATATGGTATTTTTCTTAATTTTAATCATATGTTGTTTCTTATGTTATAAAAGAGGAATGACTTTCCTGGGGTGGTTTTTTGAAATGAATATTTTTTCTCACCATGAAACTCTAGATATATGTTTAAGATTTGAATTTTGAGGTCTTGTAAAATTTTCATAAATTTTTGACAAATATTTCTTTTTTAATTAATTATTTTGTAAAAAAATTTCAAATAAATGGCGTACAAATGTCTATGCCAATAACTTTTAAGATTTAAATCAAAATTGAAATGTTTTTTCACAGGTAAGAAGAAGATTTCAACAAATAGTAAGTTTAATTATTTCAAATTTTTTTTATATATTTTGCTATTTTTCAAATTGGGCTAATTGTGTATGATTGATTGTCCTAAAATACCATATGTTAGCAAAATATAAAAAATAAATAGTAAAACAGATTTTTTAAAAACAAAAACTATATTTTAGAAAGCTAATAAATTTTTGTATTTTGTGTTTAAATTTTGTAATTTTATTAATTCATTAACCCAAATAACATGGCACCTAAGTGGAAAATTTTGGCATAAAATTACCCTCCAAATGGATTTAGCACCAAAATGTGCCACATAGGTGCTACATAACGGGGTTCGCGCAACGGGGGATTTGTGTGAAGGGAGTTCACTCGAAGGGGGTTTACGTGAACCTCCCTTAGCTCGAACCCCCCAAACCCTAAATTTTTTGACCAAAACTATATATATAACTCTGTGCCACAAAAATTATTTGAACCCAAAGGGGTTCGCATGAAAAAGGGTGCTCACATGAACCCCCATTCGCATGAACCACTTTCTTTGGTCTATGTGGAATTTGAGGAGAAGGGGGTTCATGCAAAAGGGGTGTTCATGTAAAAACCTTTGATTTCTGATCCCACCCAACCTCTTACTCACTTTTTTGGGACACGAAGTGGGACACAACATTGTGTTTTGATCCCATCCATACAAGACCCACATGGCAGCCTCATGCATCTTGATGATTCAACCTCTTCCTCTCGCTCTTACAATTGTGCCAAGTTGACATGTGACAGCTTCTGTAGGCTCATCAGTTTTCTCTATATTCTACATGAGTCCCTATTGTTGGCGGAGACACTGTGCCCAATCCAAGACACGTGGAGGCTTCATGCTCATTTGAAATCTGCCCCAAGATTTTTCTTTTGAAGTTGCACAAATGAGACACATGGAGGCCTCTGCATGCCTTTGGAATTTTCAATAGACGACCCCATCCCTTTTTGGACCTTGGACACGTGGAGGGCTGGCACTTTTTTGGGGACCACCTTTTGGGTTGTTCCTTTAAATTTACACCGATAAGACACATGGCGAGTTGGTGCATGTTTAGGAACCACCTTTAGATTTGCCTCTTGAAAGTGCACCAAAGAGACATGTGGCTCCTTCTACTACCCTGTTTTTTTTATTTGTGTTTTGGCCAAGTCCCTTTTACTTAGCAGGGCCATACGCCTTACCGTGGAAATGTGGACGATCAACACTTGTTTGGGAGTGTCCCTCTAGATTTTACCTTTGAATTTGTGCCAAGTCGACACGTGCCACCTTCTGCCAGTTCTTTTATACTTAGACGATTCTGGCCTGCTACCCATTTTACTTCTGTTGGACCCTAAAAACATGGAGAGTTGGCACTCATTTGAGTCTCTTATTTGGGTCGCACCTTTGAATTTGTGCTGATGACACATGTGGTGCCATCCACTAGCTTGATATTTTTCAATTGCTGACTATGTCTTCTTTTCAGACCTAGGACACATGGAGGCTTGGTGCTTGTCTGAGTCTCTGCCTTTGGCTTCGACCCTTAAAGGTGTACCTTTGAGACACTTGGAGGGTTCCACCAGTCCTCTTACACTTAGTCAATTAAAAAACTAGCTATGTCCCCCTTTTTAGACCTAGGACATGTGGATGCTTCCATTGACCCTCTTATACTTAACCAATTTCGGCCCACTTTGTTCCCCTTTTCTGACTTTGATCACATGGAGGGCCAACGCTTGTTTGGAGACTTCCCCTTGGGATTAATCTTTTTTGTTACACCATTGAGGCCTGTGGCACCCTCGCGGCTTTGTGACTTTACATTTAGCGTAAAGACTCCATGGGCTTGTGGACCTGCGCCTGAAAACTACGCCATTTTGTGAAAGGTGCAAAAAGTTCCAAAATTCCCTGCATTTATAATTGGTAAAAATTTCCTCTGCAGCCTTGCAGACCCACTTAGCAAAAGAAATCATCCCTAGTCCTGTCAGTCCACAATTTCTACTTTTCATTTCCCAACGTCATCCTCAGGACTGTCAGCCCACATTTTCCATTTTTAGCAAAAAGACATCTCTGGGCTCGCCGTCCCATATTTATACTTGGCAAAAGAAATCCCTCCCAGGCCCATGGGCCCACAATTATAACTAGTGCCTTTTGTGAAAAGTTAAAAAATTCCAAAATATCTCCTACCACCCCACCGGTCTACAATTTTCCCATTGGCGAAAAGCCTTCCCCAGGCCTATCGACCCGCTTTTAGCAAAATATCCTTTCCAAGCCCGTTGGCCTACCATTTGCAAACTATGAGGAGTTGGAAGGACTTCTTTATATTTCTGGAAAGGGGAAGAAATTTCCTATCTGATGGAAATGATTTCAGAGTATCGTAAGTGCTCTGAAAATGTAAAAATTCAGATTAAAGCACAAAATGGGGAAAATGGTGTTAATTGACCAAAAAATAAGTGTGAGATTATTTTGGTCAACATTATTTTTATGGGATATTTTATACGCGTGCAGTCACTACTTAATTAGGTCAAACCAGCCAAATTATGAGTGGTGGATCCAGAAATGTAGTCACCATTTGTACTCCATGTTCAAGTTATAATTTTTGTTAACTCTAGTGAATTCCCTATATATAGGTGAGCGTATAGGATTTTCCTCGTGGTGTATTCATACATCGGGAATCAGTTTGTGAATGCATTTTCTAAGGCTTCGGGTAACAATTGGACATTTTTTAAAACTAGTAAGTAAATGTGAAAGAATGTTGTCATACCCTCTCAGGTCATGTAATGAATGAAAAATGTTGTAGACACTTATAAATGACTGTAAGAAACTCTTTTTTGTGCCTTTTTTTGATAAATTTGACGGTTGGTAAAATGGTATTTCTCTCTCCCCCTCTCTACTCCTCTAGCAAAAAAATGAAATGAATGTACATCTAACCCTCTCTTTTTGTGTGCTTAGTATTATAATCATGAGAATGGGAAACTATGAAAATGTGAGTTATGTTATTTTTGTGTAGATGTCATGCCGATAGTTTGTGCTCTCCATGTGGTAGATCCATGTGCCAGAAAAAGCACAACTACCACATTTTGGTATTTACATATTAGCATGTGATCTTGAAATAATGCTATTGTATATGTTATATCAGTGACATTATTATTTTTAGATTCTGTTATGATAAAAAAAATTAAATTATTATTTTTTGTGATGATTAGAAAATTGTTATCCCATTGGGAAAATTTCTTTGTTTTCATACTTGTTGGAAATTTTTATGTTAGAATAGTTCCCTACTTGTCATAATTTTATATCTTAGTTGATTAAAATAAGTTGATCTCTTGTTTAACTTGATATCAAAGGAAATCCTATAGATATTATTTGTAATCAGTATGGGTAGATTAATTTAGAAGCTGAGTATTTAACAAATTCTACAATAGCCATAGTTTAAATGTTGATTGTACTAGTAAAGTTTTTGTTCGAAAAGTGAGAAAAATTATATTTATTCAATAGTTAGGTGAGGTGTTGACCTAGGGAACTCTCTTCATCTTCTATGAAGAATAAAAACTTGTAATCATGTGTTTTATTTGGGTGGAAATCGTCTATCATCTTATAGCGTGAAAATAGAATAAAATTTGGATATACCATGTGTCCACTGAACTGGATACATGTTATATCAGAATATTGTACTTGTGATTAAAGTTATTAGAAAAAGCATTTTCCATGTTAATTATTGTATTTTCCTTCTTAACATTAGAATATTTAGAAAAATATTATCTTTTTTTACCTAACTAAAAAAAACTAGTTTCTAACCCCTTTATCTCCCTTCTAGACTTAGACGATCCATGTCAAGTATGAAAACCCATATGATGTTAAGAAAATCAGTATACCTTTCACCAATTTTCTTATTTTGAACTACAAGCCTTAAAAAAATGTTTACATAGATACGTACATTTGTGTTAGAAACATAATGCACTATGAATACCATATCATTCCTTGTGTGAGTATGACTATCATCCATAGATGTCATAGTTCTAGTCTTATCATGATAAAATACTATCCTTTGTGAGTGTTTTATTCTTAGCTCTGGAAGGGGTGGAAAATATTTATGAATATAATTGGGATGTTTTCATCTTCAAATGATATAATTAAAGAAATATAAATGACTTGAGTGGAACCTATTTTTTTGGTTACCTACAAATGATACTATTGAATCTAAACCCCTTAAAACTTTCTCAAACAAAAATGATAGCTTGCTAAGAGGTATTGAAGGTTCCTTGAGTTGCGCAAATATTGTGGGAGATAAGGGTGTTTGATTAATCTAGTTGTGACTTTAGTAGGGTTTAAATTATGGAAAGAAAATGAATTAATTAATCATAGTACCTCATTGAGGTTATTGGTGAATGAAACCATGAAATATGTTAACCAATAGTCATTTTAGTGTCTTAGAAATCCTTTGGAAGTGTAAGATGAGTTTGAGTCCTTATTTGTAATACGTGATTAATGTTTGAGTGGTTAATGATAGTGAAATGAAATGTTGGGTGTGAAATCAATCACCTTTGAAGATTGAGACACTAAATGTTAAACAATTATTTCTATAGCTTGATATTATTTTAAAATAATGCTAATAAGAGACCAAAGTAATAATGCAGGTGAAATAAGATCAAGAGTAAGTGAGGAGTAAAGGGATTCTCATAATTCTCCTTATAACTTAATTAAACCTTGTTTTATATTGTTAAGCAAGGAGATAAATTGATCCTAGTGAGTTTAAGATTTCGTGAGAATATGAGTTCATATGGAGAAAAAAAATTATGGAAAGTAAATACTAACAAAGACTCAAACCAAGTATTGAATGATTACAATGCCAAAAAATAAATAGACATGAACTGATGGATGAAAGCTTATATGAAAAGAGAAATTGGACCTTAATCTTTAGTAAATCTTAATATTACTTAAGTGATTTCGTGTCAGCTTCACTTGTGTAATGAAGTTAAAACTAAAATTCAAGTAAAATTATTTCTGTAGAAAACCCTTGGTATAAGATCCAAGATTTGGGTATTTCTACATGTTTAAAATGCATAGAACTAAAAATCAAGTTATTGAAATTTTTATAATGCAAAAATAACGAAATTTAAGTGTACTTATTAAAATTTATATTTTAAATGGAACTATCATAGGTAAAAATTTAGAGGAAATAAATTAAAAATGCAACCTAGTTTTAAGACAAATGAAGGTTTACATGTTCAATTTTATTCAAATAATTAAGCTCAAAAAATGGAAGTAGGATTGTAATAAATATGTAACCATGAAAATATTGTGTCATGGAAAGTGCATATCCGTAAGTGTATATTGTCATTCGATCCTTGTTTGCACTTTTTCATTTGGGGAAACGTGGTTCTTAAGTGCATCAAGTTTTTTCATTTTATTTATGTGGGTTCATGTTTGTGGAAAAATCTCAGGTGTTTTGTGTTATCTGAAGTGATCTCATTTGGTTTCGTATACCAAAAAATGTAACTAAACAAAATCCGTTATTTTATTTTGTTGTATTTTTGTTTATATTTTTTTGGCATGAAATTTGGTCTTAGAGGAAAGGTTCACGCTATCAAACCTTTGGGATACTCAGTGTTACTATGATTATTCATGATGATGGAGGATATGGAAAAGTAATATGATACTATGTTATGATGTGACAAGCATTGCACTTGTGATTATATGAATGCACCTGATATGCATACCACTTTGTGTTGACTCGTCATGATGTTGATGTGTTTCATGATGAGAGTACTCAATATCTCTTTTATAAATTCAATGATAATTTCAAGTATTATGTCCCACTTTGTTTTATGAAATAAGTGTTAATATGGACTATGAAAGCGTTGTCGTGTTTCATTATTTTGTGATATTGTATGTGTGTTAATGTGTTGTATTAAAAAAATACTTCATAGTAAATTGTATGATATTGTGATGTTACCACCATGTTGTGATGTATCATGTTCTGTCACCATGTTGTGATTTTAGTCATTATCTTCATCATACATATGTTTCATGTGTTATGTGATGCATTCGTGTTGTCAATTAGGGGCATATGTTGATCTTATGACGCATATTTTAATGTACTTACACATTTTTGGTGGGTTATTTGTAAACATGACATGTTATGAGTTGTGGATATGATGGTGTTATACTTGTAAATATACCACACGTAAGACGTTGTGGTTATTGTGAGTAAATAATCATTATGTTAGTAATGTAGTTATGTGCTATGTTGTGTACCCTATGCTCACTGACCCTAAGGGAATATATAATTAAAAAGTGTATGTTTGGAGAGAGAAGACATGCTTCCAAGTATCCATAACCTTGAGTTGAGTATGAGTTTGGAATTGGAGTCTTATGGAGATTAAAAATCAACTTCTATCCATTTAGTTTACGTGGAGCATGTTGAGTCTATTGTGGAAATCCCAACACATAAGTCTTGACATCTCTCTCCTATATGGTTTTTCCATTGAAGAATCCTATCTGATACCGACTATGTTGATCCTTGTGGGAGTTTAGAAGGATGATTCAAATAAATATTATGACAGTTGTATTATTTTATCAATTATTATTTATATTCCAAGTTAAGCTCAGTGTCAAACATGGTTTGATTCCCTTATGAGTATGTCAAGATGTACACTCAATGTCAGATAAGATATGATGAACTTGTGATGTCACATATGTTGTTGTATATTTTGAAATTTGATACTTGATATCTGAGTTCTAGATACTTGACGAGTATCCATTCTGTGGCAATATAAAGCCACATAGTGATTGTGATGTGATATTTCTATAAATGTGTTTATTTCATAAATTTTACTTTTCTCTTTTATTCCTTTTATGGAACTAGAAAATTATTTTAGTTAACTTTTGGTTGAGTTATTGTTTGCAATTTTGGGCATTTAAATTAATTATTGCACTAACATAGTGATTTTCACATTAACTGTGGATAATAAGCCATTTATTTTTCTTAGATTGAAATTTTAATTTGAGTTGAAATTCTTCCTTAAGTTTTAAATTTATCTTCTCACTTTTCCCAAGGAAATTCAATTTTATTCCACTTGACCATTTGATTTTTTAGTTTTGCATTTTGGTTCTAATGTTTGTTATATATTGTAATAGGGACATGGGTTAACCATGGATTGGTGCTACCTACGAGATTGCTTTATTGTATGGGTGTAAGACCCAAGGATTTGATGATCTAGTTGGTTTATTTTTTGAACTACATATTATTATGTAACTTGAATTAGAGGTTCCTAAACTCTACGTGTCTAGGGCTATAGGGTAACCAACCTATTTGATGGAGAGAAAAGGAAAATATTTCTTCATTTTGTTGTTTGGGAGTTATATGGAGTTGTTTTGGGAGGATTATTCATATTGACAGGTATATGAAGTTTTTTTTACTATTGAAGATTACTCATGTGTGTCTAATTATGTTTGATGTTATGTAGGATTGATGCTCCTTATTGATGATATTATGTTTGACCCCATTCTGACATTGTGTAATTAAAATTATTCGTTTGAGCTATGTAAAACATGTGTATGTGTATTGATGGGAATTATTTTTTGTTATATTATTATTATGTTATAAATATTATTTGTGTTAGGGACATGTGTGTGTCACGTATTGTATCATGTGGAGTGTGTGTTTCTTCCCATGGGTGGGTAGGTGATCTCGTGATGTGATACAATTATGTAAGGATGTGAAAGGGTGTCTTACGGCTCATGATTATTGTGTTTGAACCTTGTGTGACATCACGATGTAATAAATCAATAAAAATCCTAATTAATAATATATTATGAGATTTAAGTATAATAAATACTATAAATCCAAAGACTAACTAAATAATAAAGTAAAAATGTAACTACCAATCTTCATAAAACATTAAAAATTTAAGACATTTTCAAAACTTCCATGACATCCTTGTGGTAGTGTTCTAGTGAAAAAATTCTTCTCCCTAGATGGAACTTATCATTGTTATCTTTCCTTATTCCCTTATCCATTTTCCTACCTTAGTGTAGTGTCGCATCGACGATGATTCTCTTGTAAGGGGAGGGAAATGTAGTGCCCTGTTCAATTGTGGGTAGTCAGCAAACTATTATAAGGTTGTCAATTTGATTATGGTTCCTTTATGTACACTTTAGTGCAAGTTTAGTTGATAAATTTAGTGAATTGCTTTACCTTATGCACATTGTAGAGAAGGCACTGGTCTTGATACAAACAACATAGTCATGACCTCGATTAGCATTTTGTCAATGTTAATAATAATAATAAGAACTATTAAGAAAAATAACAAAATAAGAAAATATATAACATAAATTAAAAAGGATTCAAATATTAATAAAATAAATATAAATTAAATAGTGTGGGTAAACAAAAACAAAGGCATGGCAGTAACAGTGATGAAAATTTAATGGAGGGATGGTGGTCAAAATAATGAGGCATGACGAGGTAGAGGAGATATAGTGGAGGGGCATGGGCTTGGTCAGATAGTGGTAGATACATAAACATTATGGAAATGTGGAATTAATAAACAAGCCCCTAAAATATTTCATATAATGCATCGAAGAAGTGCCACGGATCTTATGGTTCAAAGAATGCACATTTGAATGATGCAAGATGTGAATTTTTCCAAGAAAAAACAAGCCAAGCATACAAGACTAAAAATTATGAAAATATATAATATATAATTGTAATAACACGTAAATATCTCCAACTCAATAATAATAAGTAGAATAATGTATGAAAGATAGATATAGGAGGTGAATGTGCAACCTCCTTATACAATAATGGAAGTCTCCACCTAGAATAGTTCCATCCAATACATAATGGTGTAGTAAAGTTGTAACCAACACATAGAATAGTGTACTCAAGTGTATACCTAAGAAAACATATACCATGACTGTATGGAATCTCCGAGTCGGGTGGAATATCTTGAGTATAATAATAAAATTAAATTTAGGAAAATAAATCCTACACTAACACCTCCATAATAAAAAATTAGGTGGTCAATGAAAAATTAAAGTGGTTCCTAGTAAAAAGGCGTAATGATGTACCCATGTACAATGCAATCTCTCATAAGATAGAGTAAAATTATAAAACCTAGTGAGAAATACTCCCTGTAAAAGAGAGACATGAAGAAGTGAAGAGGATAGAAGTCCCCTTGAATATGATGAAG
Organism: Taxus chinensis; assembly: GCA_019776745.2. Taxonomy (NCBI): domain Eukaryota; kingdom Viridiplantae; phylum Streptophyta; class Pinopsida; order Cupressales; family Taxaceae; genus Taxus; species Taxus chinensis. The sequence goes on from CM034148.1 coordinate 844,126,860, forward strand.
CTTCTGATATAGATCACACAAAAATAATATGTCATAGATAAATGAAATTTCTCTCAGTTAAAGGTCTAGTGAAGATGCCAACAACCTACTTTGAAGAATGACAGAAATAAAATTGATGACCTAATAATAAATTATCTCCCAAATTAAGTACATATGAATCTCAATGTGTTTGGCCCACTGATTAAGGAATTTATTGATAAATATCTATATGGTTCTTTGGTTGTCACAAAAGATGACTATAGGAAGCTCAATATGGATTCCAAGCTCAGAAAGAATCCCTTGAAGCCAAATATCCTTATTAGATGTGTTAACAGATCCCCTGTACTCTAAATTTTTGGATCATAGAGAAATATAATTATTCTTCTTCCTCGATGAACTGATAAGACCATAATGTAAAGAGAAACTGTAACCTAAAGTGCAATTACAAAACTCAATGTCGCTGAAAAAATCAGATTCTGGGTAGCTGAATAAGTCAATGTGTGAGCCAACCCTGTAGTGAATCTCATATATTTGTGAGCCTTGAATATAGTTCAAATTCCTTTTAGTTACTTTCCGAATCAGCTCACATGGTTTCTACATCAAACTAGAAATAATAACAATGACATATTCGATATTAAGTCTAGTGTGAGTCAAGTATATAAGGTTGATAACAAGTTTTCAACTCAAAGTACCATAAACTAAGGGTGTGGAACAATCAGCCTCAATATTGAATTACCATAAGACAAGAGTTAGAGATAGTTTCCAGTCAACCATGTGAAACTAATCCAAAAGATCAAGAGAGTACCTGGGTTATGTAAGTGAGATCCCTTTATTGTACTATATGATCTCAATGCCAAGGATGTAGTGTAGTAGAACAAAATTATTCATGGAGATTCTATCACGAAGATTTGTCTTCACTACTAAGATAGTCAATGAAGTACTCCTAGTGAATAAAATTTCAATAACATAAACTACCATTATTAGTAATGGATCATCTAACCACAATCGGTGTACACAGATATCTCAATGGAATCGAGTGAAACTAGAATAAATGAGGAAGGAATCCATATTTTCATACTAATACCGAGGGGTCTACTTGAGGCCATAGATGTTTTTCCTGAGTCTGTAAACTAAGGATGAATCTTGAAGAAACCCTGGTGGCTGATCCATGTAGATATTTTGTTGTAGGTCTTCATAAAGAAAAAGAAATCTTCACATCCATCTTGTACTAACTTTAACCAATTCTTGTGGCTAAATCAAGTGTGAGTCTAGTAAAACTCATCTTGGCTATGGGTGCAAATCTATTTGAGTAATCTATGTCATCTATATTTGAAAATTCATTGGCTACTAACAGAGCCTTGTACTTATCTACTAACCCATATGCTACAAACTTGGTCTGATATATCCATAGACATCAAACCATGTTACTTACCTTAGAACGTGAATTCAAATCCTAAGTGTGATTACTCATTAAATAATTATATTCCTTATACATAACACTATCCCACTCAGGTATGACTGATGCCTCTCACAATGTCTCTGGATATGTAATTGAATTATAAAGGGTATGTGCCCTACTCTAATATTTTGTCTGAGTACATATTTAATCTTCGTGATTCCCTTCCCAAATTCCTACACTCTAAAGTGTCTTCATAGCCTAAAGAGGGCTTGAAGCGGGTGAGTCATGTACTTAATCCTAATCCTCTGAAGTATAGCTAGAAGTAGATGATAATGACTCCTCATTACTATACTTGTTTTTAGAATAGGAAGAAGTTGAAGACTTTGTGTCAGTAACATTTTGTGGATGATATGAATCCTCAGACTTCTCATCAAATTTAAGTGAAGCCAAATTAGATGGAGAAGTGTCAACTAAAGAGTCAGTTGGACTCTCCTAAAAATTAACACTTCTCTAAATGAACAAATCATTAGTAGTAGAATGGATAAGTCTATAGCCCTTGACCCCCTCTAGATACTCAACAAAGATGAAAGGTTTGGATTGATTCTTCATTGCATTCAATTTATTTTTCGGGAATGTGTATCATTGTTTGTGTTTTGAAGACCTGGAAGTGCTTAACTCCTGATTTCCTATTGTGATAATATTTAAAGGGAGTTATATATTTTTTTTAAAAAATTAGGAACTTGGTTCTCTATATAATAGGCACAATTAATGGCTTATTCCCAAAACTCTAGAGTCAAAGATTTAGAGTTGATCATATAGTTTTCCATCTCTTTCAAGAACCCATTTTTTTGTTTCGCCATGCCATTTTGCTAAGGAGTGTAAGGCACTATCTGTTATAGATCAATACCCTATGCGGTGTAAAACGTCTAAAATATGTTGCTTACATACTCCCCCATTATCTAATTAAATACATTTGATGCATTTCCTAGATTATTTCTCACCGAGTTCCTTGAAGTACTAAAATTAATCAGTCACTTGATACTTTTTCCTAAGGAAGTAAAATTGTGTATATTTGGAAATGTCATCTATGAAGGAGAGAGAATATTTGTCCCTGGTGAAAGAAAGATGGGTAAAATACCCTATGAAATTACTGTGAATTAACTCTAAATGTGTTGAATCTCTCCAATCTTTTGCTTTGTCAAATTTCTCTTCAAAACTTTTTCCAAGAGTGCAACCTTCAAACATTCCATTTGAGAAACGAACTATAGGAAATCCTATAACCATGTCATGATGACTGAGCTTATCAAAGTAGCAGTAGTTAAAATGACCAAACTTATCATACCATAATCTGTTAACTCCATTTGAATGTGTGAGAAATGTAGTGCAGGAAACATCGAGTGAAAAATTTGAGAAGGTATATAACCTAGCATGGTGATCTACCCTTCCCACTAATACTCTAGTGGCGTTATACAATTCCTTGATCTCAACTGAATTTAGATAAAATAGGAATCTCATTCCCTTCCCTATATGATTCATCTAATAAAATGTCAGGGAATGAGTTTAAAGTGAAGATACACTAGGAAATTTTGTGAATGTTCCACATTTGAATTAAATACACCCTCTCCATGAAAATGTGGCCAGAGTGTCATCACCAAAAGTGATGGAAGACATGTGATGGGGATCTAAAGTATAAAACTCAACTCATGATGAAACCATGTGGTGTGGAGCATCAGATTCTATATCCCATGAAGGAAAATATGAGGATGCAAGTGAAAATATTGCCTTTCCCTTATGTTTCTCTTTATCTTATTCGTTTACCCTAGTAGATTCTTTAGTTGATGAAGACTCTTTGATATATTTAGGGACCCCTATGTTGTTCTTTCCAAGGGAATGACTGAGGAGGTCAATCTTCTTCTTCATACATTTGTGATCATTGTGCCCAAGTGTCTTGCAACAAGCACACTTAACCTTTTCCTTCCTAGGCTTCCCATTTGAATTAGTGTTTTTAGTGGTATTCTTTGAAGAGTTAGTGGAGTTCTATTATTTCTTATTTTCTAGATCATTGTTGTTTTTCTTCTTCTCTTGGTTTCTAGTGGATTTCTATTTCTAATTTCTGGCAATGAGGGCTTGAGGTTTGGATGACTTCAAGATTTCCATTTGGATTAAATTATATTTATCCTTTGTCAAATCATCAATAAATTCATCTAAAGATGGCATAGACCATATGAATCCAAGATCCTCGTTGGCAGCATAAAAGGTAGATACAAAGATAGAGTAGTCAGAACCTAGTTTAGGAAGCATTAAAACAACTAGCAGTTCGTCCTTATTTCATGTTCCACATTATTTTAACTACATATCTAAGGACTTGATATTGGTAAATAAATCTTCCAAGGTGTTAAAGTTGATAGGACTTAAGCTGATAAGTTTAATTTCTAGCTCATGACCCCTCATAGTGTTAACTTGTCCAAACAAGGTTTCTAAGGTTTTTCATACCTGGTTGAGAGATGTGGTTTACTCTATCTTAAAGAGGAGTTTAGGAGACACTGAAATACACAAAATACCTAAAGCTTCAGCACACATATTAAACGACTTAAATTTATTTGCACCTTCACTAGGCTCAGGTTCTAACCTTTTTGTGATATAGTACAACCCTTTATTCCTAAGTGTAATGGTAATTTTTATTTCCATTCATGCAAGTTGAAAGGTGTAAGTTGGATAATTTTACTTACATCCATTAGTGAAAAATGAAAATATGTGTTAGTTGTTGTAGAAAACAAAGAAATGTGTGTAAATAAGATGTTCGAAAAAAGAGAGGAAAGACACTATACAACCCCACTGTTTTGGCATGTTTAACTTAGTGAATTTTACTAAATAAATAGGTCCAATGCTTTGGGAAATGAAAAATATTTAACTTTTCAAAAAATGGCACTCGATATCGAGCTACTAATTAAAAGTTTTACAATAATTAATTGTCATGAATAAGCCCTATTTAAATGAATTTTTACTAAACCTAAAATGCGCTTTATTTTTCTAAATATAGTTGTAGAAAAATAAGGATGTGGGATTTGATGAATCAAAGATTAGTATTGTCAATTCAGATGTGTGCACGTTGGATGAAGAAAACATTCACTGCACCTCTTAATTTCCACATATCTACATCTAGTAAACAATTTTGTCATGGGACATAAAATAGTAACTCAAGGTGGATCTTCAATGCATATATGGGTTGTTGGAAACTCTGTTGCATATCTAAGAATGCCTCTTGATCACAAAAAATAACCTTTGTAAGTGTAAACATGCATGCAAAGAACTACCAGAGGTGAAACTACCCTTCAAAGGTATAAAAATTCCTATATGTTGATAAATATTCCAATGAGCCAACAACAATGATTTAGGGCCTAGAAAAAATTAATATCCAGAACTGTATATGTAGTATGTAGGAATGTAAACCTTAGAAGCCTGCAAATAGGCTATATACCCGAAAACCTGGCAAAAAAATTGTTACGAAATCCATAGTTAGTGCTCCACATATGTGTGTGATTAAAATAATAATTACGAGAGTAATTATTATTATCTTAATTTTTGGTATTAAATATGTCAGTAAATTATAATTACATTGGTAATTATTATGTAAATGGTAAGTAGGTGAATATTTGTTATAAGTTGTTATATTAAACAACTATAACAAATATTATTGTATGAGTTTAACCACTCGCGTGTATAGAGTTTGGGAGAGATATTCGTGGCGGTGTATTTATACCTACATCATAAAATATAGGAATTATATTCCTATATATATGTAAGTATTGCAATATCATAATACAGTATGAAGTATTATTCTGTGTAAATGTGTTGCTGCACTTATATTTGGTATCAGAGCAAGGTTTGATCATGTGCATTATGGCAGTATAAAATAGTCATGAGTGATGAGAGGCAATGTCTCTTTGTTATTGCCTCTGCAAATGCATGTTCGTACTCTATAGTAATAAATCTTTATGACTTAAAGTTGAGCAACTAATCTAGTACTGTGATGGGTAAATAAGTGATTTACAGGGAAGTGGATCTCATAATGGCTCAACTTAGCCTATAGACTTGTTCTTATATGTTTCCTCTCTGTAATGAAGGATGGTTGTAGAGAAAGAGGATGTGTCTACCAATTTGGCATTACATGCTATATTTGATCCTTCACACCTGCATTATAGAATTGAGTTACTTCACTACCTTTGCACTGAATAGAATTAAATCAGATATATTTTCCATTGATATGGATATGATCTTTACCACATTTTTCATTTTAGTCGTTAGAGTAGATTACATGAGTTTATTACGGATATCGTTTTGAAGACTCAAGGCATATTTTCCATTTGGCTCACCACCATATTCATCTCTTGTGATTTAAGTATCAATCATATTTTTTTGGCACTTAATACGCTGTCACATGTTCACCCTACAAAAATCTATGAAGGCTGCGAAATTTCTGAAGGTTACAGGTTGCTGAGTGTCGGCCATACTAGAACTCTAACTCAAGAGTGCTTGTTCAAATTGTAGTTGTAATTAGAGTGAAACTTGGATCCATTATTTCTTTGTGTGGGTTGTTATTGTTTACATGAAGGACCTGTCTGTTTGAATAGATTAACATTTTCCATTAGAGATGGAACTAAATCAATATTTCTCATCCTGTTTTAGTGACAGTCTCAAAATCTTGGCATGACGTGACGTGTTGATCCAAGAACATGAGAACTTCTCCACATACAACGTGTCCACCACCCTTCACTGTATCCATCTCCCTCCAAAACTATAAATACATGGCCCATGGTTTTACTATTCTACATAGAGAAGTTTGTTTTTTGTTTCAATGTCATTTCAGTCAATTTTAATTCTAAAGTGTCAATGTTGAGCTCAATTATATTGTCAAGAGTCATTGTGTGTCATAGTTTCATCATTATTCTAAAAAGGAATTAACTGTCACTTGTTATGTGTTAGTCTCCATTTTGTCAAAATTATATGTTAAAAGTTAAAATAGTCAGAGTCAAAGTGTCAAAAATATATTTGGGTCCTTTTGTTATCGTCATTTAGGTGATTATTAGGAAAATTGTCAAAATTGTAAAAATAAAAACAAATTGCCTCAACGATGCATTTTCGGTGGAACCTGACGTTTGACAAAACAAAGTGTTTCACATTGAGGGAGGGAAGAAATTAATAAACTCAATGTGTAGAAAATTTTTCTTCATGTTAATATTTCATTGAGTTAGCAGCACATAGACTGGAGGTAGGAGGCATCAGAGGTTGGAGGTCATTCAGCAACCTCTCATCAGTCACCAACGACGAGACCGCACAGATGGTTTGGTGACATTTTGTGGTGTATTTGCTTTCAGCTTGTGTCGTGTGCTTCTTGTCATGTTTTTCAGAGTTCCAGTATCAGTATCAGTGTTCGTGTTTACAGTGTTCATGATTGAAAAAGTTGAAATTTCACATTGAGGGGGGGAACATGATCTCAATGTTCCATTTCCAGTTTTTAGTTTATGCGTTAGCACTAGATTTCAGTAGAATTTCCTATGTTATTCCCTACAGTGAGATATTGATGAGGGTTGATAATAGTACTTGGCACATCATGATGTGGTTGTAGGTAAACCACTTGAAAACCTTCATTTGTGGTTTGTGGTAAACAAATTGTAAAACCACCATTCTTGGTTGTTGGTAATCCATTTGCAAAACCATCACTTTGTGGTTTGTGGTTAACCAATTGCAAAACCACCATTCTCGGTTTGTGGTCAACTGTTTGCAAAACCATCCTTGATGTTTGTGATTATCCTATGAAAATCACTAGATCATGAGCAGGTGCGAGTATAAGGCAGGTTTTCCCCATGTTCGCACTAAGGGGGGGATTGTGAGGAAATCCATAGTTAGTGCTCCACATATATGTATGATTAAGATAATAATTGTGAGAGTAATTATTATCATCTTAATTTATGGTAGTAAATATGTCAGTAAATAATAATTACATTGGTAATTATTATGTAAATGGTAAGTTAGTGAATATTTGTTATAAGTTTTTATATTAAACAACTATAACAAATATTGTTGTATGAGTTTAACCACTCACGTGTATAGAGTTTGGGAGAGATATTCGTGGAGGTGTTATACCTACATCCTAAAATATAGGAATTATATTCCTATATATATGTAAGTATTGCAATATCATAATACAATACGAAGTATTATTCTTTGTAAATCTATTGTTGCACTTACAAAAATCACCAAATAACATCCCAATACTTGTAAATAATGACCTAAAATTAAAATAAACTTGTAGAATAATAAACAGACAAGCTCTATACCACCTCATCTCTGAGACTATATTACAGAAGCACAATGGATCTGTTGGTTTGAAGAATGCATAGGTGAATGATGCTAGACGTGAATTTTTGTAAGAAAAAACAAAACAAGAATACAAGATTGTAAATTACAAAAATATAATAGACATAATTTTAATAACCCATAAATATCTCCAAATCAATACAAATAAATAGAATAATCCAAGATATGTAGATATAGAAGGTGAATGTGTAACCTCGTCTTAGAATAATGGAAATATCCACCTAGAATAGTGGTACCCAACACCAAGAATGTTGTATTATAGTGGTAACCAACACCTAGAATAATATAGTCAAGTGTACCCCTAAGCAAGCATATCCCACAAGTGTCAGGAAACTCCAAGTGAGGTGGATTATCCCGAGTACGATTATAGAAATAAAGTAAGGAAAATAAATTCTACACTAATAGAATGCAAAAGGGGTGGCAATTTGGTGGACTTTTCGTGGTTGTAAGATATTTTTAAAATGGGTTTCAAATACCATCCAACACCCATCTCAATCTCAATCTCACATTATTATGTATAGAGGGTTGGTCGAAAGAGGCACTACACATTTTGCTTACTATTAGTAATCCTCGTGTGGACTCTTATATATATATATATATATATATATATATATATATATATATATTCAATTATTCCAGACCTACATTGCTAACGATGCTCTTCCATATGGCGGCTAGGACATCCTCTCCAATGAATCCATTTACAAAATGTGTGGCCATCCTCGTGAAGAAGTTTTGTTGTTTCATCAAATGAAGCCAAAAGGTGTCCAAATAGATCAGATATGTCATGATTGTGAGTTATTTTTTCAAGTTGTGCCTCCTACACAGGTTATCTTCATCAGGTGTGGGTTCATAATCTTGTTTCCTTGCAAACTCAAATTTTCTTAATCGAAATAGCCTTCAACGTCGGGAAATTGCAACTGGGATACATAAGAGGACTCCACATATCTTTAGCACATAATCTCATCCTTTTCAGGCCCATTAAGGGTGTCCTTTTAATGAATAAATCATAGTATGTGTTAAGATAGGAACTTTAAAATAGAGTATTTTACTTTCACCAAAGCATGAGGTAGAAGGGACTTGATGTTTTTCATATGTTTTAGTTGGCCGGTACCCCATTGTAGTGTCAGTCTTTTGAGCAATTTTTGTGTTTTGAAGTTGGTTGTGTTTTCAAGTAGCAAAGGTGTGATATTTTTAAGTATTATGTGACCATAGGATTGCAGCATACCAAGGCACAACAATTGTTTTTCAAAATTAATAAAGAAAAATAAAAATATGCCCAGGTGGACTGTAGAGTTTGTAGGATATGAAGAAAATGGTTTCTTCTATCAATGTGAGTTACAAAGAAAATAATTTGATGAAAGAAAGCCGAATTCTTAATAATGAACATAAGAGGGTAGAGATTGTAGAGAATTCAGATATTTTAACTCTGTACTGAGGTTGCAATGTCTTCAAAATGTTGTGAAAACCCTTGGCAGTATTGATATTCATGTTCAATGCTATAAGTTTTCCAGGATCTAGGCTTTTGGATTTGGTAAACGTAGTGCCATCCTTCGCTATCAATAAATATAAAGAAATGTAGGGATCACGAAGCATTAGAGATGCCTAAGATGTCAAATGTGCAGCAATACTGCATTTAGTGTTATTTCATTATTGAAGAATTTCATTTTTATTGAGTAAATTTTCTTCAAACACCACCCACATCATGTCTTAGCTATCGATTATGTTCCTGTGTCAGTATGCTCCCATTTGCACTAAGGAGGAAATCCGAATCAAAGATGGCATTGTCTTTGTTTGATTTTTCTCACTGGTTGGAACATGTGCAAATGTAGAAACATGAAGGCACACAAATGGTTTGATAAAATTCCTTATAACAAAAACAAAATAGCCAAGGGGACTGCATCAACTTCAAGCCATGTGAATTGTTTGACAAAATGTCCAAAAAGGGGTGTGGTAACTGTTATCACCGAATCACAACACCCTTATATTTATACAAGTGCATGTACTTGGACTCACAGTGTGATTGGATAACATGGGTACTATCTCCAAGTTGTGGGACTTGCTACTTGAGATAGACCTCCAGAGAAAGCTGGTTCTTGCTCCTAAACTACCTGCCCAATCTACTCTAATGCAGGGTAAACTAACTGTTCTAATCTAAATTTCCAAGGAACCAAGGAGAGAGATTTCATAAAATGAAAGCCTACACTAAAGCGGTGATACACCAAAAAATGAGGGTGTGTTAGAGTATCTTTCCAATGTGTGAGATAAAGAAGTAAAATGCACACTAGAGGGAGTGATGACAGTTCTCCATAATCTAGAAAGATGCATTCACAACAATATTCCAAACATACATAATGATAATGGATCCCTGCAAGAACATAATAATAGACACAATATTCTTGTAGAAAGATTAAAGGGGCAAGAAGGATGCAACAAAACATAGCAGGGGAAGATACATCCACAAACTTATATTTTATTGCTTCATGATATGCACAGTTCAATCTATTACAAGATAAGGGCCTGGATCACCACGCAAGGAGTCCACTACAAGGTCCTATAGCACATTGGCTTCAAAAATCAATTTTGACAGAGGTTTTCTATCTAAAAACTCTTGCTTTACAATGAGCCCAACACTCCAATTTATAGAAAAAATGAGAAGAGAGAGAGAGGGAAAAATGAAAATCCCGAAATCTATCCTTCCACCACTTGTAAGAGGAATTAAATGGAGTGAAATTATCATATATTACTTTCAAAATGCTCCCCATACTATCCCAGGTGCTGCAGCAGAGAAAGAATGATGACCATGCCTCTTAATTGCACTCCCAACCTCCAAATAAAACATTGTTATGAACCCAGCCACGTTTTCTAAAAAATCTCAATCAATCTCTCAACAAATCCAGAATTTCTTGAGTTTTTTTGCATCAGGATCAAAGCTACGATTCCAACGGTACCAATTTTGTGTGATTTCGTTGAGAAATGCAAACGTTATGGCCTGCTGAGTGCAGGCAGCTATTTTGGGTTTGGCAGGCGTTTTATGTCATTTGACGGGAATGAGCATTAACTGACTGAAGCCAAATATGTTTATTTTAATTAAATATATCTACCCTCATTAAAATTAGAGCTCGGAGTCAAAATTTATGGCCATTTGAAGTTCACAGGTCAGACGTTGACTTTTCTTCTTTTTCGTCGGCCGTTTCGGCTTTTCGCGTCCCGCGTGTACCTTTGTCCCGGCTGTCCCAGACGAATTATCCCACATCGGCCAATTCAGGCTTCCTTGTCCCTTTTTTCAGCCTTTTCAACTTTTCATGTCCCTTGCATCCCCCGCGTAATTTTTTCCCAGCTGTCCCAAACCGCACGAAACAAAAACTTGACGATTTTTCTTGCTTTCGGCCGTTTCAGCTTTTCGTGTCCCTCGCGTCCTGACGTCCCAACTGTCCGCGGACCGCCTGGGACAAAAATGTCTGAATTAGCTGATTTTCTTTGTATTTCAGCTGCAATCTTGGTACGACAAACCTCGGTACGACCCGCACTGGTACAACCCGAACCCTTTAGATCTGAAATGCTTTAAAACAATCCTGCAACCTTATTTTTTACATTTTTTCCATTTTTTCTAACTCGTTGGGATTTCTTCTTAGATGGGAGAGTTAGAAAGATGCCGAGGGGACCCCAAAAACATGATTTTGGGCCTCGAATCAATCTACTTGCTCATGACTAAATAATTTGATGCATGTTATCAAAATTACCTTGAGGGTGAATTTTGGATAACAGTAACATGGAATGTAATTGTTGTAAGACACTTCAGAATGAATGGTGAAAGGGCTTAAAACACATGCAATGTATGTGAATTGGTGAACGAATGCCCTTAAGGAGGACTTAGTGCTTTTTCTCATTTAATTGGCTTGAAGTCTAGATCTTAGTACCTTGGTTTCCTTCCAGACATGATTTTCTCTCCCTTGCACAATTTTCATATTATAGTTTTCCATGTTACAATGATATTGGAAATAAAGGAAAAAGTCATATAATATTGTTTGATTAAAACAAATTGTAACACAAAACCATAAATTTTTCCTTTATCTGCACTACTAAAGAAATGATTTTTAATGCAAACCCAGTTCTCCTTTTACCCACTTAGATGTTCGGTTATCTCGGAGACTCTTATTAGATAAAAGAAAATACTTGAATAATAAGACGAACTTGTTTTACTAGTTTAAGATTACTTTGTTGTTTACCTTACAAATGTTAAGAAACGTTATTTTTGATGACTCACATAACACCTCTCTGAACACCAAAATAGGAAATTCAAGTTTAGGTTGTGTTTCCTATCGTGTAGGGTATCACATAAAACCTTATAATTCCCTTGAATGACCATTTGTACACTGTTTTACACCCTTCTAAGATACCTGTTAAACCATTTTGTAGTTTTGGCAAGCTGTTGAAACTCAAATGTTGGGTATGGTTTCGTATTTTCCTTTTTATACCTCTAGTCATTATAATATAAAATTTCTCAAAACCCTTAGTTATGAGAAAATCTTATCGCCAGTTATATTTATAATTTTTTTCTATAGGCCTCAGATCACTAGTTGACTAGGTCAAACTAGCCCACTTACAACTGGTGGTTCCAGAAATGTAGTGATTACTTGTACCCCATTTTCTAGCTCTATGTTACATCAACTTCAGTGAATTCATTGTATGTAGGTCAGTGTATAGGGTTTTCCTTATGGTGTCTTTGTCCTTCGAGCATCAGTTTGTGAATGTAGATTCCTATCCTTTGGGTAAAATTTGGACATTTTTGCAAACTAGTAGGTAAATATACAAGAATTTCATGGGGACCTGTGAATTCAAGTAACGCACAAGAAAATTTGTATACAATTATAAATTATTGTATGAAGCTCTCTTTTGTGCCTTTCCTGGAGAATTTTGAGTGTTGGAAAAAATATATTTTCTCACTCTTTCTCTCCTCCTCTAGTAACCATAATTTTGTTAAATTTGGACATTTTACAATCTAGATTAAATAGTGAAATTAGCTATATTGGTTTTATAATACTAAATATTGGAATTTGATTTGGTTATTATTGGATTCCAAAAATGGGATTTTTGGAATTTTATTTGGCTATTATTAGAACTGAAATAGGGGGATTTTGGAATTATATATCATGTATGAGGGATTTTTATTTTAGGGGTTTACAATTTTTTTAGTACGAATAGGAAATAATAATTGCAATAATTATTACATTTATAGCTTTACAAAGCATAGAAAATACTTATATTTTTCATTCTCATACAAACAAACATTTTCTATCTTCTATTTGGGGATATGTCAATTCTCATATAAGAATCATAGAAAAACAAAATCGAGGTAATATTTAATTTTTTTTAGAATAGACAGTTCATTCTAACATCCTTTATAGTGATATAAAAATGATTAAGTTCATTATTGCTTCAACGAGGTAGAATGGTTATAATAGCCATATGCCCATTCTCATACAAATATATATTTTTATTATTGTGATGAGAATCGGCATATGCCATTTCTCATACTAACAAATATTTTTATCATTGTGAAGTCAATGGACATATGTCCATTCTCAAAAGCTTAATATAGAAAGAAAGAATTTTTTTGATGTGATTTATTTTAACTATGGGGTCATGCCTATTTACATGTTGTATATTTTACTTATTTATATCATATATATGTGTCTCTATTAGTACTTTTAATTTATGATATCAATAAAAAAATTACAAATGTTTAACTATTAAACATTTTTTCCCGTCAAGGAAAATGAACAGACATGAACTTGCACACTAAGAAATTGATGGTGCCATTCAGCCATAGGATCTCACATTTCAATTCCAAAAATCATGTTGTGGAAATGGCAGTATGAGGTCGGCAATGGAATGGAAAAGGGATAACTTGACTAAGGGAATGTCAGACGATTTAGATCAAATTGGTTGAGTAGAGAAGAATTTCAGGTTGAGTGTAGATAAGTAACTTGCTAACCAAGTAGAGCAACGAATGGAGACCCAAGCCCGAAGTATTTGGACTTCGAGAATTCATCATTTCGAAAACAAGGTGGGGGAAAATGAAATGGCAAAGAAAAAGGTGTGAAATCCGGAAGTCCAAAAGGTTTCGGGGTTTTCAGGGTCAGTGACCCCATAAAAATGAAATTTCAGAGTCTGAAGTCCAAATTCCAAATTTTGGACTTAAGAGGTTCAATGTATTCATTGAGAAAAATGAAAAAAACATGAGCTAAAGCCTGAAATTCTAAAAGTCTGAAGTCTAAAAGGGTTCAGATTTCAGAGGTAAAACTTGGTTTCGGGGTCAATGGAGCGGGATTTTTTTGAATTTCAGAGGTCGGAGTTTTGGAGGGTCGGGGTTTGGAGTTTTAGAAGTCTTGGCGAGATCAATCAGATGAATAGTGTCAAATGTCCAAAAGGCATAAGGTCCAAAACCTGAAGTCTAAATTTTAGACATCAGGGTTTAGAGGTTCAGGGTTTGGAGTTTTGAAACTCTCGAGTAAAATAAGCAGAGGAACAATAACCCGATCCCCAAAATGGAAAGTTACGAAACTCTAAATTTCAGATTTTGGAGGTTGTGAGGCATTTTGGAGTCTTAAAAATAGAGCCAGTGACCCGCAGTTAATGCAGTATGGAATGTCGATCTTCAGATGGCCATAACTTTTGACTAATATCTTGGATTTGCACAAGAAATGAATTTTTTGAAATCTCTTAGTGTCCTCTACACAATTACAACTTTTTATATTAATTTAAGTGAGACTAAGTTATTCTAAATTAATAAATAGAGTCTGTCATTTTAGAGGATGTTTGAGGTTTCTCACCTACCATAATGATGACGCATGGGCTTCCTTTCTTACCCAACAAGGAAAAGTACAAGGAGGCATGGGTTTTACACTGGCACCCATCATTGTTGCATCTATAATTCTTCTCTCTTCCTTCTCTCATTCTTCTTATATAGTGTAAGGATGGTCATGTTCTAATGTTGGATGATTTTTCTTTGCACCATCCCTTCTTCTCTTTTCTTGTAGTGAATTTCTAGGGTTCTAACCTCTCATTCAAGTTGTAATGCAATTTTGTGCCTCTTGGGCCATTGTAATGCATTGTATCAAATTTTTGGAGCAATAATAGAAGTACGTGGATGAATTTAAACCCTCTCTTGTGTTCATTTCTTTCATTTTATCTCTCATTACAATCTTTGTTATCTATGCATGGTTATTGTGTTGCATATTTGATGGTTTGTATTGAATGGTGAATGAATTGGTGATAAGAAATTGATATGTGTTGGTGTTCATCCTCTTAATTTATTTTTCACATTCATTTTAATGCAAGCCAAGTTATTCATCATTCCTTCGGTGCATCACCTCTTTTAGTATAGGTTTAATTTATTGTAGTCTTCTTAACCCTATCTCCTTGGGAAGTTACAATATATTTTAAGGTAGATCCTTTAAAATTTGGATGTGTGCATCAGGAATAGAGGAATAGGAACTGACCTTCATCCGGAGAGCTTTCTCATTAATGAAGTCACACACTTTGGGAAAAGCTTCATGTTATGCAATCACGTTGAAAGTTTCAATCTATTAAGATGTAAACATTTAGGGGTGTTGTGATTACACATCAACATTAAATTTAATGTGGATTTATTTTCATAATATGAAGATTTGAAATGTGTTGTTATGAAATACATACAACATAAAATTATAGTCATAAATGAATTCTTAAGAGGTAGCCTACAAAAATAAACCTATATTTTTATGAGATAGACTAAAAAGAAAACAAACTATTTTATATTTATTAATCAACACAATAGTAACAAGTAAACTCAATCAAGCTTGGTATTCTTGGAAATGTGTTGTTATGATGAAAATACAAGTCATAACTTTTTTTTTATAAAATGATGGTAATAAATCCATTTTTATGAAATAGACTAAAAACCCAATAGGATTGAATTATTATGAGAAAGACTACAAAAATAAACTAAATTTATCAATATATATTAATCAACATAATAGTATCAAATACACTCAATCAAGTTCAATAAATGTTTTTTTAAATATTTCAAAATACTGTCATAAACTTGGGTATGGACCCAAATGATTCAACCATGTACATAACTATGTGAAAAAAATTATTTCAAAATGAATTGTGCCATCAAATTATAAGCTAGAAGGCAATACAAATAAAATTGCCTTAGTTCTCTCATGAAAAAAAAACATTTTGTTTCACCTATGAACAATATGTTTTATGCTTCACATATCTGGTTGTAATTGTCGAGAACCTTTTGCATATATTTTTTATAAACTAGTACAATATTCCCCTTCTTCAATCTGAAATATTTGTTGCTAATTTCACTCTGAAATTCACCAGCAAAAAATGAATTCAATATTTCTTAGCCAATTAAATTTTTGAATGAAGGGATGTCATTCTCTTGAATGCAGGTATGTAAAGCACAATCCAATATAAAAATGTTACTGTGTTATCCTTAACAATTCAAGGATAAAAGTATGAATAAAGTATTGGTAGCATGCATATGTAAATTATTGTTGTATGGCCTGCGATCTTAATTCAGAAATCCCTGGAACTCCAAAGAGAAATTCCTCTACCCCCAAATAACCAATAACTTCTTTCCATGGAAAATGATATTTAAAAAACCAACCAATAACAAAAAATTTCAATTAATTAAATCATAGATTATATTCTCTAATTTTATTGATAATTACTTTGTTTTGGTATAATCCTATCAATGCTAGTTTTGATCATTAAAAGTTAAACTATCAATAACATCTCTAATTTATCATATCTACTAATCACATCATTTGCATGAAATGTGAACAAAAACTAAAAAAAATTGTGATAAACACATTTTGAGCATTACCTACTAATAACCATCAATAACATATTATTAAAGATTATATAACAATCAATTCAAATGGAAAATGGGTAAAAGAACAATAAAAAGGTAATAAAGACATTTTTATATTTTCATTTGTTCCACTAGTTTTTTGAAATAGAGCACATCCCTTCAAGATGAGTCTTACATCATCTATAACCTATACTGCGTATATTTGAGAAAACAATTCAGATATAAGCCACCTATTTTTTTAAATACTTTCTAAAAAACCTTTGGAGACACTAAAAAAAATTCTTTAGGAACCTGTTTGTTGTCTACGTTAATTGCAACCATAGTTTCATAGTTGTATGGAAATTTTGGTGTCTTCCTAATTGTTTCAAGAAATTTAATAAATTTTTCTCCCTCTTTTTCGCAATGTTCCATAACACCAACAATACAAAGGTTGGAAGTTAACTTTAGGTGAGAGTAATAGTTTTGTTTCTTGTTTTATACACTAGCATTTGTATCCATCATAGATGACCATAATGTTATTCGATGAAATTCTTTAAACACATAAGTAATAAATACGGTAATATACATTCATGGTCGGGTGTGCTCATTTTTCAATTGAAATGTATTTTCCTTTTTGAAAGTACTCTTTTTAACTAACAATTCTTCGAACTCAAGAACAAACAAATGTTTCTTTGGAGGAACTACAATTTTTTTTATTAAACTTCATTATTAACTTGTATGTATTTAAAACATACTAATAATATTTCACAAAATATTATTACCTATTTCTTTACATCTATTTGTTTGGAGTAGATTTTTCAGATTTTCTCCTGCTATATCTTCATATAAAATGTGAAATTGGGATATATTTATAAAATTGATTCCAACTAATAGTGACAACAAAAAAAGATTAATATTTTTACCTATTTCTTTCCATATATTTGTTCAATTCTCTCTAGTTGCATTTGCACATAAAAAATGAAATTAGGATATATTTATCAAATTGACTCAAACTAATATAGACAAGTGAAATATATTATTACATTTTAAATAATACTTGATACATGTTCATGAACAACCTGGCATAATTGATGATGAAGGGTTTAATGTAGCTTCAGTATCAATCAACATCAGTTGTGTGTTTTTTATCTTTTGTTGGGTAATTTTTTCTTGAATTGTCTAACATCATGTTATTGTTAGGAATACCATATTTTTATTGGCTATATTTTTCTTGGTTGGTCGGTATCATGCTATTATTAGAAATAGTATCTTTATATAATAGATTAACCCCATGGCTTGCGCTTTTTTCTCCACTTATAATCATGTTATTAATAGGAATATTATCTTCCTGTAATGGATTAGACTCATGGATTGCACTTTGGTCTCCACTCATGATCATTTGAAAGGGCTTAAAGTTACTACCAAAGAACATAAATACTTAGAATATAAAGTAACAATTGTAAACAATGAACTATTGTCCATTCTAACTTAATTACTATAATACCTAATCTATCTTGTATTCATCATGAGGATACCTATTCACTATAATACTTAGTCAATATTGTATTCACTTAGAGGATACCTATTCACAATTAGTAATCATAGAACAAGAATAAAATATTTTATAAATTTCTTTGTTTAAATGAAAGAGATATTACATAATTTGGTTGTTAGGTGCAAATCCTAAATCACTTGCAATCTATCACCAAGGTTAGAATGATACAAGATTTCAAAGAATGCCTTTTACTTGGCTAGTAAATACTTTTCTCTAGGCCTCCACTCTTCAAAACTTGCAATTTCTTCCTTATGATTATTATTCGTAATTTTCTTATATTGGCTAGACTATCCCTGACAGAGCCTGAGTGTTGTACTACATACCATCGATGAGAAGGATCAAAAATTATTTATTTTTCCTCTTTTATAAGGTAGAGGATTCATTCCACATGATTTCAAATATACTTTATAGATGTATTAAAAATGATTAAGTTCAATCATTTTATTGAATGTGTGTATACATGTTCTTCTATAGGAATCATCAAGGAAGAATATATGCTTGATATATGAGAATGGACACATTCCCATTCAATACATGAAATATTAAACTGGATCATTATAAAATCTTTACAAAGGAAGTGGTTAGGAACTTCATAATATTTCTAACTTTAATATAAAACATTGACAAGAATGATTATTTATATATCAACCCATTATTCAAAATATCATCTGGTTTCCTTTCCTGTTCAGGGTGGAAAATTTCTAATTGTAAAAAGAATTATACTTTAACTCTACCGAGTGTTGCATTACACACAATCGATGAGAGGGATTGAGTCTTATGCAGATTTCCTCTTTTATAAGGTAGAGGGGCCAATCCCTGTGACGTTCAAGATGGAAAATTTCCCATTGCAAAAAAACATATAATTGTAACTCCTCATTAGTTATCCTTTTTTCTAAGTTATAAGGGCCATACCCCATGATTTCTAACATACTTTATAGAGGTATTAAAATGATTAATTTTAATCATTGTATTGAATGTGCCAATGCTTTTTCTTCTCAAGGAATCATTAAGGAAGAATATATGATTGATATATGAGAATGGAAATATGCCCAATCAATAAGTGCAATATTCAACTTAATCATTATAAAACCTCTACAAAGGATGTGTATAAAAAATTCAGAATATTTCTAATTGTAATAGAATGGACATATGCCTATTCAATACTGGAAATATTGAACTTATTCATTATAAAACCTCTATAAAGGAAGTGGTCAAAAAATTCTGAATATTTCTAACTCTAATATAAAAATTTCAAAGAAATGATTATATCTACCTCGAAGGAAGTGGGTAGAAAATGTTCACAAGAATGATTTTTTCTTACTCTACCCATGATTAAAACTATCATCGAGAGAGATCCAAAAATAATATATAATTCACATTATGGACTTTGTGCAAGGGCTTCCAATGTACATATGTACTAAAATGAGAAAGGAAAAGTACATAACATTAATAATATAATTTTGGTCTACATCCCATTTTGAAACAAGTTTAATTCTATCCGAGTATGCCCATACTCAAAGATTGTTCACTAATTCCCATTCTCAAAAAAAGTGAGTTTTATTACATTCTTCTTTCATACATATTTTATGTACTTTGAATTCAATACAAAGACAAAAATGTATGTTTTTCTGAGAATGGGCATAAGCACATTGTAAACATTCAACAACAAGCAATAGTGAACTTAATCATTTTAATACCTCTATTTATTCCATTCTTTTGTGATATATATTTTATGTACTACTGATTCAATACTAAGAAAAGAATTAATGTTTGTCTGAGAATGGGCTTATGCCCATTATAAACATTCAACTACAAGGAATACTGAAATTAATCATTTTAATACCTCTAAATATTCTGAAACAAATTTAATTTTCTTATAATGAAACTTCTAACTTTTGTTTACATATATTCTATAATATAAAAATAAATTTAGAGAAAAATATATGAAGGATATACATATTAATATAGAAAAAAGTAAACATTGTTAAGAATTAACATATACAAAGGAATTACTATACTGAAAAGAACACAAAAAATTGTAGAGGCGATTTACCTTGAGGCATAGTTAGAAATTTATAATAGTGTTGGATCATGATATGCTCCTTGTGATTATCCACTATAAAGATAAGTGAGGACCTCTTTGTATTACGTTTTTCTTTTAATGCATTTATCCCACTATATAATATTAATACGAGGGATGCATTAGTGTTTCATCTCTCAATCATGTGCTCCAAAAAATGCACTGGTCTTTCAAATTTCAAAAGATATTCAAGGATGGAAACTCTAATTTCATTCGGGTTAGTAATATCCAAGGGCACTAAATATTTCCATTCTAGTTTAACTGTAACATTTTCCACCTCTATAGTGATTGAATTATGAACACCATATATGGTAAAAATCAATGGCATCCCTTGAAATGCATTTTTTCCATTCAAAAGTTTGTAATATACTTATGAAATTATTGCTATTTTTTTACTTTTTTCATGTATATTTATATATAAGTATTAAATAAGATAGCTTGTATTGTTGGAAGTATAAAGATGCAGAAAAAATTCATTGTAGTACACCCAATGACACAGAGAAGCTCAACAATATTGTTTTGTGAGATAATACTCCCAAGATTACAGAAACCAACAATTACAACCTCTATAGTGAGTGGAAGTAAATGGAATTCCAAACCACTGAATGTTATACTAAGAAAAAAAAGAATAAGAACATGTACAAGTGAATTCATATCTCATCTGGTGTCCTTGGTTGAGAATTTGTATTATCCGCAATCACATATAATTCAAGTAGTTTAATAATAGGTTTTGAATAATTTGGCAAATTTATTTCCCCTAATGGTGTTTTTTTCCTTTTCTATTTTTTCTTTCCTTCTCTAATATCTTGACATTGTTGAGAAAAATTCAACTCATGGATGAAAAATGTTTCAATCACATTTAGCACATTGCATCATATAAGAGGAAAATTTTCTGAAACTCTTGTGAGCTTATAATACATAACTTTGTCTCTTGTTGCTCTTCCCTGCTTTACTCTTTGGCAGTAATCTTTTAGAAATATTGCATTAAGATCATAGTCATCTCTGAACCAAACTTCACTACTAATTCATTTATCTACAAGGACATCGAATTCTTCATCTATCATACATTTTGTGCATCTAAACAGTAATGTTGTAAGAATATCTAATGAATTTGGATTGAAATCTAGGCTTGTAGCTTTTTTTGGGCTACAAGGAAACCCACCATTGGTATACAAATCAAACACTAAAACCCAATTATCCCAAATTTCATCTTGTTGGTACGCAAAATGATCCCACCATAATTTGCCTTTGAAAATCTATCTATTTCTGGTCTCTGTCGTTTTCAACTTCCCCGTGTTGAGCTTGGTCATTCTTTGTTGCCATTTTTAGGCAGTTGCTTGGTCGTAAATCACTTATGGGTCCATGGTTTGATCCTTATTTCTTTGTTCCTCTAGAAAGGGTCTATAATTAGGGTCCCCCATTCTCTATTCATCATAAAATCAGGTTCCCCCATGTTGTCTGTTCTCCAAGGTCAGGATTTGACTCCCTTATCATTTTTGCCCTAAATAGTTGAAGAAGAATGGATTGATGTGTCCTTGAAGAACGTATTTGAGCCCTGTAACATTTATAAACTTTCTATGCTTGAAGAAAATTTCATTCCTAGGATCAAAAGTTCATTTTTCTATGTTTTATGGTTTGACGAGAGTTTCTCATTGTCAAATTTACATCCTTGCATCTACAGGGAATGTGGCACCATTTGGTTAGATGCGGCTCAACTTGGTACACCATGGAGACACATGGAGGAAACCACGCATGTTCGGGGACTAGTCCCTTGATTTTCATTCTAAAGGAGCACCAGGATAACATGTGGAGGCCTCCGCTCACATTGCATTTTGCTTAGAATTTTCAACGACCAAAAAGAGACTACCTTGTAGCATGATACGTGGCACTTTCCACTGAGCTTCAAGCATTCAGAAAGACTTTGCTAGAACAAGAAATGTAGCAAGCCCACGCTCGTTTAAGTATCAAAATTTTAGGACCACCTCAAGGTGTGCCATGGTGACACGTTGAATTTTAAAAGGTCAAAGAGGTGGGGAATTGGGTGATCAGAGGTATCCTTGATTTTTTTCACACATTGAGGATTAAAATTTTAAAATGGCCTACAAGCCCGATGAGGGGAAAAGACAATGTTTTTTCCCCAGTCAACAACGGAGGTGCAGGCTCTCAGCCAAAAATTTAGAAACATTTCCTTTTGAGAAAAAAGAGTCAAAAGTAAAAAAGGAAGTGTGGCCCCACTCGAATCCCATGTGGACATGTGTTAGGCTGGTTTCCCGAGGGCAAAGCTGGGGGGGAAAAATTTGAATTTTTTTACCTTTTCCTAAAAGAGAGTAAAAAGGTAGAATCTGGCCATGGTTCTACTCCAATCACATTTTGACACGTGTCAGGCTCATTTTCCTGAGGGCAGAGGTGCACAGACAAAATGAGAATTTTTTTCTTTTTTTCAAAAAGTTGTAAAAAGGAAAAAGCAAGACCCAGGGTCTGTTCTAAAGTTTGAATCCTCCATGTGGACGACCCAAATTCAAAGTAAAGATCAACGACTGTTGTGAGTCTAAATATAATTTTCCTCCCATTTCTTTGAAACACATCTAAAAGTTTAAGTCTCCCTGATTTCTTGGTCTTTTCTACACTCCAAGTAGAGAAGGAAGTTAATGTTGATATCTGAAGTTTAGTGGGAAGATTTGAAGGACATCTTTCACCATTAAAATGGTATGACTTTCGTGCCCAATCAGATTTTCCATTTTTATTTTCATGAGCATGCATGGGGCCATATTTAACAGATTAGGGGTGGAAGTGGTTGAAAAATTTAAGGAAAAGTGATCTACCAGAGCAAGGAGTTGAATGCAGGAGACATTTGATGATATCTACCCCCTCCAGCACCTGGAGACTTCTTGCAGATTTAATTATGAGAATAACAGAAGAATCATGGCAAACACTAGTGCATTACATGCATTTGTATTTTAAGAGGAAGAGGATTTATTGTAAATGCTATAAATGGCACAAATTTTTCGTGCAAATGGTTGGAAGTTGGAGGTCAGAGTGCTAGAGGTCGAAGAAAATTCCCAACAGGAAAATTTGACTAAGCCTTTCTTTTGAGAATCCATTTGAGAAGCTAGGTTATCTCTTTTTGTATTAAGTTTTATCGTCTCAAGGTAGTTACAAGTGTATAGCCATTGACAAGATCTAAGATTGTTCTATGAAACTTTCCCCTGCTAATAGGCTTAATCAAATTCAAGTTATTTCTATGTTGTCTTGAGTAATATGTGTTTGTTTTATTTCTAAATGTTTACAAGTAGTTTTTCTTGTTTCTGTTGCAATCTTATATTAAAATCTAATTCAATCACAAAGGCCTCAATCCTTGTGATAGTTTAGTGTAATATTCAATTCCATTTCCCAGAAGAGCTTTCATTTGGGATTGGAATAAATGATTTAAAATCACTTTTCTCTCATCTGTTGATAGAGATTACCTGTAAGTCTTTGGGTGTACCTTAGGCATGATTTGGATTAGATCTTGATGCTTTGTTGGGTTTTCTAACTCGATCCTTCATGATAGAATCTTGGATATTGTGTGAAAGAGTGTTAATCTGGGCATCCATTAAAGAACATATTCTAGTTGAAGAAACTATTTCGCTATTTTGTAGCATTTTATTGGTCTGACTTCTCATTTCGTAAGGCTCCTCAAGGATCTCGTGAATCTAGTTTCACCCTGCCCCACCTCCCACCAAAAATTCATTTAACAATAACCAATCCTACCCCTACTACCGTTGTTTTTCATGTGTGTATGCTAATGCACAGTCCTCATCACCTAAACATGCAGAAGCAAGCAGGGTCTCAAATGTCTTTAATAACCTTTGCCTTCTTGTGAAAGTATCTCCATGATCTGGAGAGTGACAGCTCATGAGAGTCAAACTAGTGTGTTGATCATATTTTCCGCAAGGTCTTCTCTATAAATTTTATGTAAAAGAAGGGTACTTGTATCTCCTCTCATATAACAGAGGTTACAAAATAGGTTCTATTACCTTGGTTTAAAGGTGCAACCTAAAATAGTTAGGATCAGATCAAATCCTTTTTAATGTGCTACCCATTCCTTTCAAAGCTTGAGTGCCAACAAGTAAGATAGATTGCTTCCCCAGTTGCCAAATGACATACATGATTCTCTATCCACCTATGAGTGTCCTGTCTAATCCATGATACAGCTTGGTATTTTAAGGAGGTTAAATTTGGGCACCGACATGAATGGCACCATTGTCAGGGAATTTTTTGAAGGTTGTTGAGAATTGATTTGTTCATGGAGATATAGTTCATACTCAGACCCTGGTAAACATTTCTTGTATGCTCTAAAGTGCCAGAGATCTATATTAAATATTATCATGTGTTTGACCCTGTATGGAGTTTCAAGTTACAAGAGTTGTATGCAACTCTTCCAGTCTCTACAAGTTTTTTCATTAGTATCCATTGATAAATTTTGATAAAGGAAGGTCAGAGCTTTCATTTCCAGTTTATAAGTCCTAACAGACATTTGACAAAGTATATTTTAGTGCATTTTCACAACTATTGTGGAAATCCTTAGTGGTGAATCCATGTTCATTTTATTTTGATAAGGACCAGTGTCCTAAAAATCTATCAATTAAGATTTGTTACTAATATTTGCAAAGCTGGAAGGAAGAAGATATTTATTTGCTAGAGATCTTACTAGGAAAATGTTCCCTGAGTTAGGAAAAAGTAAAATTAGAAGGAGAAAATCTTGGAGAGATTTTGGAGGTCAGAAGACAAGGAGAGAGATCTCCATTGATGAAAGTGAATGGCCTTTCATTGAAGAGTTCCATTCAAGTGACTTTGAATTAGGTAGCCTCTATGTGGAATTGAACTCTCCAACTAGAGAGGGGCCTTCATTTGATTTTGAAAGGTTTGATTCACACTTTACACCTATCTTTTCTGATGTTGATAGAGATTTCCAAGAAACATGGCCTTTAGGGAGGTAGCCATTTTGAAAATTATACTCCTGTGCTCCAAGAAACCTCTTCCCCCCATCAGTTTTTCACCCCTCGAGGGGCACCTCCTCGAATTAATATGGCTCAACCTAGGCCTCCATTTGTTGTAAACACCTTTGGACCTATAAATGTTGTGGGAATGGATGGTTACCCAAATGCAATGCCTCAAGATGTAAGGAACAAAATGTAAAAGTTCTCGGGAAAATAATGTTAAAACTGGAGATCAGCATCTAAAGTTTTTTATCAATATGATGGAAGATTTTGAGATTGAACATGAAGATGTATATATCAAACTATTTATCTATACCTTGGAAGAGGATGCTAGGGGACTGGTATAAATTATTGCCAGATAACTCTACTGATTCTTGGACTGAGATCAATAATGCATTTAAATTGTATGGTATGGTGATAGGACTAACCCTAGGTTTCTTTTGACAAAATTCGAAAACATAAAAAAAAATCCTAATGATTCAGTACATTATTTCAATGCAAGGTTTAATAAGACCTTGAGGAGATTACCAATCAGGATAAGGCCTTGTAATGAGTCATACTTGATCAAGTATACTGATGCATTTGATAAAAAGGATTCATATTATTTAAGAGAAAAAAACCCCAAAAATTTGAGGCAAGCCTTCGTCCATGGCTCCACAAATAGAGAACAACATCAACACAATTAGAAAGCCTCCAAAAAGGGAAGGTGTAAAGTTGGTTAACCCAGAAAAACCCCAAGTAGGTAAGGCTGCTGATTTGGAAGATGTTGCAAAGACTTTGGCAGGGGGTCTGTCATAGAAATATCCTACAAGCTAGCCCAGGATGAGAAAGGAATTAGGAAGAGTTCACAAAGACAACACAAGCAACAAGGCAAAGACATGTTCACAAATCACCAAATATCTGATGACAGAGGCAAGGGACCTATTGGATTTGGAAATAGACAGTCCCAAGATAGGGATAGAAGAACAATACCTAATCCTTTGGCTGCCAGAGTTGATGTGGTGGAAGATACAAATGTCATTGTTTGGTGTGACAAATGTTTCATGCCTCGTGATCATTGTGAAGAAGACCAGTAAGAGGAGGAAGAAGTTGACGGTGACAATGATGATGATTTTTTCATGATGGGATGCTCCACCAGCTCACAACAAGGGGCAACCTCAACTGAGGTGTTAAGTTCTATAACTACTGCCACTTTTTGGTACTACATTCATAGGATACATCTTCTAACCCCTTCTCATACTTTAGAAGTAGATAATGTAGAATCTTTTGAATTTCCCAATAATGACTTTGAATATTTGAGGGCTTTAATGATAAAGAAGTATGATGTAGGAATACCATCTGAGGAAGATAGATAGTTGTTGATGAATGTTTTTGTTTGTCAAGAGAGAGAATATAACACAAGAAGTAAGGTTGTCAAAGGGGAAGGAACTCAAGCCAAGAAAAAATCTCCCTTGCTTTCAAACATTCCTAAAGAGGTCCCTAGGAAAGAATTAGAATCTGTGAAAAGCCCTGCAGTTCCAAACAAAAATCACACCCCTCCTCATGCCCAAGTTGTTAAAAATATTGTACCACCTAATGAGTGTGTTGGCTCTCCTTCCAATATTGAACTACCAAAGAATGTCTCATATGATATTGCCCAAGTGTTGAGTCAAATGAAAGTATTTGTTATAATTGTTGAGTTGCTTAGGATTCTTGAGCACAAAAAGAGGGCATTTGAATACTTGGGGTTAAAAGAAAAGAAGACTGTCCTAGGTAGAAATATAAACATTGTGGAGATCCCACTAGTCATTGAAGAAATAGAAACACCACCAGCATCACAAGAGCTGGATGAACCACCTGATGTCTTTTTGGTAAGATCCTTGGTATACTCTTAGATGAATGTGGATCCATTCTTCACCACTTTGATCATTAAGGATAGAATGTTGCACAAATGCATGTTTGACTCAGGGGGCATCATGCAATGTCATGGCTTTGGAGGTCATGAATGAGCTAAACGTAAAAGTGACATCAGCATATCAGTAAGTACACTACCATGGACTCTAGTAAATTTCCAGTAGTGGGGTTTGTCAAGGGGTTGGTGGTCTAGCTTGCAGCATACCCAGGTAAAAACTTAAAACTTGATGTTGTCATTGTTAATTTCCCAACCAAGTGGGGCATGTTACTATCAACAAAATGGGCTACAAGTGTGTGTGGCAGTGTCCAAATGGATATGTATTATGATACCATTACATTTGAGGGCATCCTTGTCAGGTTGTATGGAGAAAATAAAATGCTACATCTTATTGAGGATCCAAACAATGCATCCTATGAGGTATTGTACACAAATCTTGATGCAAACAAATTTGTGTGAATTTGTTGATGGGATGGAGAAAAATATATAGGAATGCAAATGCCTTGAACAAATGGGATCAATATGGACTTTATTGTTTGATGGAGCTTGCTGCAAATTTGGGAATGGTGCTGTTGTTGTTCTACTTTCTCCATGTCAGGAAAAATTTGTTTTTTCCTTCAAACTCAACTTTGAATGTAGCAAAAACATTGTTGAGTATGAGCCACTATTATTGGGTTTAAGAATTTCTTGGAAATATGGTGTGAAGGACATCATTTTCAAATGAGACTCGGAATTAATTGTCTTACAAGTCAAAAAATTTTATGCCACAAAGAACCAACAAATGAAGCAATACAAGCATGCATTTTGGGAGTTCATTGAGATGTTCGATTCATTCAACATACGACATCATGTTAGGTAGTTCAATAACTTGGTAGATAAGATTACAGTGTTGGGGTCTCGGTTTGAAAATTATACGATGTTTTCATATTGTGAATATGAGGTTAAGGTATTGATAAGACCTTTCGTGCTTGAAAACATCAAGCATTGGCAAGTTTTTAACGATGATGCTCAAATCAAAATATTTCTATAGCAAGGAATAATTTGTTGATCAATGTATTGATTTTGATCCAATGGTGTGTACAATATAAGGAAAGGAAACCTTGTTTGGTAAAGGCATCATTCAGCTAAAGACTAATACCATTACTAGAGGGCTGGTTACTTTTGTGTCCAATTTTGATAATGTTGACCACATTATTAATAGATGTATGGAAGCCTCAAGGGATATTGAGGAGCATGACCTCAACACAGAGGATAAGCAAAATAAAATTTTGTTAGGCAGCAACCTAAGCAAGGAGGAGAAGCAATCATACATCTAGTTGTTGAAAACATACCAAGATTGTATGGCTTGGACTTATTCTAAACGAGAAGCATACAGAAATGATTTGTTTCAGGATGAGATCCCCTTGGTGTGTAATGCAAATCTATTTAGGTAGAAATAGAGGCCCATTAATCCACTCTTATCCCTCAAACTGCAAGAGGAACTTAAGAAGCTAAGAGATGGAGGGATTATCTAGCCCAAAAGGTATTCCTCTTGGGTTACAAACCTAGTATCAGTCAGAAAGAAGAATGGGGACATCAGGCTATTTGTGGATTTTAGGAATCTAAATAGAGCATAAATGAAGGATAATTATCCTATACCAAATGTGGATAACATGTTGTAGGTAGTGATTGGTTCTGAGTTTCTTTCCACCACGGATGGTTTCTCTAGTTATAACAAAGTTGTGGTGAAGGAATCCAAAAGGATCAATACAACCTTTACTACTCCTTGGGGGACCTATGCTTATATCAAAATGCCCTTTGGTATGATGAATGTTGGAGCCAACTTTCAAAGAGAAATGGATGTTTCTTTTGTTGGTTACATCAATGAGTTTATTGTTGTCTACCAAGATGATTTGATTGTGTTTTCTAGAAAGAGAAGTGACCACTTGCTACACTTGGAGAAGATGCTGATAAGATGTAGAGAATATGGCATCTCACTTAATCCAAGGAAATACCATTTTAGAGTGCAGAAGGAAAAGTTACTTGGTCACATTGTGTCACAAGAAGGAGTGATGATTGATCCAGAAAGAGTAGAGGCCATCAACAAGGTCCCAATCCCAAGAACCAAGAAAGGAATTTAGTCCTTCTTTGGGCAAATAAACTTCATTAGAAGATTCATATCGAAATTTTCTGAGATGAACATTCCAATCACTTCCATGCTGAAGAAAACCAGGTCATCAAATGGGAGGAGGCTGCCATCCAAGATTTCAATGGGATTAAAGAGACACTCAAGCATGCACCTATACTGGCAGCTCCAGATTATAAGAATCCCTTTCAAATGTTCCCTTTTGCTTTAGATTCCACTATTACTTTTGTCCTTCTGTAGGAGGATGATGAAGGGGCTGAGAGGCCAATTTCCTTCTTTAGTAAGGCCTTGTGGGGGGCTGAGATGAAGTACACTATCATGGAAAAGTAGGCATTTTTCTTAGTAAAATTTACAAAGGTTTTTATACCTTACATTCTAAGTTCTAAACTAGTTTCTTATGTCTCCCACACAATGGTGAAAGAAATCTTATCAGAGATGGAAGTCTCAAGCAAACGATGTAGGTGGGTGAATAGATTGCAAGGATATGATATGGACATCTAAACTGTGAATTTGGTGAGAGGTTTGGGCCTGGCTAAGCTTATGGCTGAGAGCAACTTGAAAACTATTGAGGTAAATGAGGTAGAAGAAGAAAGGGTAGATGCTTTTCAAACATTGATGAATTTTGAGTGGTATAATTATGTATTCTTTTATCTCAAACATCCGAACTGCCCTGACCACTTAAGTAAGAACCAGAAGAGAGCCCTTACATTGGCTTCTAACAAATATGACATCACTGATTATGGGTTAGCTTGGAGGAACCCAAAGGGAGTCCTCTTAAGGTGCGTTACTAAAGAAGAAGCCCCCAAGATAACTGCTGATCTCCTTGCAGGAGTTTGTGGGGGGTACTTTGTTGTAAGAGTCACAACACATAAGATCCTAAGTGTTGGTTATTGGTTGCCAACTCTTTTGAAGGGTTGTTTAGAAGATTTGAAATCTACCAACGCTTCTCTAGAAGCCTGAAAGCTTCATGCTCTCTTCCTTTACAGCCTGTATCAATTGAAGCTCCATTCAAGCAATGGGGAATGGATTTCATTGGTGAGATTTCAGACCCTTCAAGTGATAGCCAAAAATGGATTCTTGTTGTGACTGATTATTTTACTAAGTGGGTGAAGGCAGTCCCCACCAAGAAGGAAATACACCAAGTTGTCATGGATTTTGTGCTAAACAACATCGTTTGCAGGTTTAGGGTGTCAGTCAATATTATTTCCAATAATGCCATGAGCTTTAGAGCTAAACCTTTGGTGGCAATGTGCAAAGAATATGGGATCAAATTGACATATGATTCCAATTACAATCCCCAAGGAAATGGACAAGCTGAGTCCAGTAATAAAATTTTGTTGAAGATCATCAAGAGAACGTTGGAGCAGAACAAGAGAAAGTGGGGTGAATAGTTGAAGTTTGTTGTTTTAGTAGATAGGATCACTATCAAGAGGGTCACTAGAAAGAGTCCATTTGAGTTGGTATATGGGACTTAGGACCTATTGCCCCTTCATATGAAACTATCTTCTTATCAGTTCATTTAGCAACTGGAGGATCAGGAGGTGAGTCCTTATGATGCTCGTATTAATCAGATTGTTGAGCTTGAAGAAGAGAGGTGGTCATCCCACCTGAGGCATGTAAAATTTAGAGATAAACTGAAGAAGTTATTTGACAAGAAGGTCACTCCAAGAGCTTTCAATGTTAAAGATCTTGTGCTACTATGGGACAACAGACGTGAGGATAAGGGAAAGCATGGAAAATTTTACTCATTATGGATGGGCCCTTAATCTATTGACATTAGAATTAGGGAGCATACCTTTTTCCTCAAAGACTTAGATGGTGAATTGCTCAAGTTTCCTATCAATGGTAGGCATTTGAAGCATTTCTTGGATTTATTCCCTTGAATTAAGGCATAAATCTTGTGTATAGTGTATATTTGTCATTTTTTTCCTGTCCTTTTGTGTTTTTGCTTGTTTTGGTCCTTAGTGACCTGTTTTTACTAGTTTCTATGTCTGTTTTTTAAGATGGCTTTGTTTCTCTTCTCTACAAGATGACTCCATTACCCAATCGATATTTTTTGGCACTTGGTCTATTTTTTTTCTTGTGGCACTTTTAGGGAGTGCCTATCCCCAAGTCAGAGTTGATGTTTGTGCTCAAAATGATCTCACCCCAATTTTCCTTTGAAAATATATCAATTTCTAGTCTCTATCATTTTCTCCTTCTCCATGTTAAGCTTGGTCAGTATTTTTTGCTATTTTTATGCAATTCGTCAGTCGTAAATAACTTAGGGGTCCATGGTTTGATCATTTTTTCTTTATTCCTCTAGAAAGGGTATGTAATATAGGTTCCCCATTCTCTGTTCATCGAAAAACTTAGGTTCCCCCATGTTTTCTATTCTCCACAGTCGAGATGTTTCCTCCCTTATCATTTCTGGCGCTATATACTTGAAGGAAATGAATGGATGTAATGCATCCCTGAGAGAATGTATTTGTAGCCTTGTACACATTTCCAAACTTTTTGTCCCTTGAAGAAAATTTCATTCCTAGGCTCATTCCTAGGCTCAAATGGTCATTTTTCTATATTTTACAATTTGACGGGCGCTTCTCCTAGGTCAAATTTGCTTACTTGCTATCTACAAGGGATGTGGTACCTTTTGGTTGGACGTGGCTCAGCTAGGAACTTAGAAAAATTCATGGAATAGCCTTAACTCAAAATGTGTCCATGTGGAAGCACGATGTTAGTTTGAAGATCTACTTTTTGGTTTTTCCTTGGAGTCAGCACCAGGAGGAGACGTGGAGGCTTCTACTGCTTGGCATCGGACTTAGACAAATTTCCATGCAGTTGGGGCAGTTTGGCGACAGAGGACACATGGCCAGCTCACGTGCTCATTCAGGGTCTCCACTTTGGGCACCATCTTGAAGTTTTGCCATGAAAACACATGGAGGAACTACATGCATGTTCGGGGACTAGTCCATTGAGTTTAAATATAAACAAGCACCAAGCTGACACGTGGAGGCCTCCACTTGCTTTGAATTTTAGTTAGAGTTTTCAACAGCCAAATGGAGACTTCCTCAGAGCATGACATGTGGCACCTTCCTCTGCAGCTTCAAGCATTCAGTCAGTACCTTGCCGGAGCAGGACACGTGGCGAGCTCATGCTCATTCAAGGTATCAAATTTTTGGGACCGCCTCAAAGTGTGCACCATACTGACACGTGGCATTTTAAAAAGTCAAAAAGGCAGGGAGGTGGACCATTGGAGGCAACTTGGATTTTTTTCCTCCTTAAGGATTAAAATTTCAAAATGGCCTGCACAAGCCCGATGAGGGAGATAGTAAATGCTTTTACCCCAATCAATGGTGGAGGTGCGGGCTCTCGGGGGAAATTTGGAAAAATTTCCTTTTGAGAAAAAAGATTCAAAAGTAAAAAAGGTAGCACGTCAGCCTCACTCCAATCACGATTTGGACACGTGTCAGGCTCATTTCCTAGAGGGCAGAGTTGTGGGGAAAATTTGGAAAAATTTCCTCTTTTCCAAAAAGAGAATAAAATGGTAGATTTTGAGCTGTGGTTCTACTCTAATCATATTTGGACATGTGTCAAGCTCATTTCTCGAGGGCAGAGGTGTGGAGAAAAATGTGAAATTTTTTATATTTTTTCAAAAAGTTGTAAAAAATCAAGGGAAACCCTTGGGTCTTTTCTAAAGTTTGAAATCTGCCACAGAAATGGCCCAAATTCAAAGTAAAGATCAACGAAAACTGTGAATCTAAATCTAATTTTCCCCCCTTTTTCTCTAAAACACATCTGGAAGTGTGAGTCTCCATGATTTCTTTGTATTTTCTACATGCCAAGTAGAGAAGGAAGTTAATGTTGATATCTAAAGATTGGTGGGAAGATCTGGAGGACATCTTTCACAATTAAAATGGTCTGACTTTCGTGCCTGATCAGCTTTTCTATTTTTCTTCTCCCAAGCACACAAGAGGCCAGATTTGATAGATTAGGGGTGGAAGTGGTTGGAAAATTGAAGGAAAAGTGATCTACCAGAGCAAGGAGTGTAATGCAGGAGACATTCGATGAAATCTGCCCCTTGAGCACCCAGAGACTTCTTACAGATTTAATTCTTAGAATCATAATTTAATCATGGAAAACACTGGTGCATTAAACGTTTTTGTATTTTAGCAGGAAGAGGGTCTGTTGTACATGCTATAAATGTCACAAATTTTTCATGCAAATGGTTGGAAGTAGGAGGTTAGAGTGCTAGAGGTTGAAGAGAATACCCAAGTGGAAAATTTGACTAATCCTGTCTTTTCAAAATCCATTTGAGAAGCTAGGTTATCTCTTTCTGTATTAAGTTTTATTGTGTCAAGGTGGTTACAAGTTTACAGCCACTGACAAGCTCTGAGATTGTTCTCTAAAAATTTTCCCTGCTAGTAGACTTAATCAAATTCAAGTTATTTTTTTTTTGTCTTGATCAAAATGTGTTTGTTTAATTTCTGAACGTCTGCAAGTAGTTTTTCTTATTTCTATTGGAATCTTGTATTAAAATCTGATTCAATCACACAGGCCTCAATCCTTGTGATAGTTTAGTGGCATATACAATTCCATTTCCTAGAAGATCTTTAATTTGGGATTGGAATAAATGATTTAAAAACACTTTTCTCTTATTTGTTGACAGAGATTGTCTGTAAGCCTTTGGGTGTACCTTAGGCATGATTTGGCTTAGATCTTAATGCTTTGTTGGGTTTTCTAACTTGAGCCTTCATGATAGAATCTCAAATATTATGTGAAAGAGTGCTAATCTGGGCCTCCATTAAAGCACATATTCTAGTTGAAGAAACAATTTGGCTATTCTTTGGCATTCTATTGGTCTCACTTCTCATTTTATAAGGCTCCTCAAGGATCTGGTGAATCTATTTTCACCTTGCCCCACCTCCTACCTAAAATTCTTTTAATAACAACCAATCCTACTGCTACTACCCATGTTTTTCATGTGTGTATGTGAATGCATAGTCCTCATCACCTAAACATGCAAAATCAAGCACGGTCTCAAATATATTTAGTAACCTTTGCCTTATTGTGAAAGTATCTCCATGACCTAGAAGTGACAACTCGTGAGATTCAGTTATGGTGTGTTGATCATATTTTCCCCAAGGTCTTTTCTATAAAATTTATGCAAAAGAAACGTACCTCCATCTCCTTTCATATAAAAGAGGTTACAAAATAGGTTCTCTTACCTTCGTTGAAAGGCACAACCTAAAATAGTTAGGATCAGATCACATCCTTTTTAATGTGTTACCCACTCCTTTCAAACCCTGAGTGCCAATAAGTGAGAAAGATTGTTTCCCCGGTTGCAAAATGACATACATGATTATCTATCTTCCTCTGAGTGTCATGTCTAATCCATGATGCTTTTTGGTATTTGAAGGAGATTAAATTTGGGTACCAACACATTTGATAGTACAAAGAAATTCAAGTTTATAGTTCAAATTTTCCAATTTTCCCTTACCAAAACAATGCAAAATTTTCCTTTTGAATAATTGTAGGTGAACATTAAAATAATTTTTATTAGCTTAACATTCTATGAGAAATAATGTAAGTTAATAAACTTAATAAATTTTATAAATACCTTCGATACCTCTTAGTTTTCGCGACCAGAGTGAGGAAATTGTGGTATCTTCACTAAGATCCACCTTGACCTGGCTTTGTACATCAAGTCAATATATATTGTTTTCACCCATGTTTTGTTTGTCATATTTTGTTGCTTGCAAATATTGATTATTTGTTTTGTTGTTTCTTTCGAAGATAGAATATGGGAAAACCATTTTTTGATTGTATCATGAATAGATGAAAACTAAGTATTTGCAAGGATTTGGTTTTGGGATTCAATTGTATGTTTCCCATAAATAATATAGAAATGAGTTTTTATGTCAATAATTTCATGCTCATAGTCTATGTCAAACATATCACTACAGTGAACATGGAGACCGAAACTTGATAAATCAAGTGATCTGTATTGGTATTTTGTAGGAGCTATATGGAAATTACCTATATCAATTTTGAATGAATTTTCTTCAATTAAAAAAAGATGAATCTATTTAGATAATGTAGATTGACTTCTTTTAAATTCAATTTGATATTGTTTTAATAGTGATTTATCTTATACATAATGCTTCACATCTTGAAAGTGTGATTTTGAAATGTGTTTTTCCAGCTTAGATAATTTTTGTCTTCTGAGCATGGTAAACATTTTTTAGTGTAATTTTGATTTTCCCACTTCCGTATCCATATCCAGGTGGTGGTGTTATCCAAAATTCACCCTCAAGGTAATTTTGATAACATGCATCAAATTATTCAGTCCTGAGCAAGTAGATTGATTCAAGGCCCGAAATCATGTTTTTGGGGGCCCCTCGGCATCTCTCTAAATCTCCCATCCAAGAAGAAATCCCAACAAGTTGAGAAAATGGAAGAAATGCAAAAAATAAGGTTGCAGGACTGTGTTAAGGCATTTTGGGTTTGAAGGGTTCAGGTTGTACTGAGGTTCGTTGTACCAAGCTTGGGGGCCGAAAAAATGAAGAAAATTGGCTAAGTCCTAGTCCAGGCAGTCTGCGGGACAGTTGGGACGTTGGGACGCGTGGGACGTGAAAAGCTGAATCGGCTGAAAGGGAAAAAAAAATTACCTAAGTCTTTTGTTTCGCGTGGTTTGTGACAGTTGGGTGAAAAGTACGTGGAGGACACGAACCAGCCGATTTGGCTGAAACAGGGGACTTTCGTCTGGGACAGTTGGGCCAAAAGTACGCGTGGGACGTGAAAAGCTGAAAGAGCCGCAAACGAATGGAATCTCGCCACGTGTCTTCAGCTCAAACAGGAACAAAGAAGCCCGAATTGGCCAAAGCAGGAGATTTTCGTCTGGGAAATATGGGCCAAAAGTATGCGCAGGACGCGAGGGACACAAAAAGCTGAATCAGCTGAAGGCAAAGAAGAAAAGTCAACATTTGACCCATGAAACTTCAAACGGCCATAAATTTTGACTCTGAGCTTTGATTTTCACAAAATTGGACTTTCTGGAATGAGCACGACATAAAACATATTCAGCTCTAGTCGGTTATTGCTCATTCCCGTCAAATGACAGAAAACGCCTACCAGACCTAAAATACCTTCCCACACTCAGAAGGCCATAACTTTTTCATTTCTCAACAAAATCACACAAAATTGGTACCATTGGAATTGTGGCTCTGAGCCCAATGCACAACAATCAATAAATTCTAGATTTGATGAGAAATTTTTTGAGAGTTTTTAGAAAACGTAGCTGGGTTCATAACAGTGTTTCATTTGGTGGTTGGGAGTGCAATTAAGAGGCATGGTCATCATTCTTTCTCTGCTGCAGCACCTGGGACAATATGGGGAGCCTTTTGGAAGTAATATATAATCATTTCACTCCATTTAATGCCTCTTACAAGTGGTGGAAGGATAGATTTCGGGATTTTATTTTTTCCCTCTCTCTCTCTTCTCATTTTTTCTATAAATTGGAGTGTTGGGCTCATTGTAAGGGGTGGTAGTTTTTTGTAGCAAAGCTCTGCTAAAATTACTTTATGAAGCCAATTTGTAGCAGGCCCTTGTTGTAGACTCCTTGCATGGTGATCCAGGCCCTTTTCTTGTAACTGATTGAACTGTGCATAGAAGGAAGCAATAAAATATAAGTTTGTGGATGCATCTTCCCCTACCGTGTTTTCTTGCATTCTTCTTGCCCCTTCAACCTTGATTACAAGAATATTGTGTCTATTATTATGTGCATGCAGGGATCCATTATCATTGTGTATGTTTGAAATATTGTTGTGAACGCATTTTGCTAGATTATGGAGAACTGTCATCACCTCTTCTAGTGTGCACTTTGCTTCTGTATTTCACGCATTTGAAGACTACTCTCACACCCTCCTTTTTTGGTGTATCACCACTTTAGTGTAGGCTTTCATTTCATGCATTCTCTCTCCCTGGTCTCTTGGAAATTTAGATTAGAATAGTTAGTTTCCCCTGCATTAGAGTAGATTGTGGCAGGTAGTTTAGGAGCAAGAACCAGCTTTCTCTAGAGATCTATCTCAAGTAGCAAGTCCCACAACTTGGAGATAGTACCCATGTTATCCAATCACACCGTGAGTTCAAATATATGTGCTTGTATGAGCCATAGAAGGGTGTTGTGATTCGGTGATAAAAGGTGGGAAATAGATGAATTTAATGCATAAGCATATAGTATAATTAATATGGTGACAATTCATGCACAAATATATTTATTATTATGCACACCACTCTTGTCCCCTTTAGTGTATGGCTTGATTTCCCAACCATAACTATAACATGAATTTTTCTATTTCTTTCCTCACCTTTTCATGCCATCTTTTTTGTAAAGAGAAACCTATAATTCAATTTTATTTAGTGATCATGTTCTTGATTCGTTGTTCATTTTTTCCACTTGAAGAGATACAATTGTTTCTGTTATACACTTTGTTAGTGCGTGATTTGATTGTGCCCTAGTTTTCCCTCAAAATTCTTCAGTCGTTGAGCTTTGTCGTATTTTCTATTCCCCTGAATGGATGCGTGAAAGGTTTTCTTCATTTGTATAGTGTTGAAGATCCTTCTCCATGGTCGTGGATCACATTTGGGCCTTGTGTCATTTCCCATTTTTTTTGCTTAAAGAAAAATTCAATTCTGGGTGAAAATGGTGATTTCCTTGCATTTTATGATTCGACGGGCATGTTTTCCCTATCAAATTATATCCCAAAATCCATGGAAATGTGGTCCTTTCTGATTGGATGCAGCTCAATGGGTCTTTTTTGTGAAATTTTTCACTTTTATCACATTTGTAAAAAATACCAAATTGGCCCCGTAGCCCCGATAGTCTCTGATTAGCTATTCAACAATTCTGAAGCAGAATGGAAAAAGTCTTACTTTGACCCCGAAGAAGGACACGTGGAAATTTTTCATGTTACAAGTGGGAAGGCGGGTCAGCGGGGCATTTTGAAACTTTAAGGCCCAACCCTCATTGACGTGGAGGGCCAACCCGCATTTGAAATTTCCTCTAGGTCCTACCTTAGCAGTTGCAGCAAGGAGACACGTGGAGGCTTCCACTGGCTCCTCTCTATACTTAAAATTTTCAAGCAACTTTCTAAGGCCTAGGACACATGGATGGCCCACGCTTGTTTGGGACCTGCCCATGTACTGTAATTTTGAAGAAGCACCAAAGGGACACATGGAGGTTTCCGCTAGGTCTTCCCATACTTAGACTTTTCAATGGCCAAAGAAACTTTCTTGGACCCTAAGAACGTGGTGCCTTCCACTAGTCCTTACATGTTTTCAACAAATTTACCAGATTGAGACATGTGGTGATCCTACATTTTTTTAGGGTGTCCACTTTTTGCCACCATATCAAAAGTGTGCCAAAGAGACATGTGGAGGCTTTCATTATCTCCTTTTTATACTGATAGTTTTTCAAAGGCCAAAAGGAAATTATCTTAGGCCCAGAGCACGTGGAGAGCTTGCATTGATTTGAGGTCCCGCCTTTAAAATTCATCTTTGAAGTTGTGCCAAAAGAACATGTGGAAGGCCCGCACACATTCAAGAACTTGCCTCTGTACTTCACCTTTGAATTTGCGCCAAGGAAACAAACTGAGGCTTCCACTGGCTCCTCTTTTTTCTTGGCCAAGTTGAACTCGCAGCATAGGTAATGTGGGATAATCTATGCGTGGAAATTAATTTTTGAGAGGAAAAAATGTAGGAATCCATGCAAGGGAACTCATTTCTCAAGGTGTTTGCTTGAGGGCAAAAAGGATTGCTTATCAGTCCCAACTATATAGAGAAAACCTGAAAATGATTAAAATAGGGATTTCTCGCATGAAAAAACAAAATAATGATTAGAAGGACTGTCAAAATGCTATGGCGTGGCATCTTAGTCATGGCTGAAGGTCTGAGAAAAGTGATCAGTTCATAATTTGTCCACTTGGCAGCTTTCGGGTGTGAACTTGTTAAACATCACTTTCTAAGACAAATTGGTAACAAGTAAAGGATTCCTCAAATATTCTTATTTTTGGGGGGAAAATTTGGGATGAGTGAGCTAGTTAAATGTATAACTTCAACAAGAATACTCTTGTTAATAGTCGAGGTTTTAATTTTTTCGAGAAAATTTGAGAAATCCCATCTTCCTGAGAGGCCATCTAAGAAACCTATTAATTTGCTATGTTTTTGTTTTAATCATGTCAAGATGGTTGTGAGTGTACATCCATTGACAAGCTTTGAGACCGTTCAAGAAAATTTCCCCTACTGATGAATCTAATGGATCTCGAATTAATCTATTTTGATCTTGGGCAAATTTGTGTCTGTTTTTATTTCAAAAAAAATTCAAATGGTTTTGATGTTCCTGTGTCAATATTGTGTTAGAAATCCTTTTGAATCACAGAGGATCCTGTCCATGTGATAGTTTAGTGGCATTTTTAATTTCATTATAAGAAGAGCCTTCATCCTGTAATGAGATAAATAATTTAAAATCAATTTATTGTCATTTTGTTGATAAATATTGTCTATAAGCTGTTGAGTATATCTTAGGCATGAGGAACCAGGGGTCTTTAATAGTTAATTAAGCATGTATCTCGAGCCTTCGTGTTGAATTCTCATAGATTGTGTGAAACCGTGCAGATATGGGCCTGCATTGACACACAACTTCTGGTTGGAGGAATATTTTTGCTATTATGAAGCATTCTATCAATTAGTTTTCCAATTGTGGTTAAGGTTCTCAAATATCTAGAAAAATCAAGTTTATCCTTCTTAATCTCCCACCAAAATTTATTCAAAAACAATGAATCCTACCTGAACTACCCCTTTTTTCCCTATATGTCCAAAAATGAATAAATTCTACTGCCAAAATATGTAGAAGGAATTAGGATTCCATAATGTATTTTGTAACCTTAGTCTTGTTTAGAAAATATCACCATTCTTTAGAAGTGACAACTTGTGAGAGTTAAATTGTGGTGCATCGATCATATTTTCTCAAGGTTTCCTTTGAAATTTGTGCAAAGAAGGATATCTTCATTCTCCTTCACCAAAAGAGGTTACAAAATGGGTCCTCTCACCCTGGTTGAAAGGCATAACCTAAATTAGTGAGGATAGATCAAATTCTTTTGAAGGTGTTATACATTTCTCTAACATCTGAGTGACAAAGAGCTAGCTGAATCACCTGCTCAGCTAAAAAATGACATATAATATGATCCATGTTTCCATGATTTTCTTGTAAAAAATGTGATGTTGCTCGACTTTGGTAATGTTTCTTACATGATCTGAGTGTAAATATGTTGTTTAAACGTCATCCTTCTTTAATATTTGTAAGAATTGTGCAAAGTTACAAGTTCTATGTGCAATATTTCAAGCTTATAGTGGTTATTGCACTAAATTTGTCATCAGTGATAAATACTTGTAAAGGAAGGTCAGTTTTGCTAATATTTGTAGGAATTAAGTGTTGATAGATATTTGATAGGTCATTTATAGTGCATTTGCACAACTAAGGTTAAAATCCTTAGTGGTGTCTCCGTTTTGATTTAAAATTTGATAAATACCAGTGCCTAAACCTTTTTAAAGTGAATCCATCACTAATATTTACAAATCTGGAAGGAAGAATTTTTTTCTTCACTAAAGACCCTACGAGAAAGTTTTTCTAGAAATCAGAAAGACAAATTCAGAAGGAAAGAAAGTCTGGAAAATAGTTGGAAATCAGGAATCAAGAAAAGCATTATTTATTGTGGAGAGTGATCAACCTGCGGTTGAGGATTACCATTCTTCTTCAATTGACTGTCATAAGTGTGCTTCTTAGTCTATCCTTGTATTTTCCAAAGTTGATAAGGTTTTCCATGAAACAAAGTCTTTAGAGGACATTCATTTGCAAAATTATACTCCTGTGTTCCAAAGACCTCTTGTCCCTCATCATTTTGTTTCTCTTGTAAGATCACCCACTCAAGGCAATATGGCTCAACCTCCACCTTAACCTCAATTTGTTGTAAACATTTTTGGACCCATAAATTTTAGAGGTATGGCTTGATATCCAAATGTAGTGCCAAAGGATGTTAGAAATAGACTAGCTAAATTTAAAGGGAATAATGTTGTCACTAGTTCTCAAGATTTAAAAATTTTTGTCAATATGTTGGAAGCATTTGAGATTTAATTTGAGGATGTGTATATAAAATTGTTTATTCATACTCTTGAGGAGGATGCATGTTGTTGGTGCTCAATTTGTTTTTGCCCCATTTTTCCTTAAAGTTCTCCAGTTTGTGGGCTCTGTCGTATTCTCTATCTCCCCCATATTGATGCATAAAAAAAAATTCCTCCATTTTTTTTCCATGATCAGTCCCTTCCTTGGTCGAAGATCACATAAAAGTCCTGAATTTGTTTTTCATTCCTCTTTCCGTGTGAAAGAGTTTATAACTTGGGCGTCAACTCAAGTTTTTTGCCTTCCTTTCATTTTCCACAGTCACATTTTTTTTTCCCTGTATTTTTTGTCCCTAGTATCTATGAAAATGTGATTGGATGCAGATCACAGGATCATATTTGGTCCTTATATCATTTCCAAATTCTCTATCTTGAAAGAAAGATTCATTTCTAGGCTCAAATGGTGATTTTCCTACATTTTACCATTTGACGGGAGTGTTTTTCCCCATCAAATTTACATCTCAACATCTCTAGAAATGTGGCCCTTTCTAGTTTTATGTGGATTAACGATGCACTTTGAAAACTCTCAGGCCTGATTCAACTCAAAACTTGTCCACGTGGAGGGTCGACGCTGATAATTCTTCACTGGGAACTCCTCGTGCTATGATTATTTACTAATGCACAGCCTTTAGTTTGGTGGATGTAATCTGGAAACAAAACAACAACATAACACAAGAATACCATCGACTATGATAAGACAGAATGATGACAAATCTGAAATATCAAAATAAATTATAATATTAACATGAAACTGTTACAATCTCACCCATGAGGTACTTCAAGTGTTATTGACTTCACTTTCCTTTCACCAAGACTATGGGAGAAACTTTACAATTACACCTCTTAATGGCTTCTTCAACACACCTTTAAACTGATGGCTTCCTTCGCACACTTCCTACAATATTTCTCACTACTTCCTTCTATGCTAAATGAGGGGGGTGGCCTCTCTATTTATAGAACTTCCAGGCTTATCCATCTTATCTCTAAGATAGGATAAGAAATCCACTCTGACGAATCATATTCCATACCTTAACTCTTATCTGTACATGTAAGCTTATCTGTTAAGATAAGATAAACCTTATCATTTTACATGGGTTCCACATTTTTAGACTTTTTACAAATAAAATACACAAAATATTTATGACCTCACTCCTTGTCTTTATTACCAATATAATATTTCTAATTCCTAATCATGTAGACCCTACTTCTCTAATTACCCAAACTTTGACATTTTAACATTACCGGACCACTTACGACAAATATTTACTTTTTACAACATTCCTATTGTACTTTGACTGTTACCGTACTCCACATTATTGGCGGCACCGTACTGACGGCGCCGTTATCTTCTATCAGACGCTACTACTAATTATACTTAACAACATCCTATTCCTAATACATACATTAATGAAATAGAAATTACGGAGGAAAATTTTAGTGTCGACATCTTCCCCCTTCCTAGCTTCTACTCCGTCCTCGGAGTAGACTATTCTGGTGCTTGGAAAATCTTCAACTTGTCGTGGTTGACCCATTTCGTAATGGGAGTGCCATCCAATTCCTCCAGTCGGTACGTACCATTTTCATGCACAGCTGCTATTTTGTAGGGCCCCATCCATTTTGGAAGAAATTTTCTCTGTCTTCTTTTTTTGTATCTGGAATCATATACTAGAACCAAGTCATTCACATGAAATGGAGACCACCGGATCTTTTGATCAAAGTATTCCTTCTGCTTCATTTTCTTCTTATGGCTTGTATCCTTTGCTATTTCTCTCATTTCCTCCAGCAAATGAAGATGTACCAACCTTTCTTTTACTGAATCACTTTCATCCATCCTTTCATTTTTCATAACTCTCACAGTGGGAATATCAAACTCAATAGGAAGAACTGGATCAATGCCATAGGCCAACTGAAATGGGGAGTATCCTGTTGCTGACTTTGATGTTGCCCTATATGCCCACAATGCTGCATGAATCCTTTTATCCCATTTATGTACCTGCAAGGCTGCATCTTTTGCTAGAATTTGACACAACACAAAATTTGTTCGTTCCACCTGTCCATTTGTGCTTGGCTTGTATGTTGTTGCCTTCCTGTGCTTAATAGAAAACTTATTGACTAGGGCTTCTACCACCTCATTAATGAAGTGGCTTCCTTGATCTGTTACAATTTCTAATGGGCAACCAAATCTGGTGACAATGCGTTCATACATGAACCTTGCCACTTCATCCATGGAAGTTGTTTTCAATGGCCTAGCTTCAACCCACTTGGTTAAATAATCTGTGGCAACTACAATATACTTATTTTGGCGTGATGTAGTTGGAAGTGGACCTACAATGTCTATTCCCCACTTTTCAAAGGGACCAAGGGGAAGAATAGGACATAATGGAGCTGATGAAGTCTTACGGTTACCATGTGTTTGACAAATATCACATGTCTTACAATAAT
This sequence comes from Taxus chinensis, assembly GCA_019776745.2. Classification (NCBI taxonomy): domain Eukaryota; kingdom Viridiplantae; phylum Streptophyta; class Pinopsida; order Cupressales; family Taxaceae; genus Taxus; species Taxus chinensis. The sequence goes on from CM034148.1 coordinate 844,170,755, forward strand.
TATAACAATCTTTAAAAAGAGTGGGCCAGTGATAACCTGCATCCAAGATCCTTCTTGCTGTAAGTTGTCCAGAGAAGTGCCCTCCACATGTACCATTGTGGAATTCTTCTAGCAGTTCCTTCCCTTGATCACGTCCAACTGCCCTCTTGTACTGTCCATCAGGTCCTATTCGAAATAATACTCCATGCAGAATAGAATATGGACGACTGGCTTGAGTAATCTTTCTCTTAGTCTTTGCATTGGCACCATCAGGAAACTTGAATTCATTCAGATAATTCCAAATATCTATGTATTCACTAGGGATTGTGTCAAGGGATAACAATGCTGCATCGGGGAAATCATCATCATCACAAGATGATCCTAAACCATCATAGGCTCGAGAGAGTGCATCTGCATTGACATGCTTCTTTCCTGGCCTATCTATAATATCAAATTCAAATTCTTGTAGCAAAATTATCCATCTTGCTATCCTCCCTGATGGGTTAGGCTTATTTACAATATATTTTAGAGCCTGATGATCTGTTACAACTAGAAATTTTTGCCCTAGCAAGTAATTTCTAAACTTCTTTACAGCAAAAATGATAGCCAGAGCCTCTTTTTCAGTTACAGTATAATTTACCTCAGCACTGCTCATTTGTCTGCTCCCAAAGTAAATTGGATGTTCATTCCCATTTTCATCCTTTTGGCTCAAAGTACTTCCTAGTGCTGCATCTGAGGCATCAGTGTACACAATGAATGGCTTGCTCCAATCTGGATTCTTCAAAACAGGTGAAGACACCAGGGCTTCCTTCAATTGTCCAAAAGCTTCATGCGCCTTATTTCCTGGTTCATAAGTAACATCCTTCTTCAAGAACTGGGTTAGTGGCTGTGCAATCTTTGAGAAATTCTTGATGAACCTTCTATAGTAACCCACATGGCCTAAAAATGATCTCAACTTACTTCTATTAATAGGAAATGGTAAATCTTTGATTTTTGAAACTTTATCAGGATCAGTACCAATACCATCTCTGGATACAACATGCCCTAACAAAACGCCTTTAGAACATCCAAAGACACACTTTGTAGGGTTTAGTGAGGCTTGTGCTTCATCTAACCTTTGAAATGTTGTCTCCATTTGGTGCAGGTGGTCCAACTTGCTCCCATAGATGCAAAAATCATCCAGAAATACTCTGATGAAGGTCCCAATGTAGGGTTCGAACACCCTATTCATCAAACGCTGGAATGTTGCTGGAGCATTACACAACCCAAAAGGCATAACTCTATAAGCAAACGTTCCCCAAGGAGTGGTGAACGTGGTCTTCAGCTGATCTTTCTCTGCTATACGAACTTGGTTGTAGCCGCTATATCCATCAGCAAAACTATAGCACTCCTGGCCAGCTACTTCGTCCAAGATCTGATCTGAAAATGGAAGAGGGTAATGATCCTTCTTTGTTGCCTTATTGAGCTTCCTGTAATCAACACAAATGCGTAGCTTCCCATTCTTTTTTATTGAGATCACAATGGGAGAAACCCATTCTGAATTCTCCACAGCAAATATGAATCCTGCATCAAGCAACTTATCTATTTCTTCTTTTACAGTCTTGGAAAAATTAGGATTCATTCTATATGGCATTTGCTTTATGGGCTTAGCACCATCTACCAGCTCAATACAATGTTCTACCCAACTTACTTGACGGAGTTCCTTGTAATCAAAAGTGAATAGGTGTATGTACCTTCGAAAGAGCTGGAGGTAGGATTCCTTCTCACTCTCCATCACAGCATCACCAATCTTTATTTGTTGGAGACGATCATCAACTTCTTCTTCAGATAATTTTATGGGGTCATGAGTTGGTGTGACTGGAAGGATATCCATGACTGAAACATCCACCTCACTTTCTTCATCTTCAGTGTCCACTTCACTGGTACTAGAGTAATCAGAGGATGTCCAATCATCAGTTTCATCACTTGAATCCACAGGTTCTGCCTTATGATGTCGAGGGATCACATTTATCTTCACCCTCTCTCTACCACGTCCAAGTGTCATGAAACCTTCATTCCAGTAGTTTCTTGCATGAACTCTCCTTAGCCATGGTCTTCCCAGCAGCATTGGGTACGCAACAGTACCATTTTTCATCACCTGAAAGTCTACCACACATACCACACCCATAACAGATATTGCCACATTTGAAACTACACCTTCTGGTTTAGTTTTTCCTTTATTTAATGACCTTAACATAAGTGTTGAAGGGCGATCAATTTTTAAACCCAACATATTCATTACAGACTCGGTCATTACATTAACTGCAGCACCTCCATCAACTAAGACATCATGAATTGAAATACCATTACATAATACCTCAGCTTGTGGAGCATAGGGATCTGCCTCTGCCTCCAAAACAGGGACCTCAACCTCCTTCCTTCTTCGAGCATTGAGTCCACCTCGCAACTCCCGCCTCTTCTCAGAAGACATAGCCAAGAGTTGACCATATGTAATATTTGCAGGCCTTTTGGACAGATCTTCCAAGATGGAGTATGGTCCTTGCCCCTGTGAAATCAGAAAATCCTGCACACCCAACTTTCTTCTCCTATGTTTCTTACTAGTTTCTTCTTTCATCTTCTTAGGATCATTTCCATCTTGATTATCTTTTTCTTTCTTTCTTTTTGTTACAAACACATCTACTTCATTATTTCTGCTCTTATCTACTACATCAAAAGAATTCACAGGTGCTTTTCCTTTATCATTATCTCCTTTACCAGATGTAGAAGCTCTATCTGGACAATTATACTTATAATGACCCTTTTTATAACAACCATAACAAACAACTTCAGAAATATTTCTTTTTGGACCTCTATCTCCTCCCTGAGAACTAAATTCCTTTCCTTGAAGAAGATTAATAGTTAACTGACCCATCTTTTTGAGCAGATCTTCATACTCAGTAGATGTACTAGGAGAAATATTTGTGCTCACCGGGAGTGGTTGTGGATTCTGGACCAAAGGTGCTGGTGTAGGCTCTACTTTAGCAACAATTTCTTTGGGCTCCTCTTCCATGCTTTCTTCTTGCCTTCTTGCAATCTCCTTTGCTTGTTCAATGGTAGCTGGGCGGTCATACTTCACTCGTTGTCTGATCTCTGGCTTCATCCCAAGAATGAAGTGCTTACAGAGGAGATTATCCACGCCATTCATCAACCCATCCGCTAGTCCTTCCTTCCGGATCTGGGCATCGAGCTTCCTCCTTAGCTCTAGAACACGAGCATGATAATCCCTTATCTTCTCCTTCTCTCCTTGGGATAGCTTTGTGATCTCGATCATGAGATCTGCATATTTCTGTTGTTCACCAAATTCTTCAAGAAAACTTTCAGTTAATAAATCCCATGAATTTTTCACATTATCACCTAGTGTTTCAAACCACCTAAGTGCTGAACCATCCAAAAAGGTAGGAAAAAATTCAGTCCATTGTTCCCTTCTTATAAGGCCATTACAAATACAAGATCGCTTAAACTCTTGAATGAAAGAAGAAGCATCTTCATTAGATTGAGCTGAAAAAACAGGAATCTTTCCCATTTTCAAAAGTAACCACCGTGAAATACCAACTCACAAGTACAATCAACAAGACTTATGTGTACAAATAATTGGAATCACTATACTAGAAAGTGACTTTACACCTTTCTACAGTAAAATAGAAATGACCACGGTAAACTATGGTAAAACTTGACTTACTGCGGTAAAAACTGACTTTACTGTGGTAAACACTATTCACGGTAAAAAGTGAAGTTACTGCGGTAAATACTATTCACGGTAAAAAGTGACTTTACTGCGGTAAATACTATTCCAGCAAAAATGACTTTACCATGGTAACTACTATTCATGGCAAAAATGACTTTACCATGGTAACTACTATGCACAGTAAAAACAAGGTTACCCTCTAATTGATTTTTGACTAAGTGGGAATATCTCTCCAGAAAATCCACCAACGAGGAATGGTCCCGGCAACGGAACCAAAATGTCATCACCAATCCGGCACTATGATAATTCTTCACCGGGAACTCCTCGTGCTATGATTATTTACTAATGCACAGCCTTTAGTTTGGTGGATGTAATCTGGAAACAAAACAACAACATAACACAAGAATACCATCGACTATGATAAGACAGAATGATGACAAATCTGAAATATCAAAATAAATTATAATATTAACATGAAACTGTTACAATCTCACCCATGAGGTACTTCAAGTGTTATTGACTTCACTTGCCTTTCACCAAGACTATGGGAGAAACTTTACAATTACACCTCTTAATGGCTTCTTCAACACACCTTTAAACTGATGGCTTCCTTCGCACACTTCCTACAATATTTCTCACTACTTCCTTCTATGCTAAATGAGGGGGGTGGCCTCTCTATTTATAGAACTTCCAGGCTTATCCATCTTATCTCTAAGATAGGATAAGAAATCCACTCTGACGAATCATATTCCATACCTTAACTCTTATCTGTACATGTAAGCTTATCTGTTAAGATAAGATAAACCTTATCATTTTACATGGGTTCCACATTTTTAGACTTTTTACAAATAAAATACACAAAATATTTATGACCTCACTCCTTGTCTTTATTACCAATATAATATTTCTAATTCCTAATCATGTAGACCCTACTTCTCTAATTACCCAAACTTTGACATTTTAACATTACCGGACCACTTACGACAAATATTTACTTTTTACAACATTCCTATTGTACTTTGACTGTTACCGTACTCCACATTATTGGCGGCACCGTACTGACGGCACCGTTATCTTCTATCAGATGCTACTACTAAGGGAGACATGTGGAGGCTTCCACCAGCTCTGCTCTATACTTAAACTTTTCAAAGAAATTTTGAAAGGCCTGGGACACGTGGAGGGACCGCACCTGTTTAGGGATTGGCCCCTAAATTTTATTTTGAAGAAGCCCCAAGAGGACATTTGGAGGCTTCTACTCACTTCTACCCTTACTTGGACTTTTCAACAGCTAAGGAAAATTATCTCAGACCTTTGACACATGGAGTCTTCCACTTATCCTTCAAAAATTTTTAAAACTCTACTGGAATGAGACACATGGTGAGCCTATGCTTGTTCGGGGTCTTTACTTTTGGGGATCATCTCAAAGTGCGCCATTGATACATGTGGAGGCTTCTGCTGGCTCCTTCACTATTGAGACTTTTTTTTAAAGACCAAAAGGTGTTTTTCTTAGGCCCAAGACACGTGGAAGGGCCACGCTTGTTTGGAAACTTCCATTGTACTTCTCCTTTGCAGTTATGCTAATGAAACACGTAGATAGTTATAAAATAAAGGGGAGAAGGGGCAGAACCAATGATTTCTATGTATTGTGTATGGTTTTCTACCAATTTTTCTCCAAGACTCCTAGAGATGTGAATACGTGCCATTTTTCATCATTTTTTGATGAAATTTCTTGTCATCTTTGTCTATAAAGTGCCATTGAATGGATTTGGAACTTAGTTTGTGATTCCAAGGATTGTTAAGGTTGATATTTTGAAGTTGGAATTGGTCAGGCTCTTGCAAAAATGGGAATTACTAGAGAAGTTGGATGTGGGACAAAGTTGTAGAGGAAATAAAGGGAAATGGATGAAATGATGAAAGTTGTAGGTGCAAAAGATGAAAAGGTTGTTACCTCGAGAGAGAAAAGGATTACCTATCATATCCAGCTATCCAGAGCCTCAGGAAAATGATTAAAAAGAGGATTTCTCACATGAAAGAATCATAATGATTAGAAGGATTGCCAAATTTTTTTGGCATGGCATCCTAGTCATTAGTCAAGGGCCCAAAAAACGTGATCAGTTCATAGTTGGTCCACCTAGCAGATTTTGGATGTGAATTTGTTAAATGTCTCTTTCTAAGGAAAATTAGTAACAAGAAAAGGTTCCTCAAATATTCTTCTCTTTTAGGGGGAAAATTGAGTGAGTAACATGTATAAATTCAATGATAAGACTCTTTCAAAGGGTCAGGGGTTGAACTCTTAAGAGAAAATTCGTCTACCTGAGAGACCAATCTGAAATAACCTATTAATTTCTCTTGTGTTAGATTTTATATCATGTCAAGTGGATTACAAATGTATATCCACTGACGAGCACTAATATTGTTCTGGAAGATTTCCCCTGTTGATGAATTTAAGTAATTTTGAAATTAATTTGTATCAATCTTGGAGCAATTGGTGTCTTCTTTTTTTCAGAATGTTTGCAAGTAGTTTTTCTTGTTCCTATTGCAATCTTAAATTGAAATATTTGTGAAATCACCCAGGATCTCGTCCTTTTAACAGTTTAGTGTCATTTTTAATTTCATTTCAAGATGAGCCTTCATCTTGTGATGAGCTAAACAAATTTAAAATCACATCACTTTCATTTATTGATAAATATTATTTGTAATTCTTTTGGTGTACCTTAGGTGTGATTGATCAGAGATCTTGGTGTTTAATTGAGTCTTTTAACTCTAGCCTTCATGTTAGATTCTCAAAGATTCTATGAAAATGTGATTATCTAGGCCTCCATTGAAGCACACCTTCTGTTTGAAGGAATTTCTTAACTATTCTGAAGCTTTATTTTGTTGAGTTGTCCATTGTTATGAAGTTTCTCAAAGATATGGTATCATCAACTTTATTCTACTTAATCTCCCACCAAAATCATCCAAAAACCATGAATCCATCCTAAACTACCCTTGTTTTCCCTATATATCCACAAAGGAACAATTTCTATTTACCAAAATATGGAGAAAAATCAGGATTTAATAATGTCTTTAGTAACCTTAGCCTTGTTTTGAAAGTATCTCCATCTTTTAGAAGTGACAACTCTTGAGAGTTAAATTATGGAGTATTGACCTTACTTTCCCAAGGTTTTCTACATAAAATTTGTGTAAAAGAAGGATATCTACATCTCGTTCATCAAACAAAGGTTATAAAATGAGTCCACTCACCTTGGTCGAAAGGCACGGCCTAAAGTAGTGAGAATAGGTCAAATACTCTTAAAGATGTTAACCATCTCTCCACAAATATGAGTGACAAATGGCTAGTTACATCTCATCCCTAGCTACAAAATGACACACATCATGATATTTATGGCTCTAAGCTCAGTGCCAAATCTGTGATGCTTCTCAGCTTGAAAGGGACAAAAAATTTGGATACCAACACTAGTGGCATTGTTGCCAGGGATTATTTTAGCTTCAGGATCTATTTGTGTGGCAAATACACTAGTGGTGCCATTTCCGGGGATTATTTTAGCTCCGAGATCTATTTTTGTGGCAACAAAACTAGTGGCACTATTGTTGGGGAGTATTTGAACAAAGGTATACATGTACAGACCCTGGTAATGTCTCTTACATGATCTAAGTTCTAATACGTTGCTGAAACATCATTTTTTGTTCAGATCTATAAGAATTGTTCAAAGTTGTATGTTCTAAGTGCAATATTTCTAGCTTATACAGTTATTGCACTAAATTTTGTATCATCAATTGATAAATTTGGGTAGGAGAAGAGAAAATCTTGTAACTTTGCATGAATCTGGTATTAACAGAAATTTGATAGGTCTTTCATAGTGCATTTGCACAAAATAAGGTGAAAATCCTTAGTGGTGACTCTGTACTATTTAAATTCTTAATAAATATCAGTGTCTTAACATATATCAAGTAAGATTCATCATTAATATTTATAAAGCTGGAAGGAAGAAGATATTTCTTTGCCAAGGATCTTAGTAGAAGGTTGTTTTAAGATTTAGGAAAGTCTAATTCAGAAGGAAGAAGAATTTTGAATGTTTTTGAAGATCAAACATCAAGAAAAGAGATCTCAAGTGGTGAAATTGATCAGCCTATGATTGAAGATTACAATACTTCCTCATGTTCTTATGAATCAGGTAGTCTCTTTTTTGAATTGAATTCTCCATCTGTAGAGGGTCCTTCTTTTGTATTTGAAACATTTTATTCTCAATATACCCTGTTATTTTCCAAATCTAATAGATTTAACCAAGAAAAAGAGCCCTTAGAGGGCATTCATTCTAAAAATTGTATCCCTGTACCACACAGACCTCTCACTCCTCATCATTTTGTTTCTCCTGTAAGATCACCTCTGTAAAACAATATGGCTCAACCTCCACCCAGACCTCCACTTGTTGTTCATACTTTTGCTCCCATCAATTTTAGAGGTATGATTGGCTATCCAAATGTTTTGCCACAAGATGTAAGAAATAGATTGCCTAAGTTTCAAGGAAATAATGCAATCACTGGTGATCAACACTTGAAGCTCTTTTTCAATATGATGCAAGACTTTGAAATAGAATTTGCGGATGTATAAATTAAATTGTTCATCCATACTCTAGAAGAAGATGTAAAGGAATTATATAAATCTTTGCCAGATAATTCCATTGATTCTTGGACAGAGATGAAGAATGCTTTTAGAGATGCAGCATGGTGAAAAAAATAGACCTAGGTTTCTTTTATCAGAGTTTGAAAATATAAAAAATAATCCTAATGAATCAGTGCGTGATTTCAATACAAGATTTAACAAAACATTGATAAGGCTACCTGTTATTTTGAGGCCATGTGATGAATCATGTCTTATAAAGTATTCACATGCATTTTATAATAAATTTTCTTACTATTTGAGGATAAGAACCCCTAGAAGTTTGAGGTAGGCCTTTACCATGACTCTGTAAATTGAAAACAACATTAAAGAAGTTGGAGGAGGGTGCTAAATTGATTAACCTAGAGAAGCCTCAATAAAAAAAGGTTGTGGATCTTGAGGAAGTTGTAAAGACTTTGGTCAGGGCTATCAAAGGAATCTCTTACAAGCTAGTCAGGGTAGAGAAAAGAATTGGACAAGGTTCTCAAGGTCAACATAGGCAAGAAGGACAAGACATATTCATAAATTCATCTTAGAAATGATCATAGATATGATGATAGAGGTAAAGGATCCATGGGAGGTAGACAACCCCAAGCTAGGAAAAATAGAGTAGTGATTGATCATCTAAATACCTGAGTTTTTGTTGAAGAGACAAATGAAATTGATTGGTGTGACAAGTGTTTCTTTCCCCACCTGTCATGTGAAGTATATTAGCAAGTTGAACAAGCTAATGATGATGATGATAACACTGATGATGATGCATGCATGGTGGATTTCTCTATAAGCTCACAGAAAGGAGAAACTTCAACTGGATATTTATTTTTCCACCATTCTAATTAAAGGCATACTTTTAAATTTGTATGGAGAGAAGAAGATGTTGCACCTCATTGAAGATCCCAAAAATGCTTCTTATGAAGTGTTGTATGCTGATGTAGATGTTGATAAATTTGTTGGGTTTGCTAATGGCAAAGAGCATAAGATTGATAAATTTAAATGTCCTAAAGAAGTAGGTTTACCTTGGACCTTGTTATTTGATGGATCTTGTTCCAAACTTGGAAATGGTGTTGGCATTGTTTTGATTTCTCTAGGCCAGGAAGAGTTTATTTTTTATTTCAAACTCAACTTTGATATGGACTAACAACATTGATGACTATGAAGCACTGTTATTAGGCTTGATAATTGCATGGAAATATGGTATAAAGGATATTATTGTCAAAAGGGATTCAGAACTGATTGTTAACTAAATTAGAAAATTGTATGCTACTAAAAATTAGAGAATGAAACAATACAAGCATGTAGTTTGGGATTTGTTTAAAATGTTTGACTCTTTCAATATTGTCTACCATGATAGAAAGTTTAATGTTGTTTACAGACATGTTAGCAGTGTTAGGATCCATATTTGGGAATTGTATAGTATCTTCAATTTTGTGATTATGATATTGAAATACTAACAAAGCCATCTATCCCTGACAACGTTAAAAATTGGCAAGTGGTCGATGATGATACCCAGGTGAAATGGTTTCTGTAGAACTGAGGCAATTTTTTTGACCAAAATATATATTAGGAACCAATGGTGTGTGCTGCTGAAGGAAAGGAAACTTTATTTTCCAAAGACATCATCTAGCTGAAGAAATACATGATTCCCAGAGGTTTGGTGGAACTAGAATCAAACTTTGATAATGTTGATTACATTATTAAAAGAAGTATGTCGGTTTGAAGAGATGAGGAAAAGCATGAACTTAACCACAAAGGAAAAACTATCATAAAATATGGTCAGGAAGCAATCTTAGCAAGGAAGAGAAGCAGGACCCTATGTTCAATTGCTGAAGAAATATCATGACTGCCTAGCTTGGTCTTACTCTAAGTTGAAGGAATCTAGGGAAGATTTTTTCCAACATGAGATTCCTCTTGAATCTAATGTCAAGCCTCTTCAAGAAAAAATAGAGGCCAATCAATCCGCTCCTTTCTTTGAATATGCAAGAAGAACTGAATAAGTTAAGGGATGGAGGGATCATTCATCCCACAAGGTACTCATCTTCGATTACAAACCTAATGCCTATCAGAGAAAAGAATGGTGAAATAAGGTTGTGTGTAGACTTCAGGAACTTGAATAAAGCATCATTGAAAGATAATTACCCTCTACCAAATATGGAGAATATGCTACAATTGGTAACTAGTTCTGAGCAATTATCCACTCTAGATGGTTTCTGTGGCTATAATCAAGTTGTTATGAAGGATTTAGAAAGAATAAAGACTACCTTGACCACTCCTTGGGGAATTTATGTCTATGTTAGGATGCCTTTTAGATTAATGAATGTTGGAGTAACTTTCCAAAGAGCAATGGATGTAACCTTTTCTGTTTATATCAATGATTTCATTGTTGTTTATCAATATGATGTAATTGTGTTTTCCATAAAAATAAATGATCACTTACAACACTTGGAGAGAATTATGTCAAGGTGTAGATAGTATGGTGCATATCATTGAATCCCAAGAAGTGTCATTTTTTAGTGCAAAAGGAAAATCTGTTTGGTCACATTGTATCAAAGGAAGGGGTCATTATTGATCTTGAGAGAGTGGAAGCCATTACCAAGGTTCCAATTCTGAGAACTAAGAATGGATTTCAATCCTTTTTGGAAAAATAAACTTTATCATAAGATTTGTGTCTAATTTTGCTGAGCTGACCATCCCCATTACTAGCATGCTAAAGAAGGATAAAGTTATCAAATGGGAAGAAGCTTCCATTAAAGATTTCAATTGAATCAAAGAAGCATTAAAGCATGCCCCTATTTTTGCATCTCCAAATTACAATAAGCCTTTTCAAATGTTTTCTTTTTCTTTAGAAAACACCATTGTATTTGTATTATTGCAGAAGGATGATGAAGGGCCTGAGAGACCAATTTCCTTTTTTAGTAAGGAATTGTAAGGAGATGATTTGAAGTACAAAACCATGGAGAAGCAAGAATTTTCCTCGGTGAAAGCAACAAAGTTTTTCAGACCTTACATCTTGAGCTCTAAAGTTCTTGCTTATGTTTCGCACAACATGATGAAAGACATCTTATCAGAGATGGAGGTCTCAAGAAAAAGATATAGATGGGTGAACAAGTTAAAGGAACCATGACACATATATTCAAAACAGGAAAATTGGTAAGAGGTTTAGGCCTAGCTAAGATTATGGCTAAGAGAAAACTTGGAGATTATTGAGATACATGAGGAAAGAAGGGCATCCCATCATCGACATGTAAAATTAAGAGAGAAATAGAAGAAGCTATTTGATAAAAAGGTGAATCCAAAAGCTTTCAGTGTGGGAGATCTTGTGTTATTGTGGGATAGTAGGCACGAGGATAAGGGAAAACATGGAAAGTTTTATGCATTTTGGATGGGCCATTATTTAATTGACATTAGAATTAGTGAACATACCTTCTTCTTAAAAGACCTAGATGGGGAATTGCTTGAATTTTCTGTTAATGATAAGCATTTGAAATATTTCCTTGATTGATTTCTCATAATCAAGGTATGCACCATTGTATAGTGTAAAGTGCTGGATTTTTTTTTTGTCTTTTTGTTTTATCGGTTTTGGTTTGCCCTTGTCCTTGGTAGGAATTTTTATTGGTTTCTAAGTTTTCAATTGGAGGGTTGGCTTGTGACTCCATAGCACAATGGTTTATTTTTGGCACTTGGTATTATATTTTTTCTTATGGAACTCACTGGGAATGCCCATCCCTAATTCAGATATGATGTTGATGCTCGATTTGATTATGCCCTAGTTTTCCCTTGAAATTCTTCAATCTACGGGCTCTGTCGTATTTTATATTCCCTTGAATGGATGCGTGAAAGATTTTCTTCATTTGTATGCTGTTGAATATCCTTCTCCATGGTCTTCAATCACATTTGGGCCTTGTATCATTTCCAAATTCTTTTTCCTTAAAGAAAAATTCAATTCTGGGTGCAAATGGTGATTTTCCTACATTTTTACAATTTGACAGGTGTGTTTCCCACATCAAATTATATTCCAACATTTGTGGAAACGTGGTCTTTTATGATTGGATGCAGACCGATGGGTCTTTTTGGTGAAATTTGCCACTTTTTTCAAATTTGTAAAAATACCAAATTGACCCCGCAGCCTTGATAGGCTTCGATTGCCTATTCAACAATTATGAAGCAGAAGGGAAAAAGTCTTACTTTGACCCTGAAGAAGGACATGTGGTAGGTTTTGATGTTATAAGAAGGAAAGTGGGTCGAAAAGGAATTTTGAAACTTTAAGGCCCACTTCAACTCAAATCATGTCCACGTGGAGGGACGACGCGCATTTTAAATTTACCTCTGGGTCGTATCTTAGCAGTTACACCAAGGAGACACATGGAGGCTTCCACTAGTTCCTCTCTATACTTAAAATTTTCAAGAAAATTTCTAAGGCTTGGGACACGTGTAGGGCCCGTGCTTGTTTAGGACCTATCCCGGTACCTTAATTTTGAATAAGATCTAAAGGGACGCGTGGAGGTTTCCACTAGGTCTTCCCATACTTAGACTTTTCAATGACCGAAGAAACTTTCTCAGACCCTAGGGACGTGGTGCCTTCCACTGGTCCATAAAAAATTTCAACAACTTTATTAGACTGAGACACGTGGTGAGCCTGTGTTTTGTTTAGGGTCTCCATTTTTTGGCACCATATCAAAAGTGCACCAAAGAGACACGTGGAGGCTTCTGTTGGCTCCTTTTTATACTGAGACTTTTTCAAAGGCCAAAAGGAAATTTTCTTGGGCCCAAGGCACGTGGAGAGCTTACACTCATTTGAGGTCTCACCTCTAAACTTCATATTTAAGGCTGTGCCAAAGAAACATGTGGAAGGCCTACGTTCATTTAGGAACTTGCCTCTATACTTCACCTTTTTAGTTGTGCTAAGGAAACACATGGACAATTCTGTTGGATCCTCTTTTTACTTGGATGACTCGAACTCACAACATAGGTAATGTGTGATAATCCGTGTGCGGACATTCATTTCTTAGAGGCAAAAATGCAGGCATCCATGCGAGGGCACTCATTTCTCAAGGTATTTCCTTGAGGGTAAAAATGATTACTTATCGGACCCAGCTATACAGAGCCACCTGAAAATGACTAAAATGGGGATTTCTCACATGATAGAATAAAATAATTTTTAGAAGAATTTTCAAAAGGCTATGGTGTGGCATCCCGATTAAGGTTGAAGTTATAAGAACATGATTAGTTCATAATTTGTCCACCTAGTAGCTTTCAGGGTTCAATTTGTTAAACATCACTTTCTGAGAAAAATTGGTAGCAAGCAAAGGATTCCTCGAAAATTATTCTTTTACGGGGAAAATTTGGGATCAGTGAGCAAGTGAAATGTATAAATGCAATGAGAATAGTCTTGAAAATGGTCAGGGGTTTAATTTTTAGGAGAAAATTTGAGAAAACCCATTTTCCTGAGAGGCCATATGATAATCATGTTAATTTCCTGTGTTTTAGATTTCAATCACGTCAAGATGGTTGTGATTGTATAGCCATTAACAAGCTCTAAGAATGGTAATGAAACTTTCCTCTACTAAAAAATCTAATAGATAGTGAATTAATTTGTGTTGATCTTGGGGAAATTTGTGTTTGCTTTTATTTCAAAATGTTTTCAAATGGTTTTTATGTTCCTATTGTAATATTTTTTTTAAAATCCCTCTGAATCACACAGGATCTCATCCCTGTGATAGTTTAGTTGCATTTACAATTTCATTATGAGAAGATCCTTCATCCTGTAATGATATAAATAATTCAAAATCACTTTACTGTCATTTTGTTGATAAAGATTGTCTGTAGGCCTTTGAGTGTATCTTACGCATGAGGAACCATGGGTCTTTAATATTGAATCGAGTCTTTATGTTGTGCCTTCATGTTGAATTATCAAAGATTGTGTGAAATATTACAAATTTGGGTCACCATTAATGCACACCTTCTGGTTGAAGGAATATTTTAGCTATTCTAAATTATTCGTTCATTTAGTTTTCCAATTCTTGTGAAGGTTCTCAAAGACCTTACAAAATCAAGTTTATTCTACTTAATCTCCCACCCAAAATTATTCAAAAATAATGAATCCTACTTGAACTAACCTTGTTTTCCCTGTATGTCCATAAATGGATAAATTCTACTGCCAAAATATGCAGAAGCAATCAAGATTCGATAATGTATTTAGTAACCTTAACCTTGTTTAAAAAATATCACCATTCTTTAGAAATGAAAACACTTGAGATTTAAATTATGGTGTGCATTTATCATATTTTCTTAAGGTTTCCTTTCAAATCTTTGCTAAGAAGGATATCTTCATTCTCCTTCATCAACAAAGGTTATGAAATGGGTCCTCTCACCCTGTTTGAAAGGCACAACCTTAAGTAGTGATGATAGATCAAATCCTTTTGAAAATGCTATCCATTTATCCAACATTTGAGTGACAAAGAGCCATCTGAATCACCTCCCCAGCAACAAAATGACATATAATATGATCTGTCTCTCTTTGAGTGTCTTTTTAAAACTATGATGTTGATCAACTTCCATGGGAGACTTAATTTACGATACCAACACACTTTATGCTCACAATAATTCAAACTGGTGTGCATTGGTCTCCTAAGGAATAAAACAACCACAAATCATTGTAATAATTATCAGGGGTTTGAACTTCAACGAACCATGTTTTATCAGTTTTTACACAATCATCTTCACCATCAATAAATGGAATTTCCTTGTCTGGGTTCATGGTAATAAGAGCCATTTTTTTTGTCACAAATATTTTTAGTGTAATATATACAAAAATATTCACAGACTTAACATTTTTATAAAAGTAAAAAGTTGGATAGCGTTCAACTTTCCATTTAAAACATTATTCTTTTTCAATGATTGCATCTACCAATAATAATTTTGTTTGTTTGTTTTGAATGGGAAGATGCCTATTTTCATGTGATAATTTTTTTTCTTTATATTAGTGTAATACATATCAAAATATTTGAAAAATTTACATTTGTTATAAAAGTAACAAGCTACGATAACATTCAACTTCCCATTTTAAACACTATTCATTTTCTATGATTGCATCTACCCATGATAAGTTTTTTTTGTTTTTATTGAATGGGTTAATGTCCATTCTCATGTGATATAATTTTTTGTTTATTTGTATTGAATGGACAGATTCCCATTCTCATGTGATAGAATTGTTTTTTATATTGAATGGGTTGATGCCCATTCTCATGTAACATAACTATTAGAAGAATAAAAATTATCTTCAATTTGTAATTATTTAGATTTATTAGAATGTGAAAGTGGAGTGAAAAATTTTTAAAAAAATTAGAATGTGCAAATAGCAATTCCCCTATAGGAATTATGGACAAATAAGAATAAATATTAGAGATATTAAAATGATATGCCCATTCCCATATAGGAATCATGGAAGAAGAAAAATATAGTTTAGAGGTATTAAAATGAATGTAATTAATTTATTGTAAAAGGAAATATGTTTCATTATGTTACTTTTACTCTATCTAATTTGCATGATTCAGAGTTTCAAAAAGATTTGAAACTCTGAATTTTTATGTTAGTTTTACTCTCTCCACCATATTTTTTCATCCTTTCTGTTTTAAACGGGAAGATGTCAATTCCCACATATAACTAATAGAAAATAAATAGATATAAATTTGTTCATTATCATGTATAACTAATAGAAATCATTGATATATCTAATTTAATACAAGAAGAATAGATATAAATTTAAGCTCAACATATTATATTTACTTTCCTTTAACATTGTAAGATTATTCAAATGCAAACAAACATTGTTTGTTTTATAATAATTTTTCAAGTACTTTTGTGATTCCAATTACTTTATCTATACTCTATTTAAGTGTTTATAAATATATCATATTAGTTGGACTATCCATGGCCGAGCTAAGTGTTATACTACATAACCTCTAGAGGGATCAAGCCTCATATAGTTCTCAATTTCATATTAAAGATCGTAGTAATATAAGTGAACCATTTCATTATGAAGAAAAAGTGAAGCGTCAAGATATTAATAAAAGTGAAGCATATCTTCTTGAATATGTGATTGAAGCACATAATGGTCTTGCATTAACAAACATCATCGTGAATCAAATATTAAGGATTAAATGATAAACTTCCATTATGACTGCTGGTTGAATATTCCTTATTGAAGAAATGATTAGATGGTCCTGTTTTCCTGCACCCCATCCTGAAACTTGAACAAAATAGGAAATCATTCACTTCATATGTCAAGTTCTTCTTTATAATTATCAATTTTGGTATTGCTTGTATTACAATGATAATAATGGGCATATGCCCATTCTCATACAAATGAACATTTTTATCTTGAACAGATGCCTAGTTTCTTATAGTAATAATTGAAGAAGAATTTAGGTTGAATTTATAAGTTGAGAAATAAATATATAGTGGTTAAATACAAGTTAATTATAAAATTTTTTGTTATCAACTTCATCCAAATATCTTCATCATACTAAAATAGCATATTTTACTTTTCCAAGAATTCCTTATACTTCCCATATTGCCTAACTATTAGAATTAGCATCTGTCCATTTTAAATATTCGCATAAAAGGATGTAATTGAATATATTACTTTTACAATAATTTCTCATACTTCTCATATTTCCTAACTATGAGAATGGGCATCTGTCCATTTTAAACATTATCATAAAAGGATGTTGGAGAATTTATCTTTCTTTCTATATTGAGTTTATGATAATAATATCTTCATCATAATAATATAACATATATTATACTTACAAGAATTTTTCATATTTCCCATATTCCCTGAGTACAAGAATGGACATCGGTCCATTTTAAACATTATCATAAAAGAATGTGAGGATGGGCAACTGTCCATTTTTAAATAAATTAAATATTACCTCTATTTCATTTTATATTTCGTTTATGAGAATATATATAGAGGTTAAATTGAAATTCCATATTCCCATTCTCATCATAATCATCGAGGTATTTGTTTATATGAGAATTGGCATATGCCTATTCTATCAATTCTAATTCATTGAAGCAATATTGAACTTAATCATTTTTATATGACTATAAAGGATGTGGGAAAGGGAAATTGTTCATTCAAAAAAAAATAAAATTATTACCTCGATTTCTCTTCTATGATTCTTATATGAGAATGGGCATATACCCATTCGATACAAGTTAAAATTATTTGTGAGAATTGTGTCTAAGTTTATTTTTCTTCTATGATTCTTATATGAGATAAAAAAATGTTTTTTTTGTATGAGTATAGACTCATTTTCATACATTATCTTAACTTCTATGATTCTTATATGAGATAAGGAATGTTTGTTTGTATGGGAATGGGCATATGCCAATTCTACCTATAACGACCCAAAAAACCACACACGAACAACACAGTGAAATACAGGATACCTTTTTTTTTTTACTTTCCCATTTTGTCTATGTGTATTGCCTCATTTTCATTTTTCTTTGACACACTTACTCACTTCTTTTTTCTTCTAGTATTATTATATAAAAATCACAAGGGGGAATATGCTAAATAGCCAAAGCTTTCTTTTAATACAATTTGATAGAAAATGTTTGTTTGTATGAGAATGGACATATATACCCATTATGTCTATGTGTATATCAAGGCATCATTTTCATTGTTCTTCTAAGATTCTTATATGAAAATGGGCATATGCCCTTTTAATACAAGATAGAAAATGTTTGTTTATAAGGAGAATGGACATATGCCCATTCTGTGTATGTGTATTGTCTCATTTTCATTGTTCTTATTACGCATTTTGCATTTTTCTTCTATGATTCTTATATGAGAATGGGCATATGCTCTACCAAAACATTAATATAAGATAATCTTATCTCTCATAATTACACCCTTGTTTAGAGATGACAGCAAGTGACATAATAATGGGGTTCTAATACCCCCATTGCTTTATCTATCACTTCATCATGTAGCACAACAATACAATAGAAACACCTCAGGTAAGAATTCCTTTGTGTATACCTATTGTTGTTGGTGAGTCTCTGGTATCAAGGAAGATTCCTTAATGATGTATCCTAAACTAATATTTTGGGGTTTTGAGGGTAAAATATTACTGTAATCTCTAAATCATCCCGCCACCACTTTAAATGGGGTGATACACCAAACTTATTGAGGGCTTTGGCTAAGTATATGCACAATATATTGACGTATACAAATAGATTACTGAGGAAGCACGAACCAATAGGTTACACTCAGTTTGATCCTAAGACAAACACTTGTGTGTTGTGGGGAGTAAATCAAAACAACACAATAGCAATGCTCCAACATGCACACTAAGAATATATATAAGTCACCAAATTTTCAACAAGGTAAGGTAATTAATCATCACGGAATTAATATTCACAAGTACTAATGGAAAGATACACACCACTACAAATAATTGGAAAGGTAATAATTAAAAGACAGGATATTTTTTTTTTGTTCTCATTTGAGTGCAAAACTAGCAAAAAATATGCTTCAACACTCCTCTATCCATAGGTGTGAAATTCCTCCTTGTGTTTTGCTAATGTACACAATATATAGAAAAATACTTCACCCAACCCCTACTAAAAATAGACTACAATCTGTACTCACCCATGCATGCATATTTTCACCCTTTTTTCATGAATAAATAAAGTTTGTTTAATAAAAATAGATATGTTGTCTCATTTTCATTGTTCTTATTACGACTACAATAAGGCATTAATAGATAATCTTATCTCCTCATTACAAAAATACACTCTAGTCAAAGCATAGTTAATTGTTCTATTTTAATGCAATTGATATACTTGGGTGAATATTTTTGCTAATATTAGCCACTTGCTTGTAAATCAAAACAACACAATAGCTAACATGCACACTGAATATATATAAGTCACCAAATTTTCAACAATCAGGGAATTAATATTGTACTAATGGAAAGATACACACCACTACAAATAATTGGAAAGGTAATATTTGTTCTCATTTGAGTGCAAAACTAGCAAAAAATATGCTTCAACACTCCTCTATCCAGAAATTCCTCCTTGGTTTTGCTAATGTACACAATATATAGAAAAAATCACCCAACCCCTACTAAAAATAGACTACAATCTGTACTCACCCATGCATGTGAATAAATAAAGCAATAAAAATAGATATGTTGACTACAATAAGGCATTAATAGCCCTCATTTACACTCTAGTCAAAGCATAGTTAATTGTTCTATTTTTGCAATTGATATACTTGGGTGAATATTTTTGCTTATGCCACTTGCTTGTTGTGCAATTGATATACTTGGGTGAAATTAAATTTGTCTTCTTCTTTGTTTTGTCCTTTAGTGATCACATGCAAAATAATACTCCTTTGTGTGAGCAAAATAATTCCCTTCATGTCTTTAATAATTAGAAAAAAAAATTCACTTGCAATGTGCGGACCATCTGTAGGCATGTACACAATAACAATACCATTATTTTGTGAAAAATAAGGTAATTAGATCCACTTTGCTATCATGAATACCTATAATTTTGACCTTTGTGCATACATTATCTCCCTCCATCATTGCCATTATTTTGATTTGACCCATCATTTGTACCACCATTGCAAACTTGGAGACTTGATCAAACGTAATTGACCCTTTTAACATGGCTATGCATATAATAATCTGTATTTGAAAATACTCTATTTAAATCTTCTTTTGAAGGTATAAGGCATTGGCCACTTATTTTGTTAATAATCACTATTTGGTTAACATTAAGTTCTCCACGATTTATATGGCGTATATCTTGGTCCCTTTTGATCATTAACCACCATTGTTACAAAACAATAAACAACAGATCTTAGTTTAAGGTCAGAAGTAAATAATCATTGTTCAAAAGTATGTCCCCCTCCATTAGGGCTTGACCTGTATGATTGCAATGTTGGTGTTTTTAAAACCCAACACCATTTAGGGTTTTCTCTTAAGCTTGACACATGGCAATGTTCAACTCAGGTTGAGTTGATTTTGTATGGAAAATGTTTGGAAACCCTAAATCATTTTCATTTCACTTAAGCCCTTGTTGGGCTGGAAAGGCCTTGCAAATTTATTCAACGGCCAAGAATGGGGATTTCACTAGTTTTATGGTGGACTCTGTGGGAAACCCTATCAAACCGTGGTGGTCATGGATCCTTTGAAGCTTTTGTTTCATTTTCAAAACTTGTAAGTTGATCTCATCCTTCCATTACTTGACACTGTATTCGTTGGACTTTTAAGTCGAGCTTATTTTCGTTTGGTTTTTGTTGGGTTTCTTCAGATCCATGCATCGATTTGGCATTTTAGCTTACTGTTGGTTGATTATTTGAATATAAGTTTTCCTTACATGAGGTAAGGCTTTATTCTTTTCTGATCCTAAATATTTTCTGTACACATTATGCCCCCTTTTAAGCTCTTGTCTGGGAAGTTTGGACCATTATTTTCCTATTTTAACTCAGTCACGACCATTCTTGTTTGAATGAGCGCGTTGAAAAGTGATTCAACCTTGTATCTTTGTTCTTTCTAAATATTTAACTGCCACTATCGACCTCAAGTTATGTGATTTGTGTTTTCTTGTTTATTGCTTTGAAGCTCGCCAATTTTTTGAATATTTTTCTCATACTTCTGTGGGTCAAACTCATGTAGAAATATTTTGTATTTAAAACTGGGCCATATTCTTGCATGGCCACTCTGTAGGATTTTTCTCTAAGTGTTTGTGTTATTCATTACCCTGGAGGTGAATGAAAATATTCCTTTCCATCTCGAAACTCCAGATATAAGTGTTTTAAGTTCTGGTTATTCATTATTTTGCATTGTTTGCTACTCGAACCTTCCATTCCTTCATGTGAGCTTCTATGGCCGCCATTAACTGATAATATGAGGTTTATTCTTTTTTAATCTACATACATAGGTTTCTGTAACCGTTCTTTTCAAAGATACAAGGTTATAAAGGCCATTTTCCAAGCATAATTAGCTAAACTTGTTCGTATTTCCTACTTTGTGGAAATAACTTCTCTATTTGCATGTATTAAAACACTTCTTTCTTACCAAAAATGCAAATTCAAATTTCACGTTGTGGGTATTGGTGTATTTTGTGCACTTCATTGTTTTGACCTGGTTTTGACATTTCCTCATTTTTGAAACTTTGTGACTTGGTTTTATAACGATGACCCATTTTTGAAGTTTCTTGAGCATTTGGTCTTCGTAGTTCATAATGGATTAAATACCCTTTGTGGGGTCTTTGCGTTCTTGCGTTGGCTATACTGGATCTTCACGTTTTGAGCCTTTTCGTGCTAACTGTAGCTTTAATATATTAAAATGTTCTTTTAATCTGAACTAAACTGCAAGATGGCTCCTATATGAAATGGATTAGCACATTTTGACTTGCATTGTATAGACTACAAAATGATTGCAACTTTGAAAAACTTGCAAATATGTGCTTTTGATTCTTCAATAGAAAATGCACTTCCTTATTCTATTTGTGCTTTTCTTGAGTTTATGGAGAATATATTTGTGGGACCATTTACTCACCGAAAGAGATGTGAATGCTTTGTAATCTATTGTATGTTGTTTAATTGTATCATTATGAGATCTAGAATGTATCCTCTAGGTTTCAAATCCAAAGTTGTAGCTGCAATCTTTGAAATTTTCACTGGTTTACTAGCAGCTTCTTTGATGGCTGAAAGGAACTATTTAGAACTTTATTTCGTGTTCCTTCATGAAGCAAGAATGGTCTCATTATTTGATTCTTTTCTTAGTTATTCTCTCCTTCCATTTATCTGTAAATCCTGTAGCTATGTGTTATCTTGATTCAACTGAAAACTGAAATATTGGTAAGGACATTATACTTCCATAAAGGAGTATTAAAAACGCTTCCGCTTGTTGATACTTTGTTCAAGACTTGTAAAGATGTGGTTTTAAGAAACCAAACCATGGAAAACTTGACTTTTGAGCCTTCTGCAAGGCACGAGTGTAATATTCTTATAAGTTTTATGTTCTTTGAATAATTGCACTTGTACTTTGATTCTTACATGGATGGAAAGCTTTGCAAGTTATATGTCTGTCTTGGTCCTATAAGGTTGAAAAATATAATCTTATTCCTTGTAGAAACACATTGATCCTTGTTCACCTTGATTAGGTGGTTGGACATTATGCTTTTACTGATTTTCCATAACTGTAGATTGATAAGCTTGTACTTAATGCATTGCAACTATATCTTGGACTCATTTCTATGCACTATTTGATTCATCTATACTTGTTCATATGTTTGAATTATTTTATTTGTACGAAATGTACTTGCGAATTTCCAGTGAATACAATAATTATACTTTTTCGAATGTATGCTTTTCTAAATTTGCAAATATAATGAGTTGAATAAAACGTTGAACTCAATATTGACAACCTTCTCTCTTTATTTTCCTCAGGTACACTGATGCAGTTTGCGGAGGAGAACTTGGAGCAACAACTCAGAAAGAAAGAAAAACATCTTCAAGAAAATGGGGAGTTTCTTTTACCTCATTCTAAGTTCAATTTCATAAGAACATGCATCCATTTTGATTTGAGTAAACATAAGTTACATCCCGCGGCTTGTGTGGGAAACATTGAATTTTTTCATAAATAAATAATATTATTTCTGTAATTGATTTGTGTACTTCCTTTTATTTTCATCTCTTATGATATGTAATGATTGTATGATGAACTAAACAACTCAATAACATACTTAATAACAATTAATCATAGGAAATGATTAAATTGAAAATACATGTAACTTAATAATGAACATTTGTAAAGCAAACAAACTATATTTTCTATTTTTGGAGTCCAAATCCTCAAGTTTGCCTCTATCTCCACCTTCATCAAGATTGTACCTTATTTCTTCAGAGATTTTGCACATCTTTGATGGAGGTGAACATGGGATAACATCATACTTGAGTTGTTGCATTCTACAACAACACACATAGCTACATTTCCCCTTGTTGATTCACTTAACTACAAACATAGTTTAACTGTAAATTACCCCTTAGTTAGTTTCATTCATCAACTCCTTCCATCAAGATAAAAAATTTTGAGTTGCTTATTTTGGCACAAGTGCCAAAACTGTCAACAGATAAAAAGTGGCTCATTTTAATTTTTCTTGTAACTCAAGTTTTCCGCCATTAATAAATGTTTTTTTTCAAAAAATAATAAAAATGAATTGCTCTAAATGTTTTTCCAAGAATTCCTCATAATTTCCATATTTCCTAACTATTAGAATGAGCATCTGTCAATTTTAAATATTCTCAAAAAAGGATATAATTGCGTATATTACTTTTACAATAATTTCTCATACTTCACATATTAGTTGACTATGAGAATGGGCATCTGTCCATTTTAAACATTCTCAGAAAATGACGTTGGAGAATTTATCTTTATTTCTATATTGAGTTTATGAGAATCATATCTTCGTCATAAAGATATAGAATATATTATTCTTACATAATTTCTCATATTTACCATATTCCCTGACTACAAGAATGGACATCTGTCCAATTTTAACATTCTCCTAAAAGAATGTGAGAATGGGAAATTGTCCATTCTAAAACAAATTCAATAGTACCACTATTTCTTTCTATATTGAGTTTATGAGAATATATAAAGCGATTAAATTGAAATGCCATATGCCCATTCTCATCACAATCATATAGGTATTTGTTTGTATGAGAATGGGAATATATTCCTATTCTAACTATTCTACCTCATTTAAGCAATATTGAACTTAATCATTTTTATATCACTATAAAGGATGTGGGAAAGGGCAATTGTCCATTAGAAAAAATAATTTTTATTACCTTTATTTCTCTTGTATGATTCTTATATGAGAATGGGTAGATGACCATTCAATACAAGTTAAAAATGTTTGTGAGAGTTCTTTCTAGGTGTATTTTTCTTCTATGATTCTTATATGAGATGAAACATGTTTGTTTATATGAGTATTGCCTTATTTTTGTACATTATCTTAAATGATATGATTTTTATATGAGATAAGAAATGTTTTTCTATATGAGAATGGGCATATGCCCATTCTTCCCATTCTATCTATGTGTATTTCTTCATTTTCATTGTTCTTGTTACTCACTTCTTCTTTTTTTCTAGGATTATTTTATAAAAATGGGCATATGTCCTTTCAATACAATATATAAAATGTTTGTTTGTATGAGAATGGACACATGCCCATTTTTTTATGTGTATTGTATCATTTTCATTGTTCTTCTAAGATTATTATATTTAAATGGGCACATGCCCTTTCAATACAAGATAGAAAATGTTTGTTTGTATGATAATGGACTTATGCCCATTATGTCTATGTGTATTGCCTCATTTTCATTGTTGTTGTTACTCACTTTTCATTTTTTATTCTATGATTCTTATATGAGAATGGGCATATGCCCTTTCAATAAAAGATTAAAAAATGCCTCATTTTCATATTTGTTGTAACTCACTTTTTATTAGGAATATTTTGCTTAGTGTTCACATATATTATTGGCAGTATAAACACTATGTAATAATTAATATATTGTGGGTTACTATGATATCCACGTGAAGTTATTAAAAAAACTTCATGTATATACTTATATTGTGTGTAACTCTCCTAAATAATTGTAACGAATTTTCCTATATATGTGAAGAGATTATATACAAAATATTAATAAAAAAGAATTGTTTTGTTTGGCTTATCCTCCTCTCACATCTAGTATCAAAATGAACATCCCTATCTTTGATGAAAGATTAAAAAAAAATTAAGGGAAGTGTCATACTATGTTTTTCCTAAGAGATGAGATTTATCTAAAGTAAGTATTTGAATTTTATATCTATTTTCTTTATATGTTTTGTGAGAAATCCATATTTCATGTCTTGAAGTTAGATCAGACGTTCACAGACGTGGATTTATCAGACCACGTGCTTCCTCTATCCCATTTTGCACCTATGCACTTCTTAGGATTCAGGTCTTCCTATACATTCAATACAAGAACTATGCTTAACTTACTATAAAATTGATGGGATCCCCTCATATTTTTCTAACTCCCCTTCCTGAAGACTCATGAGGATTTCACAATTGTCATCAAAAAATTATTGATTAGATCTATAAAGGTATTATAAACATATTTTGAGATAGATAAAGATATATTTAACATGGGACATTTAGTGTGCATTATAGGGTTCCAGTTAATTTGGTATTTGAATGGCATGATCATTATGATAGTTTTTACACTCTGAAATCTCCTTTCTATAATTGTGTGTCTAAATCTAGATAAATATTTATTCATGCAGTTTTTATTTGGTAGCTGGGAGTGCAATTAAGAGGCATGACTAACATCAGCATGTATTATTATCACCATGACCACGATAGTGTATTTTTTGCTTCATCCTGATAACACAGAAGGAGAACACGTTACTCACAGAGATCTAGTGTAGAAAGATATTGTTGTGAATGCATTTTGAGAAAAATCTCAACGCAGTCTATTTGTGTGAGGCATAAATAAAGGAGAAAGAATAGAGATATGTTATCTCATATTATTCTATTAAATAAAGGAACCACGTACAATATTTATAGGTACGTGAATAAACAAGAACCCCCTAAATGGATGGATAAGTTACAAAGAAGAAGGAGAAAATAATTTAATAGGTAGGAACTAGTCTAATAAGAAAAATTAAGTAGGTAGGTTATGCTAACATTCCCCCCCTAATTACATTATTCTTGCAAATATGACCTCTGGAGAGATCAAATTTAACTTTTCCAAGAGCCTTGGTGAGAATACCAACTACTTGTGCTTCTGTAGGACATTACTGGAGCTGAATATGATGGTTCAAGACGTGCTCTCGAATAATATGACACTAAATTTCAATATGTTTCATTTGTTCATGAAATACTTGATTTTTCATGAGCTTTAACACACTTTGATTATTGCAATAGGGAACGGGTGAATGTTTTTCAGGAATTCCCATGTCATCCAAAATGTGACATAACCATATCAATTCACACAAAACTCCTCGTTTAGTGCAATATTCTACCTCTGTGGATGAGATAGAAACAACATTCTGCTTCTTGCTTATCCATGAGATGCGTCTAGATCCGAGATGAAACATGTATCCTGTAGTTGACTTCCTGCCATCAAAAAATCTAGCATGGTCTTAGTCGACGTATCCCTATAAGAAGAATTGATCATTCTTTTGATATTTCATACCAACCATAATCAAATGTTACTCAGACATATCTCAATACATGCTTTGTTGTTGTCTAATGACATTGCTTTGGCTCCTGCATGAACCTGGAAAGATAGCAGACAGAAAAGCATAGATCTGGTCTGGTATATGTCAAGTAGATGAGCCCTCCAATATGTTTCCTGTAGAGTGTAGCATCTACTTGAGGTGAGTCCTAGAATCTTGAAATTTGTAAGCCTTTTTCCATGAGCGTGGATATAGGTTTAGAATCAGACATTCTATACTTTTCCAGGAGTGTCTTGGCTTACTTTATTTGGGATTCAAAAATGTGATGCTCCTTTTTCCAAATTTCCAAGCCAAGACAGTAATGTAGTAGCCCCAAATCTATCATGTTGAAGGTTCTTTATAGATCATTCTTCACATTATCAACCTAATCTTCTAAACTGCTAGTGATCACAAGATCATCTACATATACAACAAGAATGACAATTTCCTTGCCTACCTTATTTATATACAAATTTGAATATGAAGGGCTACCAGTGAACCCATGCTACAAAAGGCAATCATCGATCTTGATATACCATGCCCTTGGAACTTGTTTCAGTCTGTGCAATTATTTGATGATATGACATACATTCTTAGGATGCTCTTCATCAACAAATCCTTCAGGTTGGGTCATGCACACTTGTTCTTTCAGATCACCATTTAGGAAAGCAATCTTGATGTCCATCTGTTGAAGTCTCCATCCTTTTTTTCTTCTAGTGTGTAAAACACTCTGATGGTCTTGATCTTCGTA
Organism: Taxus chinensis; assembly: GCA_019776745.2. Lineage (NCBI taxonomy): Eukaryota > Viridiplantae > Streptophyta > Pinopsida > Cupressales > Taxaceae > Taxus > Taxus chinensis. The sequence continues at coordinate 844,198,168 of CM034148.1, forward strand.
GTGGGTGCAAAGGTTTATTCATAATTGATGCCCTCTTTCTGAGCATATCCTTTTGCTATAAGATGTGATTTATTTTTTTTGATGGATCTATTTGTATTAAATTTTGTCTTGAATACCCATTTGTAACCCATGGTTTTATTTCTTGTAGGAAGATCGAAAAGTTCCCATGTCCAATTTTTCATAAGTGAGTCATATTCTGTATCCATGGCTTCCTTCCACTTAGGTTGACTAAGTGCTTCACGAACATTTTCTTGCTTGGATATATTAATCAGTGAACTCATTAGTGAAAATTTTACCTCATTTCTTGTTTGACTTCTTATTTTGACTCTCGATGATTTATCTAGGAGTTGTTGCAAATGTGAGTGCTTGATGGTGCTTTATACCAACTTCAGATGAGAACTTGTCTTCTTTTGATAATAACTATGTGGTTGCCATGTGGATTGATGTGGAGTCACATTCTCCAGTTCTCCAAGTTCAATAAATAGTTGTCCTAGCAGCAGTTCTTTTCTCTGTGTAGTCTACTATGGCTGTTCATCTGATTTAGAGAATAGTCAGTGAGAGGTGGTTGGTAATTGTTCTTCTGATGTCACTATAGAGTCAAACAATGACTTGTCACAAACCACATCCTGACTCTCATAATTTTAATTTATCTGAGGATCCATGAGACGATATTCCTTCAAGGTAGTGGTATAGCCAAGCAGGATGCATGGGAGGGTCTTTGGTTCAACGTTCTTTCTCTTCTGATTTGGGACATGCATGTATGTTATGCAGCCAAATACTCGCAAATGATAAATTGATGGCTTTCTACCACTCCACAACCTATTCTAGAATTTGATTTTGTAGAATCTTTGTTAGTGCCCTGTTGAGAAGATGAATAGTTTTGTGTACTACTTCAGCCCAATAGCATTCCTCTAGCTTTGTTGTTAGCATGCAACAAGCCATATCCATCACTTTCCGATTACATCACTCAACAATTCCATTTCTCTACGGCATGTAGGGAGCAGTCAAGTTTTTCTTTATGCCTTGTTGGTTCACGAATGCCAAGAACTTGTTTGATGTGAAGTCCTCCCTTGATCTGAGTGAAGTAGAAGAAGAGGTTGGCCGGTCTATTTCACAACACAATGATAGAAGTTATGGAAATGTTAAAGATCCTCACTTTTCTTCTTTAGGAAAAACACCCACATCTTGTGAGAGTGGTCGTCCATGAACAATTGAAAGTACTTGTATCCTGAAAATGAAGTAGGAAGAGGGCCATTTGGATTGGTATGAACTACCTCTAGACGCTTCTTGGCATGGAAGGTGCTTTCCTAAAATGGATCCATGTTTTTTTTTCCTACAATACAACTAGGGAAAAGAAGTAAGGAACTAGACGATTTGGGTAGTCCATGAGCCATTTATTTTGAGATCATTTGATGCAATGAAGTAGCTGACAAGTGGCCATATCTAAAATGACAAAGTACATTAGATTGTACTATTGATGCAGATAAAGCTATTATAGAAGATGAAATAGTATCTAAACCAATAATGTATCTTTCATAAATGCTCTAGCAATAATCTTACCTTGTCATGAGATCAAACATGATTTGATGCCATTTTGGACAAGAAATTCTACCTTAAGGTGATGATTCAATAGTTGAGTCACTGACAGGTGGTTGTTAGTCAATCCAGAAACATATAGTACCTTTGTAAGCATACATTTTTTGGTCCCAAAGGAATGGTGACTCTTCATATTCCTTCTGCAACGTACTCTTTATCATCAGATATCTGAACCTAATCACCTGTGGGTTGTTTGTCTATGCAATCGAAAAGCTCCTTATCACCTGACATGTGCTTACTTGCACCAGAGTCTATCAGCCAGAAAATCTTCATGGGATGTTAAGTATGAGAGAAATGTTCAAGATTCTTACCAAAATGTGCTCTTTCTAATGTCTCTTCATTAGACTTATTATCTTGTTCGGCTCCAAGATGATCCTTATGCTTTCTCCAGCGGGGACTTCATTTGGACTTTTTAAAATCTTTGCTCCCTGATGTGCTTGTTTAACATGAAGACCCTCATTTCAAGCTATTGTACTAGCAGTGATATGTGTTGTGCATGTTGGTTCTACAAATGTGACACTACCTATTTGAATTTTGATCTTTTTGCTATTGTTTTGGTTGCACTTGATTTGTCTTCTCTGGGGGACCCTTTCAATTCTTCTGGCCATGGTATGGCTTTGAGAACAAGGATTTATCCTGAGACTCCTCTTGGGATGAATTGATGGCCTCTTCCTGCTACAAACAATTCACAAGTTCTTCTAATTCCATTATTTTTTAGATACATTCAATGTCATAACAAACACTCAAGATTGAGAAGGGTGTGCTCTTAAGGTGATCGGTATGAGAATTTTTTCATCCACTGCTTTACCAAGCACTAATAACTCTAATCACATCTCAGTCATACAACATAAGAACTCCTCAAATTTCTCATCTGAACCAATAGAGAGGGTGTGCAACTTTGACTGAAGATGGAGGATATTAGTCTAATTTTTGGCTTCATAAATTGTTGCCAACTTGTCCCAGGCCTCCTTTGGTTTCTCTGCATTCTAAACATGTGTTTGCACATCATTACGGATACTGAGCATTATCAACATCAAGGCATTGGCACTAGCCATTTCATACTTTATTAATTCATCAAGGGTTGTGGGAGCCATCAAAGATCCAATCCCAATGCCCTATAATCCTTCAAACTGAAGGATTATCCTCATTTTTGTTTTCCAAGCCACAAAATTAGGCCCTTTGAGCAACTAAGCATTGGAGAGAAGCAACTTTGGAGTAGACATTGTAATAATTTTTGTTATTTATTTATTCAGGAGATATTATAATTTTTGACTCACTAATGTGAAGTATGAGCTCATATATGCTCTCGATACTCGCGTGCTGAGAGACGACGACGCTTGATGAGGAGTTCTTCTTCGTCTTCACAGTTAACATCATACTCGGCTTCTAACTCTTCCCGAACTCACTTTGCTTGGTAGATGACGTTGAAAAGGAAATATTCAAGAATTCCTTGTCGAACTAACTCTTCGAAGACAAGATTTTCGGTGTTCCAAAGCTCATTCAGCAAGGAAAAATAGAACCCAGAACTTTCTTGAGCGTCTTGACGGTGTTCTTGTGCTTGTGAGTCTGAATATGCTCATGCACATTCGACATTCAGTGTTGGTTTGTGTGAAATAATCACCGTTACTTTAGTTGAAGATGTCTTCTTAACAGAAGGCTATATGTAGCAGTTTACTTGCACTCACACAGCAAACTTGAGCTTGCAGTAGACCACGTCTAGCATAAAACAGAAGCTCCAATTGTGTTGTTGGCATCCCAGTTTCCACGCAGCAGATGAACAAATTCCACGTAGCAGATGAAACGCTTATTCACAGCAGTCAAAAAGCTTCCTTGCAGCAGTCTAATAGCTTCCTCGCAGTAGTCTAAAAATAGCACGCAGCTTACTCTACCATGCAACAGTCACACAGCAGTCATGCAGGTCGCTGACAACAAACAAGACTTCACGCAGTAATAAAAAAGTAGACTAGATACAGCTTCTTGCAGCAAGGAAATTAAAGACTCCTTGTATTCTGACTGTCCCAATTCCCACGCAGCAGTCTCCAGTCGCTGCTATGTGCCAGTTAGCAGTCTGAATGGAGAAATAAAAAAATTTATTTCCTTTCTGGGATTTTCCATTGGATTCCTCCAATTAATTCCACACATGACAGGAGAGAAGTTTGGAATTCCATGGCTGAAACCTTTATGTCTTTTCCTCTACACAACCACAAATGATTTTTATCCAAATTTCCACATAGCAAATATGTCAAGCTTGTTTTGCAAAAAAAAAACATGGTTTTCAAAAGGAATTTTTGGGGTGCACAAATCCTCCTCCCTTCAAAGGCATCTTTCATAGGATGGAATTCTTCTCTCCATTCATAGCTTTCACGCTAACCATACCAAGAACTTAGGCTAGAGATATTTATGCTTTATATACAAAACTGTGTGGTAGAAATAAAGGAGAAAGAATATAGATATGTTATTTCATATTATTCTGTTAAACAAAGGAACCACGTACAATATTTATATGTACGTGAATAAACAAGAACCCCCTAAATGGATGGAGAAGTTACAAATAAGAAGGAGAGAATAATGGAATAGATAGATTCCAACTAGTCTAATAATAAAAATTAAATATGTAGTCTATGCTAACAATTTGATAATTCACATCTACAAATTTTAAGAGAAGTATGATTTTCTGAGAATGGCGTAGTCGCAGTTGTCATTCTTAACATCTCATGTAGCCAAGGAAAGGAAAAAATTGGAATACTAGCCTTCATGCTGAGATTTGTGTCTAGGGTAGACTGCATAGTCATAGACCTGTATTCATTTTGGATCTTCTTCCACATTCTCTGACGCCTTACATCAATCTTACCATGAATGTTTTCAAATACTTGGTTGCATTAACATTGGAGATAATAATGAGATTATTACACTCACCTAAATACATGTTTTGCTCACAACATTAATTCCACTGGATTTAATGCATCTCGTTCATGTGAGTTTGACATGTCTTCAGTGAAACTTGTTTGAAGTAACCTATACGCACTCATGGAAGACTCACTATTGACGTGTTTAAATAATGACTGAGCCTGAATATCAAAATAATAATTTTCCATAGATATTAATATATGAGTTGTTAGTTCAATGAGTTTTGCTAGTAGTCTATCTTTGTGTCAAAGAAAACAAAGTAAATTTGTTTGCGCTCTTTCACTAGTAATAAGTCCATTTGCTCTTAGCCTCAAAGTCATGTAGTTTACATAGTTTTTAATAACTAGGTGGTTATGTATTTGTAATTTTTTAGTACAAAACATAGGCCCATATTCAAGTTACTAAATAATACATAGATTTGTAGTTGTCTTTCATTATGAATCTCGTAGTTGTATTATTCAAGGTGTAAACATTTTCTTAGGTCAAAACTTTCTTTAAAGTCAAAATATTTTTGCGTGTCATTATATTGAGTCATTATCAAAAAATTTTTTTTAAAAAATAAAAATTACCTCACAAATTGCATTTTCGGTGTTAACTGACGTCTAAGTCCAAATCGAGGGGGTCCATTCCAAATTGAGCTCCATGATAAGGTTTAACTCTACTAAGTTAAGAAACATACCTACTGGAGGTAGGAGGCAAATGAAGGATGGATGGTGATCAATGCCTCTAGTCAGTCACTAATAATGAGCTCACATACAAGACTAGTGACATTTTTATTTAATTTAGTTGTTTGTTTTGAGTGGTCATGTGCATAAATAAAATATAGTTTTTACTACCTTTCCAATGATTGAATATAGGAGGATGTACATTTTGGAGCCTAAGAACACTTGTGTAGGAGGGCAGATGAAATTAAGTGATTCTCTTACTATAGAGATTCTTTGACAGTCATACTTCTAACATCAATTGATCACTGAAATATAGCATGTCACTATAAGTGAAAGTGGAAACTTTTGAGTTCATGTATGTAGGTGAATCAGTGGAAGTGTAATTATTTGGTATGGGATTCATTGTTGTGAAGATAGATTGGTCATGAGCACCAAGATCCAGACAACAAGATCCAAGATAGTAGTATGTAGACCTAGAAGTATGTAGAGGCATACAATTATGTTTGAAGTTTTTCATGATGTGCTTTCTTCCCATGTAAACACTAAGGAGGGGAATTTTAGGAATATTATTCTTAGTGTTCACATATATTATTGGTAGTATGAACATTATGTAATAACTAGTAAATTGTGGGTTGTTTCGATATCTACGTGAAGTTGTTAACACAACTTCATGTATATAATGATATAGTTTGTAACTCTCCTAAATAAATAGGAACACAATTTCCTATATATGTGAAGAGATTCTATACAGGAATATTAACCAAGAAAAATTGTTATGTTCAATCTTATCCTGCTCTAACACTTTTTTCGGCCATTAATAAGAAATTTTTCTCAAAAAAGAAAAAAAACTAATTGCACTAAATGTTTTTCCAAGGTACCATCTCATTATTTAAAACATCTAATATAAACCACTGATGTGAGTACATATTATATTATGATTAATCATTATCTTGAATACAACGTAATTTTTACTCTCTCAGAATGAAGTTTACATCATTCTCACAACAAACATAGTCATATGCCTATTATTGGGTTCAAGCCCATTCACATACAATAATCATTTTCTTTTTCGTTATTATGGATGATAAAATATTATTTCTTGTATTCAATTATTAGTATTATTAATTATTGTTGTAGATTAATTAATTAATTTTGATTAGTCCTAACATGATATGATAAATACATATTCTTTGATTTCTAATTTTTTGATAATTAAAGACTTTAAATATTTTTATCTGGCCCATTCTAAGGCACATTAAAATTAATGAGGCATTATAAGTGATGAAGCATTAATGGAGTTTATAAAGTTTAATCATATTTTTATAATATTATTTAATTATTTTCAAATTAGATTTTTATTCGTTTGATAATATAATTAGATGTCATTTTTTAACATAATAATTGAAGTTTATTAATAATATTAATTGTTGTAGTCCCAATCTTAATTGCTAGCCCTATTTTTTTGAAACTAATTATAATATTATTAATCAATTATTTAAATTAGTGTTAATCAAAATGAGCTCCCTCTTATTTTGGAGTTAACTTACTCCCTTTTAGTGCCTTAGTCCAAATTTCACAAAGTTCGGGCACTCCAGGATTTCTAGAAAATACTCCATCAGCCGTAGAGAAATTCTTCAAGCCTTTCCTAGAAAGGCCAAAGAGCTCTTTCTAACTCCTTGTATTTTTTGAGTTATGGATCGACGGAGTTAGAAGGAAAACTTTGTCCCAAGGCATACCTGCAGGGCTTGGGAGATATTTTTGCCAAGGAATCTTAGACCGGCGGGGAATTGCAGAGGAAAAAGTCCAAAAAATTCACTTTTTTCAAAAAGGTCAAAAATCCAAGTGTTGAGTCTGGAACATCAAAAAGTTAATCCTCGGGCCGACGGATGTCTTCGGAGGCAAATGAGTTTTTTTCACTTTTTATCAAAAAGTGTAAAATGGAAAAAAGTGAGCCCATGCCTCCTCTGACCCCAATGGATGCCACGTCATCACGTGATTTGTCGGAGAAAAGTTCAAAATTTTCCCAAGTTGTTTTTTGGTGACAACCTTCAGGAAAAACTGAGAAGGCCATACCCTTTTGATCAAGAGCTCCATTTTTGATGTTCTTAGTACCAGTGGAAAGACCATGAAGATTATCTTCATCATGGAGTCTTCAACTTTTTTGGATTTAGGTGAATATTTGTGGGACCAGAAATTTGAAAAAATTCCATTTTGGCATGAAAAAGATAAAAAACCAATTCCAACCACTAGATTTAATGAAGTGTAGGTCATTTTCTTGGTCTGCAAAGTAGATACATGGAATTATGAAATTTTGTATCAGGGAGCCCATCATCAATAAAGTAGGTGAATTAAAACACATTTTGAAAAGTGGTTGGTTGTCAGATCCCATATTTTTTCCTCTCCTTCTTGCATTTTTTTCTATAAAATGTAAACAGAGGCACATATTTCAAAGGTTGTTCATTCTTCTTGTGCTCCCCTCCCCCTTCTATTTCTTCCCTAGGGTGGAAATGGAGTTTAAACCTCCTCCCCTACTCTGTAAATGGTGTTCATTTCCTCTTGCCCATGTAAATGATGCTATGTGCAAACTTTTTGAAGCAATAAAAAATGTGTTTTGTGATGCATTTTGTCCATCCTTTGCTCATTTTTGGTTGTCTCTTCTTGCCTCTCTTCATTGCAAGGTATTTGTGCATGTTTTGAATGTTCATTTGAAGATCTGGGAGTTGTGTTCATGGGGTTTTGGAACATTTTCTATGTGAATCTGATCTATGGTCTATGATGTTGCTATCTATCCTTTCCATTTCTCACATTTCTTTATTCCATGGCATTTTGGTAGATGATCAACATTTTTATTCTTTGGTATATCACCGTTTTAGTGTAGGCTCTATTTTTCCTTATTTTCTTTCTCTCCTTGTCTCCTTTGAAGTTATATTAGGATTAGATTAGCTTTCATGCACTAGAATAGCTTGTGGCAGGTAGTTTAGGAAGAGGAACGAACATTCTCTAGAGGATCATTCCCATTTGCAAGTCCCACAACTTGGGGAATGATCCAATGTTATGTAAATCACACCAGATGACCCTTCCTTAGAAAAGCTAGATTCATAACTCATTTGGGGGTGTTGTGATTTCACCCTAATAGTTTTTATATTCCCAGATGGGACCTCAAAGGTCTTCACTTCATTACAACAAGATTGATGTCCACTTGTTGCAATTTCTATCTTTTGAGAAGAAACAGTTTGCACATCTGGCAACTCTATCTAGTAAATAACTCATTCTCTAAGTTATAGACCTGTTTTCCATCCATTTCCATTCACTCTTCTTTCCATATCATTTCATTCTTTTCCATCATTCCATGAAGTTGTGTACTCATGACTTCATTTCCATCATGGAATTCACATTCACAGCAATAGTAATACATTCCACCTCCAATGTGCTTTACAACTCCTTGAAATCATCATTTTTGAGTAGATTCAAGATCAACATGTTTACTCCTATGAGAAGAAGTGTCAAAATCAGTTTGGCTATGGAGATTTCCAAGAGCAAGAGGTATGCAAACAATGAATAAAATCAAATACAAGATATTGGTTTGTTGGAGAAGATCGAAAAAAATGGAGATTGGCATGGTGCAATCAAGAGTAACATCTCAAATGAAGGCATTCAGAATCAGTTGCAGGACTCCTTGTCTATGGGAAGGTCCTTTTCCAAGGAACTATAGCCCTCATGAGAAGCTGGAATTCATAATTGAGATGCTGCCCCAACCTACACGATGGAATGAGGAGATAGAATCATATGAGCAAGATTTTGAATCAACCTTGTCACTGGGTAAGTCATGTCATTCAGCAGTTCCTTGTATTTCTTCTTCTTCATCTCAAGCTTTACCATTTCAACAATGTCAATTTGTAAACCCAACCGATGTTGCTCCAATTGTGAAAATCATCCCTCCATCCCTTAGTCTTCCGTAGCATCTCATATTTTCTTCTCTCTTCTCTTCCAAATCCAAATCCCCTCCAAGAGATAAAAAAGAAACACCTTCCCCTCCAAAGAAACAAGAAGTTCCATCCCTCCACTAACATAAAAAAAATGCACAAATGATTAAATCCCGATTATGTTTCTCCTCTTGCCTTCCCAATTCCGTTAGGGAAGAAAAAAATTGCAAAAATAAGTCATGAAGGACAACAAGAAGAAGAAGTGAAAGAAGAAGAAATGATTAAGAGTTTAGTGAACTTGGATCTCAGATTTGGGATTACAAAAATTCCTTTGTTGGTTAAGCTTACATAGGAGGTAAATGTTAAAGAACCAGAGGTGGCCAAGGTTGAGTTTGTAGCAGTAGCAGTGGAGCAATAAGATCATCCTATTTTCTTAGAATGTAGTGTCCATGTTGACACTCTACTTGAAGAAATTATTGGTCCAATTCAAGTTACACAGTCAGCAATGGAAGAGGAAGGAAAATTAGTTCAAAGTCCCATTGGAAAGGAGAAAATGGGTGAGACCAAATCAGAGTTTATAGCAGTAGAAGAAGAAGGCATCATTGATAATTTCTTGCTTTCATTTGAAGGGCTTGTTTTGGTTGATGAATCGACCATGGAAAGGAATTCTAAAGAAGATTTTGCAATCCCAACTTGTCCTCTAGAGCAGCAGATTGAAGAGTTTGATTTGGCAAACTTCATGATAGATAAAGAGGTCATTCAAGAGCAAGATGGTCTTCAAGTAGTAGAGGAAGTAGAATCTTCTCCAAATCAAAAAGAAGAGGAGCACATTCCAGCTGTGGAGGAGAAAAATGAAGTTCCAAGAGATTTGAACAAAAAACAGGTTATAAAAGAACCTTTAGATCTTGCTTCCACTTCATCTCTGTCAAGATCTAACACTGGAGAAGAGTTTGATCTTCCAAAATTCTTGTTGGAGGATGAAAGAAATCATGGTAATCAAGTTACTGAACAAGAGAACACCATGGAGGAAGTTGAACATTTGTAGAAGGATAACAATGAGGTAGTTTATCTATCTCATTTGGAGGACTGTTTTTTTAGAGAAGAACCAGTTGAAATCACATTGTTTTCTGCTCCTTCATCAACCTTCCAAACATGCATACCTATTTTAATGGAGGTTAGTATTCATTTGTAGTAGTATGTACCTTATAGCAGCCTTTTCAAATCACGTTTGGAATATTTAAATCGTCCATGTTCTTCACAAGAGGAAGAAGAGAAAGAACCGAAGGGTTTCACGACTTCTTCCACTGCATTCATCCAAGAAGGTCTATAAGAGGAATCCATTTTTGGAGTTGAAAATTAGAGCGATAGGCACATCAATCAGACCAGAACTTTCCCAATTAGGTATTTGGCTTCATTGGAGCCAAAGGAGAAGCCACAACCAGTCATGCTTGCTTCAGGGCATAAGGATGAGCTACATAGTACCAAGGATCAGTCATCATACCTCTTTAATCCAAATGTAGAGAAACTAGAAGATGTATTAGATTTTTCTTCAGTTGATACTTTGGTCATTTGGGTGGAATATTAGCTTGTAGTTAGTTTTTTACTCATCCAACCAGCCATGTTCAATACTAAATCAATTGCGTGGCTGCCATTTTTGAGGAAGGGAAGCTATTTCTCCCTACCAGTTGTAGGTTTTGTTTGAATTCCCTTTTCTCTTGGTTAGAGAAGTGTAGGTAGGTTTGTTTTCAGAAAAATAAGTTCTTTTGCACACTCTCCATGTTCCATTTGGAGCATTTATGATTTTAATTTTGTATATAGTTTTCAGTGTTGTTGTATTGATTTTGCACATTCCATTTTAGTTAGCTTTTGGTGAAGATCAACTCAGATTTTTAATGGGTTCCCAAGTAATTCACAGGTCATATCTCTAGAGTTAGATTAGAAAATTGGTTATCAGGCTTGACTGCATGCCCAATGGATGCAACAAAGGCCACTGATCATTCATCCAGTAACTAAATGACCCCTGTGAGTTACCAAAGTTGTTAACAAAAATAAGCTCCCTCTTATTTTGGGTTAACTTACTCCCTTTTTATGACTTATTCCAAATTTCAAATAGTTCAGGCACTCAAATTTTTCTAGAAAATACTCCATCAGATAGAGAATTTCTTCCCCTTTCTAGAAAGGTAAAGAGCTCTTTCTAACTAGTATTTTTTTGAGTTATGGCTTAGTGGAATTAGAAGGGAAACTTTGGCCAAGGCAGACCTGTGGGGCTTGGGAGATATTTTTGCCAAGGAATCTAGAATCGGCGGGGAATCGGAGGAAAAAGTGAAATTTTTTGCTTTTGTCAAAAAGGAGAAAATTAAGTGCTGAGTTGGAATTATAAAAAACACAATGTGGGTCAATGGACCTTCAGAGACAAATGAGTTTTTTTTTACTTTTCGTCAAAAAGTATAAAATAGAAAAAAGGAGCCCCTACCTCTATTGACCCCAATGGATGCTCCATTTTTGACGTTCTTAGTACCAATGGAAAGATCTGAAGATTCTCTTCATCATGGAGTCTTCAATTTTGGATTTTGGTGAAGATTTGGGGGAGAAATTTGAAAAAAGTGTATTGACATGGAAAAGACAAAAAACTAGTTCCAACCACCAGATTTAATGAAGTATGTGTTTTAATTCTTCCTTTGTTCATGGGCTCAATGCAAAAGTTCATAATTTGATGTATCTACTTCACAGACAAAATTTCTCACTTTTTTTCTATAAAATATAAACAGAGGCACATATTTCAAAGGTTGTTCATTCTTCTTCTCTACCTCCCCCTTCTATTTCTTCCCTAGGGTCAGAAATGGAGTTTGAACCTCCTCCCCATGCTCTATAACTGGCGTCTTTTTCCTCTTATCTATAAATGATGCTCTGTGCAAACTATGAAGCAATAAAAAATGTGTTTTTTGATGCATTTGTCCATCCTTTTCTCATTTTTGGTTGTCTCTTCTTGCCTCTCTTCATTACAGGGTATATGTGCATGTTTTGAATGTTCATTTGTAGATATGGGAGGTGTGTTCATGGGGTTTTGGAACATTTTCTGTGTGAATCTGATCTATGGTCTGTGATGTTGTTGTCCATCCTTTCCATTTCTCATCTCTCTTTATTCCATGGCAATTTGGTAGATGATCAGCATTTTTCTTCTCTGGTGTATCACCATTTTTGTGTAGGCTCTATTTTTCCTTGTTTTCTTTATCTCCTTGTCTCCTTAGAATTTATATAAGGATTAGATTATCATGCTTGAACTAGAATAGCTTGTGGTAGGTAGTTTAGGAAGAGGAACTAGCCTTCTCTGGAGGATCATTCCCATTTGTAAGTCCCACATAGCTTGGGGAATGATCCAATGTTATGTAAATCACACCAAATGACCTTGCCTTAGAAAATTAGATCCATAACTCATTTGGGGTGTTGTAATTTCTCATAAATAATTAGAATTAATACTAATTCATTATAATATTGTTAATTAATAATTTTAATTAAATAATTAATACTAATTATGACACCTGCTAAATACAACCCACTTGAGACCCAAGAAGAAGCTCGGATTAGTTAGGAAAAATTATGGACTAATTTTTTTGTGTTTTTTAAAAGAGTCTAGAACCAAGTTACAAGACAACATTTGTCACAAGAAAGTTTCAAATCCAATATACTATTAATAGCTTATATATTTATTAATATTACAATTAAAAAAGATCACAAGGTCCAAACTTAGGGTTTGATTAATCAATTAGGTTAAGAGGGTAATTTCTCACTACACCACTTTCTAATAGGATTAAAAGATTCAAGTTGATTTTTTTTCCAAAATTAATGCACTAAAAACTTCCTAAAATTATTCCCATCAGATAGGAAATTTCCTCACCTTTCCACTGATATAAGGAAGTCCTCCTAACTCCTCATATTTCTCAACTTAGGGGCTGATAGACCTTGGGAGGAAAATTTTACCAAGAGCAGGTCTGCAGGCCAAGGGGAGAAAATTTTCCGTGCGAGGGCATGCAGGCCACTGTAGGAAATTTTTTCCCATACGTGGGCCTGTGGGCCACGGGAAGAAATTTTTCCTCGATGCATGGGCCTGTGGGCCGGGGGAAGAACAAATTTCCCTAAAGGTATTTGGTTCGGTAGAGCTGGGGGAGGAAATTTGGATTCTTGGCGCTTGGGGTGAGAAAGCACACTTTGCCCCCGTGCGCCCAATGCGTCCGAGTCGTGACTCCACACCCGAAAAAGATATTATACCTCGGGCCACAAGGGACACATGGCATATTCTAGGCCAACACGGGGAAGCAGGTTAGCGGGGAGAAATAGGCATTTGTGCCTTAATGGTTAAAAATGTGTATGTAATTAAAATCCACACCCATGCCTCCGCTGGTGCCTCACGACATCACATGTCAGATGTTCATTGGTTGCAGATTAGCGAGTCAGTGGGGAGATTTGGGAAAAGTTGAATTTTGAAGCATAAAGCTTCGAGACACTTCGTGCCTCTGCCGAAGTGTCGTGGGGACATGTGTCATCCATTCATTGGTTACGGGTCATCGGGCCTATGGGAGAAGTTAGGAAAAATTGAGAAAATTTTCTTTTGAAGTGCTAAGGAAAAAAAAAATCCGCGCCTCCATCAATGCCTCTTTAAGCCATGTGTCAGTCAATGATTGGCTGCAGCTGGCAGGGACACGGGGAAAACCTAGATATTTTTTCTCAAAAAATTTATTAATTAAATTTAACAGTTAGAAATTTTTTTAAGCCAAAATGAAGTGAAAACTTCATAAGGCCTTAACTTTTGATTCGAAATACTCAGTTTATAGTAAACAAGGACTTTTCAGAAATTTCTCAACGTCCTCTTCACATAGGAAGCATTAATATTTCATTTTGATGGTGTTTAAGGCGTAAATTTGATGAAAATGATCTGCAGGCTTCTAAAAGGCAAATTGGTAAATTTTAACTTAAGAAATTTTAATCAATTGATCTTCTTCCTCTCTCAACATGTCAATTAGACATGGGGTAATTGTTATTATATGGATTAAGGATGTATTTTGAAGGTAATTGTGTTTGACTAACTCTGAATAAGAAAAAATACTATTTTGACAGTAAAAATGACAACAAAATGGTTTGAGCCCGATTTTGCTAAGTTTCCTAAGAAATTCCTTAAGTTTTTTTTGTCCAATTGAATTCTTTTAGGGCATGACTACTTCAATCTAATGTTTTAATTTTTTATTTCCTTTTTGAAGGTTCAAACTGTGCATTTTTTGATAAAGTATTTACCAGTTTGAAAATATAAAACAAAGATCAAATTTTGAAGGATCTATTTGTCATTTGCATCTTCCAAGTATTAGAATTCATTCCAATTCTTATCTAATACATTTATTTGATTCAAATCAAACTATTCAAAACCAAAATGGAATTCTAATTTCCAATTTTACACTTTGCAAAAGATAGAGTTCTGTATTTTCCTTAGACACATTTCTTCCATTCAAACAGATATTTCAAATACATTTCAAATCCAATATTTTAGATGACAATATTTCTAATCGTGGAAAAGGATGCAACTTTTATTCAAAAGACAAGATTTCCTTCTTTTAGAACTTATCTCTTATGTTGATTTTCACAATACAATATACAAAATACATCTCTTTCTTTCAAAATAGAAACAGAGTGTATATCTCTCCTTTACATTTGAAAATTACAACTTTCATATTCAATACAACATATTTCCATTACAAAACATATACAAGTTCATCCACTTCGATTGGGAAAGGTTACAATAAGATTTCTATTCAACAAGGGACTATCAAACTATTTTCTCTTCTTTTTTTCTTTCTCCTTTGCTCTAGAACAACAACATGTAGTTTTATCATTCGTCTAATTCTGATCACAACAAGATCAGGGGAAAGCCAATACTCTCTACCCAACTAAGACATCCAATGACAAGGAGAAGCCATCCTTCTTCATTGGCCCCCTGAGCCCCAACCACAATACAATAAAAGATGTGTTTCAGCTCATGGAAACAACAGGATTCCACAAACACACATGCAAATTTCACATTTAAAACACATTCCAAGAGATAGAATGTAGTTTGCAACCACATTAGAACATAACAAACAAAACGCAGGCTTCATCGTGTAATCCAAATGAGCAAGAAACTATGGGGGATGCTACTTATACCTCCCCAAATGGGAAATGGGTATCACCACCTGATTTCAAACCGCCAAAATATAGCATATCAAATTCCTGACATTCCCTTATGCCTTGCTTGAGTACCCCTTATTCCTCACATTTCCTTATGCCTCCCCAACCTCTTATGGCACCCCATAATGAGTAAATAAATACAAGCTATTTATTTGTAAGGTGGAACCTGAATCCCAATTCCCTCCTCACTTATGCCTCCCCAAGACACTTTTTCCTCCCAGAAAATTAACCCCATAGTATTCTCCTACACAATACCTAGGCCATCTACCCAATATCCCACAAACATGCCATAACATTCACAACAAAAAAAATTCATAAACAAAAGGAAGCATGTCAAGAGCTAAGTTCATACCTCTCCATGATGGAGTTGTTGCAAGTTCCAAAAACAAAAAGCTTTATCCCAATGCAAGCAACCCAAAACAACCAGGCAAAAGCATGCAACAATCTCCTAGAAACTTCTCCAAAGTAAGAGCTCCAGATCAGCAAAAGAATTCGCCCCCAAAAGGAGTTTCCCAAAAGTGAAGCAACCCCAAAACAAGGCAAGCCATTCAAATTTTATAAATGAAGGATGAGAAGAGGATGAGGTGGATCCATGTAGGATGCCACATCACACATACTCAACCTCATCCCAAAAATCAATTTCATTCTCCAAAGCATAATAAATAGGTGGGTGAATAATATGACAGTTTACTTACATACTCAAATCCAACCGACACGCCCCAAAGGACTGAAATTAAACCATGTAAGAAAAGTGAAATTAAAACTTACAATTTTTCTTCTCAAAAAGCATTATAAAAGTGTAATTTTAACCCCCAAACCATAGGTATGGTTTGTAAGTAAATTTAAGAGGTATGGGACAAGTTTAAATTTTCCCACAAGCCTCCAAAATCAGCCTCCAAGGACAATTTCGAATTTCCAAGAAGGTGGATTTTTTCACACTCAAAAGTTAACTTACACATCACTTACATATTACTTACACATTCTTACAACACTTTAAATCATAACCAACAACAATATTAATTACATTCTCATGATATATTTTAATTAATTAACTTAACAACATGATTACTCACAATATTAACACCACATTAATTAAATAATGAAAGGAGTAAGTGCACCACATAAAACACATGAAAACATTAAAGAAAAGAACCAAATAAATAAATACACATAACCCCTTGGTCACATTTAAAGGTGATCCCCCCATGGGAATCCCTAACAAAACAACCACACACAAACAATACAAGTTTCCATGGTGACCTTGTTGAATTCATCTAGAATTCCAATGTGGTTGGTCTTCAATCCCTCGATGTTTGTTGTGATATTTTAACCTACAAAACACAAATACCTCCTTCAGCCTCGTGTCCATATCAGAACATCCAAAATAATATAAATAAAATTCAAAAATCATCTAGATATATGAATCTCAACAACATCCAACCAACCAATAAGATCATTTGTCAATTTTTACTCAACAACTATATCATCATCAAATAATTTTCCATTTCTATGTCTACTCCCAATATCCAAATATCACATGTCTGAACAACACCCATAATATAACCATGTCAAACAGTATATCAATATCAATATAAAAAATGTATCTAATAATCATCATGCATCATAACTGAATCAAAGTCAACAATAATCCATGATCTAACATCTAACATCATACTATAAGAAAGTCCATAATCATATCCATAATATAATCAATCGTATCATGATCAGTATTAAAAGGTGTAAAAGGGAAGTGGGCACTACATCCCCCTCCCCTTAGTATCGACTTCCTCCTGAAAGTCACTAGAAAAAATGTGGAAATTAAAACTCGTAGTAAAGTAGCATCATCCCATGTAGCTGTAGTTTCATCATTTTTGTCCCACTGCACCCGGACTTGGTCAATCTCTCTGCCTCGAAGGCCCAAGGTCTTGTAATCTAAACTGTGAATGGGAGCCACCATCACCTTTCCTTGATTCTACACCTGCAAGGAGGTGTAATCTAGCACATGAGAAGAATCTACAATATATATCCTAAGAAGTAAAACACAAAACACATCATGTATGTGAGAAAACCTATGTAGAAATGCTAGATGGTAGGCCAAAGGGCCGATACATTCTAAGATCTCCAAAGGACCAATGAATCTAGGAGCTAATTTAGAACCTTTTCCATAATAGAAAGGGATCTTATGTGGCCTGACATGAAGGAAGACCTTCATGCCCACATCATAACTATAGTCGGTCCTATGTTGATCTGTGTACTTCTTTCTACCTGTCTGTGTGCCTCTTGCAGTCTTCTGTTTGATCAAAACCACCTGCTGCTCCATGTGTTGGAAAAAATCCGGTCCAAGAGAAACCCTGTCCTCTAACTTGTCCCAACTAAGAGGTGTCCTACACTCTCTGCCATACAAATCCTTAAAAGGAGCCATAGCCTATAGAACTCTAAAAACTATTATTGTAGGCAAACTCCACACCAAGTACAGGTACTCTTCCCATCTAGACTGTTGATCCATCACATACATCCTGAGAATATCCTCTAAAATCCTGATTCACCCAATCAGTTTGTCCATATGTCTCGGGGTGATATGTTGTGGTGAAGGTTGATTTCTCATCCTGAGGGAATACTACATGTTTTTCCAAAAATGGGAAGTGTACATAGGATCGCGGTCACTAATGATCTTCTGTGAAATCCCATGGGCAACCTGCAAATCTCATCAAGATATACCCATGGGTCACTGCACTAGCTGTATAAGTGGTCTTTCACCAGAGAGAAGTGAGCTCAATTTTTTCACTTTATCAACTACGATGACCATGATGGTGTCATGGGTGATATCTTCGACATTGATAGCCCTAATAATGAATGTCCATGGAAATGGTGTCCCATTTCCACTCCGGTATAGCATAAGGGAAAGAGAAGGCTAGCTAGATGATGATGCTCGAGCCTTCACTTTACTGGCACTCTAAATAGCATGACACAAACTGAGCCATGTCTCCTATGAAGTCATCTCCAGTGATACAACTGTCTCAAAGTAGCGTGCATCTTCTTCACCCCTGGATGGGATGAATAGGGTGCATAATGTGCCTCTGTGAATATGTCCTACCTCAAGCCTCAATCTCTGGGAACATAAATCTGACCTTTGTAGCTGATAAGGCCATCTTCCTCTAGTGAGAAACAATCAAACTTCCATTCAAGGGGTCTCTGGGACTCGATATATGCTTGAACTGCAATGTAGAAGCTATCAAGAGGAAGTTGTTAAAGAATCCTACTCCATGCAAATCTGTGCCCACTAAAGTGGTCCATAATCACATGTCTTCAATCTGCTTGAGAGCATATGCCACCAAATTCTCCTTCCCCTTCACATGGTCCTATATCCATATCATACTCAGAAAGAAACTCCATCCAACACCGATTGATGAGCATTGAGATTGGGTTGCGTGAAGAGGTGGCGAAGACTCAAGTGATCTATCCTGAGTGTGAATATTCAACCAAGTATAAAGTGCCTCCATCGAACCAAAGCGTGCACAACTTCCACAAGCTCAAGATCGTGAGTCAGATAATTAAGCTCATAATCCTTGCAGTTTGTCGAGATTCAAAAGCCCCTAGTTTTTCACTCCCTGCATCAACACACCTCCAAGTCATTTCCAAAGAATAATCTGTGCATACAAAAAAATCACCTTGTGGATCTGGCACTTGCTAGAATAGGTGTTGTAGTGAGGCATTCCTTTAGCGTTCTGAAGGCCTTCTCACAACTTTCTGACCAAACAAAATTCTTCTCTTCTTGCTGAAGGGAAGTGATGTGGTGTGCAATCCCAGGAGAAGTCCTGAACAAATCTCTTGTAGTAACCTGCTAATCCCATGAAGCTGCACACCTCTAGTCATAGTAGCTGGGTGCTGGCCAATCCATATATGGCCCTAATCTTGGAAGGATAGATGGTGATACCTTCCCCTAGAAATGATATGACCCAAATACTACACCTCCATCTCAAAGAATGCACACTAAACTCTAGGTTCCCATAAAGTTTCTGCTCATGAAGACACTAAAGAACCTAGTGAAAAAGGTGCCACCCCGTGCTCCTCACACAATACATGAGTAAATCAAAATTTCATCAAGGAAGATGATCAGTACAAAGTGATCTAAGAAAGTCTTGAACACCCCATTCATCAAACTCATAAACACTACAGGGGCATTCCGTCAACACATAAAAGGTACCAGCTGTGAACTTATAGTGGCCATATCTCATACGGAAGACGATCTTATGAATGCATGCCTATAGAAATCCTCAGCTGATGGTAGCCTGACTTAAGGTCTAATCTTAGAGAAATTTGTGGCTCCCTTCATCTAATCAAACAAATCATCATTGCGTAGAAGGGGATGACGATTCTTGATCGTTACTTTGTTCAGCTGGTGGTAATCAATACACAACCGCAAGGATCCGTCCTTCTTCTTTACAAAGATCACTGGTGCACCCCAAGGGGATACACTAGGATTAATTAGGTACTTCTCCAGAAGGCCCTCAAGCTGTAACTTGAGCTCACAGAGCTCTCCGGGTGGTCATCTGATAAGGTGTTCATGAGATAAGATCTATGCTCCCGGAACAAGATCTATATGGAAGTCAATATCACGTGGGGGTGGTCACCCCGGTAGTTCCCCTGGATAGGCATCTAGAAAAATCTCTCAAAATGGGATGGTCATCTAGCGATTGTCCACTAGGACCATCTTTTGATAGGTCACTAACTATGACAGAAAACATCTGACAACCCCATGTCGCACACCACCAATTACGCTACATAACAAAGATGGTGCGAATAAAAACGGGTCTCCCGAGCCCTCGCTAACCACTGCCCTCAACTCCTAGGTCATCTATATAGGATATGATCTTGTGGTAACAATCCACTCTAGCTATGTGCGCAAACAACTAGTCCATGCCCAAGATGACAACATAAGAGCCCAATGAAAAGATATACAGAGATTCTGAGGTAGTGGTGAGAGGTCCCAAATCCACTACACACTCCTTCACTGAGGAGTCTAAAGAGATCTTAGCTCCAGAAGCCATCTCAACTTCCCAACTATGACCTTGCCTAACTGCCACTAGCCTAGCATTGCTCTACTAATGATGGTATAATAAAAGAATCAGATGAACCAGAATCAAATGAAAACGATGGTAGGAACACCACCAATGCTAACTTGTGGTCTCAATAACTATAATCTAATGCTCAGCCTGGCATGGTTCTTTACTGATTGTGTACATCCTATGACTATGCTCCATATCATCTAACAATAGGCTTTGAGATCTGTGCCTTACCCTTGTTATTAGGGTTTTGTGGACAGTCTCTCCTAAAATGCCCAGTAACACCACACCCAAAACAACCACCTAATCCTCTCCCCTCGAGTAGTAGGTCCAGCTGGTATTGTGGAGGTATGTGGTGTGGATCCTAATGATCCAACTACGGTTTGCTAATATCTCTACCAGTGAGCTCCTGTTGAATGAGCTCTCTAGGTACCCTACATCCTGATGGGACCCCTAGGAGGAGGACCCATACTCCAACCTCTCTATGCATCAAACCTCTATAGAGGTCTATAAGGTGGGTGGGGCTATTACTGCTACTGATGTTGTGATCTAAAAGATGATTGTTCTAAACCCTATCCAACATGAGGAAGAGGTACTTACCCCCTCGATCTACTATCGTACAACTATTGTATGTGGCTCTGAACTTGGCCTCTAGCATGTTGGGTCTTTCCTCTTATCTCCTCTATTATATAGGCCTTCTCAATGGCCTTAGCTAATGTCTGTGGACAATGGATCCTTACTACACCTCTAATGTCTAGATTCAGTCCCCAAATGAACCTGTGGATCCGCACCTACTCATCCTGCATGTAATCAACATACTAGAGTAGATCCATAAATCTACTCTCATACTCTGCTACTATGAGAGATGCTTTCCAGAGGTAATGAAACTCATCTATCCATTGCTATATGAACCTCCATGACAAATATCTGCTCCTGAATCACTCCTCAAAGAGCTCCTAGGTAATTATCTCACCTTGAACATGGAGCTTCTGCTCCTCTATCCACCACCAGACACCAGCTCCATCCCTCAATAGATGGATCGCAACACGAGCTTTCGTATTGCTAGAACAAGGACAAATCTTGAAGCATTAACTCAAGCTCACCAACCAGGCATCTGCCTTAAATCTAGTTATGTGACTAGAATTATGTGATGGCTGAAGCTTCAGGATCTCCCTAATGTGATCTACGGGTGTGGTTTGATGGCCCCTAGGCCTCTCGACATATACATCCCTAAGCCTAGGGCTCTGAGACATATCTCTATGTCTTGAAACCTGGTCTCCCTATCCGCTCTATGGTGACTTAGATCTAACTGACTCCTCATGGGATTTCTCTCCTCTATGCTCCTCATTGTGACGAGGAAATGCACGAGCCTCAATAGATGTCACCCTATCATATCCAGTTGAATTTGCCCCTACGGTCCCTCGACATAGAGTGGCATTAACACCCTGAAGAGTCTGCAAAATTTGTGATATGATGGCTTCTATAGCATGATTTGTTGGTGGTATGCCTAGGTCTATGTGAAAAGCCTCATCATCTTGTCTGTGCCACCTACACAGAGCAAAATTAGAGTTAGCTCCTTATTTTAGGTCTTATTTTCCGTGTTTACTAAAATATGCAATTTCTAAACTAGTTGTTTTCTAGATTTAAAAGTGTGCTAGGTTTTAAAGTTCATGTCTCAAGTTTTCTAGTGTTCCTAATGGCCAAAATTTTTTAACCACTTTTATGATACCAAGTGTGGCACCCGCTAAAAACAACCCACTTGAGACCCAAGAACAACCAAGGATTAGTTGGGAAAAATTATGGAATAATTTTTTTTGGGTTATTTAAAAGAGTCTACAACTAGGTTACAAGACAACAGTCATTGCGAGTAAGTTTCAAAGCCAATATATTATTAATAGCTTATAGATTTATTAATATGAAAATTATAGAAGATCACAAATTCCAAACATAGGGTTACATTAATCAATTAGGTTAAGAGGGTAATTTCTCACTACACCACTTTTTAACAGGTTTAAAAGATTCAACTTGATTTATTTTTTCAAAATTAATGCAATAAAAACTTCCCAAAAAAATTCCCATTAGATAGGAAATTTCCTCACCTTTTCGATGATATAAGGAAGTTCTCCTAACTCCTCATATTTCTCAAGTTAGGGGCCAACGGACCTTAGGCAAAAAAGTTTCCCAAGAGCAGGTCTGCAAGCCTAGGGGAGAAAATTTCCTGTGTGCGGGCCTACAGGCCATGAGAGGAAATTTTTCCTGTGCGCATGCCTGCAGGCCGTGGGAAGAAATTTTTCCCGTGTGTGGGCCTGCAGGCTGCGGGAATACAAATTTCTACAAAGGTGTTTAAGTCGACGGAGTGGGGGGAGGAAAGTTGGATTCTTGGTGCCTAGGGTGAAAAGTGCACTTTTCCCTAGTGTGCCCGGCGCGTTTGCGGTGGGACACTGCACCTAAAAATTATATTATACCCTAGGTTGCAAGGGACACGTGGCATGTTCTAGGCTCACGTGGGAAAGTGGGTTAACATGGACAAATAGGAATTTGTGCCTTAAGTGTTAAAAAAGGCACATGGGATTAAAATCCACCCGCACCTTCATCGGTCCCTCACGACACCACGTGTCAAACATTCATTGGCTACGGATCGATGGGTTAGCGGGGAGATTTGGGAAAATTCAACTTTTGAAGCGTAAACTTTCAAGACACTCCACACCTCCCTTGAAGTGTCATGGAGACGTGTCATCCATTCATTGGTTGTTGGTCAGTGGACCTGCCAGAGAAGTCAGGAAAATTTGCCAAAATTTTCTTTTGAAGTGCTAAGGAAAAATAAAATATCCACACCTCTACCAATGCCTCTCTAAGCCACGTGTCAGTCAATGATTGACTGTTGCTAGCAAGGACTTAGGGAAAACTTAGATATTTTTCACAAAATTCTTATTAATTAAATTTAACAATCAGAAAAATTTTGAAGCCAAAATGAAGTGAAAACTTCATAAGGCCATAAATTTTGATTGGAAACTTGATTTTTGGATAACGAGGACTTTTCAGAAATATCTCGACATCCTCTTTGCACAAGAATCATTAATATTTCATTTTGATAGTGTTTAAGGGGCCAATTTTATGAAAATGATCTGCAAGCTTCTAAAAGGCAAACTTGAAAATTTTAACTTATGAAATTTTAATACATTGATCTTCTTCCTCTCTCAACATGTCAATTAGACATGGAGGAATTGTTCTTAGATGGATTAAGGATGGATTTGGAATGTAAGTTTGTTTGATTGAATCCCAATAAGAAAAAATACAATTTTGACGGTAAAAATGATAGCAAAACGGTCTAAGCCCAATTTTGCTAAGTTTCCTAAGAAATTCCTTAATTGTTTTGTCCAATTGAATTCGTTTAGGGCATACTACTTCAATTTAATCGTTTTAATTTTTTATTTCCTTTTTACACGTTCGAATTGTGCATTTTAGGATAAATTATTTACCAATTTGAAAATACAAAATAGAGATAAAATGTTAAAGGATCTATTTTCCATTTTTCATCTTCCATGTAGTATAATTTGTTCTAATTCTAATCTAATAAATTTTTTCGATTCAAATCAAACTATTCAAAACCAAAATGCAATTCTGATTTCCAATTTTACACTTTTCGAAAGACAAATTTCTGCAATTTCCTCACACACATTTTTTTGCTTTCAAATAGAGATTTCAAAAAAATTTCAAACTCAGATTTTAAACAACAATAGTTCCAATCATGGAAAAGGATGCAAATTTTATTCAAAAGACAAGATTTCCTACTTTTACAACTTATCTTTTCTATTGATTTTCACAATACAATATACAAAATACACGTCTTTCTTTCAAAATAAAAATAGAGTGTATATCTCTCCTTTTCATTTAAAAATTACAAATTTCATATTCAATACAACATATTTGCATTAAAAAACATATATGAGTTCTTCCACTTCAAGTGGGAAAGGTTACACTAAGATTTTTATTTAACAAGATACTGTCAAACTGTTTTTCTTTTTTTTTTTTTTTTCTCCTTTGCTCTAGAACAACAACATTTAGTTTTATCATTCTTCCAATTGTGATCAAAAAAAGAGTAGGGGAAAGGAAATGCTCTCCACCCAACCAAGACATTCAATGACAAGGAGAAGCCATCCTTCTTCATTGGCACCTGAGCCACAACCACAATGTAATAAGAGATGTGTTTCAACTAATGGCAACAACAAGTTTACACAAACACACATGCAAATTTCACATTTAAAACACAGTCTAAAACAGAATCTAGTTTGCAACCATATTAAAGCATAGCAAAAAAAAAAACTCAGGATTCATCATGCAATCCAAAGGAGTAAGAAACTATGGGAGAAGCTACTTATCCCTCCCCAAAGGGGAAATGGGTATCACCACCTGATTTCAAACCACCAAAATATAGTATATCAAATCCCTGACATTCCGTTATGCCTCCCCAAAGTACCCCTTATTCCTCACATTTCCTTATGCCTCCCTAACCTCTTATGGCACCCTATAACAAGTAAAGAAATGCAAGCTATTTATTTGTAAGGTGGAACCCAAATCCCAACTCCCTCCTCAGTTATGCCTCCCCAAGACATTTTTTCCTCCCAGAAAATTAACCCCATAGTCTTCTCCTACACCATACCTAGGCCATCTACCCAATATCCCACAAACATGCCATAACATTCACAACAAAATAATTTTCATAAACAAAAGGAAGCATTTCAAGAGCCAAGTTCCTACCTCTCCATGATAGATTTGTTCCAAGTTCCAAAATATCAAGCTTTATCCCAATGCAAGAAACCCAAAACAACCAAGTACAAGCATGTAACAATCTCCCAAAAACTTTGCCAAAGCAAAAGCTCTAGATCAACAAAAGAATTTTCCCCCAAAAGGAGTTTCCCAAAATTGAAGCAACCCAAAACAAGGCAAGCAATTCAAATTTTATAGAAGAAGGAAGATAAGAGGATGAGGTGGATCCATGTAGGCTGCCACATCACACATCCTCAACCTCATCCCAAAATTCAATTTCATTCTCCAAAGCATAATAAATAGGTGGGTGAATAATATGACAGTTTACTTACCTACACAAATTCTAATAGAAACATATTTGATTCTATGAGAATGGGCATGTGCACACTCATCAATACTTACTCAATACTTAGTCATTTGAATTCATATTTATAAGTTGTCATCATATCTAAGGAATACTCTTCTTTTATGATTGTTATCTTCTTTGATAGGAATAATAAAATTTTATTTGTTATAGAATGGGCACCCATTTTCACATATTGTTGAAAAGTTATGAAATTGATGGAACTTTGTGGAATTGTCTTATTTTGAGTGGGAAAATGACCCTTCTCATTTAGGAATCATAGAAGAATTGCTTGGGTAGATAGGAATAACAGAAAAAAATAAGAAGAGAATGGGAATTTGTAAATTTTGTAAATAGGAATAATATAAGTAATCTCATAACATCAGTTTTCTTGTATTAAATCATTTAGAATGGGCATATGTCAATTCTAATGCAAACAAAATTCTTGTTTTGTTTTATATTAAATGGATAGATGCAAACAATATCACTAAGATTAAAATAAGTAGAATGGGCATATGTGTATACTCTTTAATATTTATTTTAGAATGGGAATTTTCCTATTCTCATAAGGGAATCGTAAAAAAATGTCAATTATTGTTCATACTAGATAAAAATGAAAAAATAGTAAAAATAATTATAGAGATAATGTTAGTATATGACAAATGGCCATATGCCTACTCTCTTTAATTTCAATCATAATAGAAAGTCTATTATTGTTCATGGAGATATGTGAATAAGTATAATAAAAGGAATGCAGGTAACATTTAATTTGTTTAGAGTGGGAACTTACCCAATCTCACCTCATTTGTAGGTGTATCAAATCCAACTTGTCACTTGGTAATGATTACTTTGATTCTTGCATAACAGATGAAAAAAAAAAATTGTATGCATGTCACTTAAAATAACTGACATGAATTTTAAACTTGTAATCATGTTTAATTATTGTATAATTAAGATTACAAAATGATTAAATATCCTTTATATTTACATAATACATATTGTTAATTAACAAGGTAATACTGCAATCTCTATTGGAAAAGAACTTTTGCTAATTAATTTTATAATCATATAGACAACATCGAATCTTATAAGAAAGAAAGAAAAGTTATTCACATCACAATAATCAATATATTAAAAAAGGCATTAGTAGTTCCAAATAATGATTCAAACGTCAACATTAAATAAGATCATTTCACAGTCAATATTTTACAAAATCAAAAGCCATACATCATCATTGAAAATTAATAGAGATAAAATTTAAATTTTTTTCAAATGGACAATTCCCCATTAACGTAGCATTTGTATATATCTCAAAATTATTGAATTTAATAATATAGATCAATTTAATTTAATTTTATTCTTTTATGATTCCTATGTGCGAATGGGCATATAGAATGGGCATGTGACCATTCTCATATAAGGATCAAATAAAGTGATTTTTTAAATGCACATAGACAAAATGGGCATATGTCAATTCTCATAAAAACAAACATTTTTTATACTTGTAATTGATTAATCTGGTTTTGAATTGGCATATGAACATTCTCATAGTAAGAATCATAGAAGAGAAATAGAGGTAATATTTAATTTTTATAGATTGGACAATTTCCCATTCCCACATCCTCTATAGTGATATAAAAATTATTAAATTCAATATTACTTCAATGAGGTAGAAGGGTTAGAATAGGAATATGCCCATTCTCATTCAAACAAAGAGTTTTATGATTGTGATGAGAATGGGAATAGGCCATTTATCATATGACAATGAAAATATTTTCTTTCTTTATCTCATAATAATTCAACAAAGAACAGTTATAATAATTCATGCTTTCAATTTTCTTTGAATATTGTGCTTCAAAACCCGCAACAGTTTTACATGAAACAGAGGGAGACCAAAAATATAACTTAAAGGGTCGACAAAAATTTAGTGGAGAGAATAAACAATACCTCAAAAATATTCTTCAAATCTTCTTCTTGAAAGGATGAAATGGTCTAATGAAATACGGGAAACCGAAAGCAGAAGGACAAACAAACAAGTGGAAACTTGATGAATAAGAAAGTAAAAAGGATGAACAAGAAAGAGATAGCTTCGTCGACAATGGTTAACAGTACAATTCCTAAGATCTCTACTATTAATGAAAAAAGTAACTTATGTGATTCTCTCTACCATGGCACAGAAGAATTAATTACCATTTATTTTGTCAATTTCCCTCCAAACGGGTCCTTGAAGACGTGTCTAAAAAAAATACCTTCAAATAAAAAAAGGTGGTAAACAATTTATTTGCAAATTAATGGTATCGGTATGCCATGGTACAAAACAAATATAAATCTTAAACAATATCATAACCATGTTTTAGGTTTAATAATTACACATTAAAATAAAATTTTAATTTTCAAATAAAATCATAGCCATGTTTTAATTTTATTGAATATAAAATAAAATATAAAATATAAACTTTATCATACTCATGAATTAGTTTATTTGCATAAAAAATAAAATTTTAATTTTAAACATTATTATAGTCATGCTTTATGTTAGATGTGTAATTTAAAATTTTAATTTTATTATTTTATTAATGACATGTCATATATGGTATGAATACTATTATTTGCTTTTATATTACTTTTATATTAATGCAATGTTTTAGGTTTATTTATTGCACACAAAACAATTTCAAAATATTCCATTTTTTAAATCGATAAATGCTTTTCACTAGATCTTTGAACCATGGGGTTTCTTGGGTCCCCTCCCTTACATAACATTGTATACAATTTTTAGAAGTAGGGAAGTCCCAAAATAAAGAAAGAAGTTTAACTATGAATGCCCTGAAAAATGAAAAAAAACAAAACCAAAAAAATATACTATATAACTAAGATGTAATGCCCACATAGACACACATAAGGACAACAAAAAAAATATTGAATAACCTTTTTTTTTAATTTATTGAATTTTATACGACACCAAAGGTGATCTTAATGGGCTGGAACCAACTCACGATATACTTGACACAACATTGACCCACATAGGCAAAAAGGGAACACATGTCACCCATCACGACCAATTCACTTTTCTTTTTGACGAGGCACAACATAATATTCCAACCACAGTACACACTTATAGTTAGGAACTTCCCATGGTGTAAAATATTTTAAGGTTACTTATTTACTAAAAATATATTTCAATTCTTAACGCGAGTTCTAAAAGAATCATGTTATGAGGATCATACAATTCTTCTTATAAAACTACATTTATTTATTTTCTACAATTGAGTATTTAGCTTAAGATAACACTTCCTAAATAAGGATCATCTCCAATATTGAATTACTTGTTTAATTCATTTGTTTATTAAGAGGGGGGTATGCAATGACTCACAAGGCTAATTTATCCATACTCAAACTACTGAATATTATTTCATACATCCATTGCACAAGGATACCAGAGCAAGCTCCAATTGAGGTGAAGTACTATTTAGGTTCAGAACTAAAAATTCCTTTGTGCAAGGATCAAAATGTTTAAACACTTAAGAAAGGATTAGAATGTACCTTGACAAGAGTTAGAGGAATAAGGTCAATTTGAATTCATTTTCATGATCTCATTAGTCATTAACCATCTGTTCATTGAGACTTAAAATCAATTTGGATGGGGTAAGATCCTCATCTAGACTTCTCTTGATTTAGTTTTTGAAATGAGTACAAATCAGGTTTTAGAACAGATGAGTTAGATTTAATGATTTATTAATCAATTAACCCTACTTTTTATAACCTCGTTATCCTCCCAAAAGCTAAACATTGGTACACTTTAATATCATTTTACACCCCATCAACATTAAGGGTAAATTTTATCCGTATAGCTTAGGGGTAGAAGGGTATATTATTTTTCAACACAAGCAGAAAGTTTGTTTTTTTCCACTTAAGACTCATGACAACATCTATAAGATCAAAAGATTTTTTCTTATATAACCTTTATAAGGATTACCATACGATTCTATTATACCTAGATTTACATTATTGTCATAACCTAGAAGGTTTTACTACTCAAAATTATAACTCAAAAAGTTTACCATTACCCTTTTGTGATAACTAAACATGGTTACATCATTCCCTACCAACATGACACACAATCCAAAGGTGAAAAATGATTATAATGTACTTTGAATTGGAAATATAAGGTAAACAATATTGGTCAAATCAAAGTATAAGCTATCTTTCAAAGTTTCTATAATACAATAAAATACTCATATTAAATGAAGTGATAAATTTATATCATTCACAAGAATATTTTACAAGTTTTAGTTTCAAGTATTTATGACAACATTACTCCACCAATATAGAATACTAAAGCATTGAGCCCTTCTAAAATTTCAACAAATACCATTCCAAAGTCTTACAACACATTAAGCATTCATACAAAATAAATTCATAAGTAAAACCATATACAAATTTCTTCAAGTCTTTTCTTTTTGTACTCGCAAAATCCATTTGCACATTTATTAGCCTGAGTCACTTCATGTGAACTGAGCATGATAAGAACTACACATAACATTAATATGCTACTATGTAACATTATCATGAAAGGAAACACTCTATTTCAAGAAATGGATCAAAGCTCTCACCACTAATCAATTTCTTAATTCAAAATAAAATTTATAGCATGCCAACTAAGAAGAAATTCATATACTTCAGTTATGAAAAATTTCTCTAAAACAACAACATATTAACAACCAATCAAGTAGGACCATAGACCTTATAAGTTGGAAAATAAATTCGAGTGTATTGGGATTTTAGTCATGTAATACTATAGATTATATGATTGAAATCTAATACATCGACCATTAATCTATATTTTCTTAAATAAGTCATATCCACCAGTTATGAACATTATTCTCTAAAATGACAATAGTTTAACAATCATTCAAGAAGGGGCCATTGGCCATATAAGAAATAACCAAAATGTTGAATGTATAGGGATTTCATATCATGTAATCGTATTTATTATATGATTTAAATCTAATACTAAAACAATCAATCGATAATTTATTATCTAATAAGTGACTCCACCATAATAATGATAAGAAGAAAAAGGAAGGCTAACAAAATATAAGAAATAGGCATTTCCTAGCCGCTGAAGTTACCTGATATATGTAAGTATGTAACAACGACAAGAATCAAAACTACCCAAGTTGTTCATGCAAGTTAGTATTCTAAACATCCACAAAATTTCATAGTAATTTAGCTTTAGAGTCCTCCTTATTTAATCTATAACAGGACTACCACTTCCTCATCACCAATTCTTTTAAGGTAACCATCATTACCATACTCAATGCCACTCTTATATTTTCATATTTTTTTCATTTTTTTGGTACCACCAAATGCCATTAATTATGTTAACAAAAATTTCCTTCGTAAATCAACGATATGTAAATATATATATACCATCAAAATTCATTAACAATCTTAACAATAATTTCCATCAGACATCCCTTATGAGCATTAAGCCAAAGTAGATCAAATAATAACTTAATAATATTCATAATTGTACATTTGTATCATTAAATCTCATTCAGCTATAATTAGTTAACATTCAAATCTCTATAACAAATGGTTGATGTTTCCCTTAAGGAAAGTCTTAAACTACTTGAACCTATACCGATGATCATCACGTAATCATACATGGGTCAAAGCATATAACTGTGTTCCACTTTTTTGTAGTTTTTGTACTTTCAGCAAACTATGTCTGACAACCAAAACATGACCAAACACATATACAATTATCAAACATGCATTTTTAAGAGGATATAAATACCAAGGTGCAGGGCATCCAGAATTTACCTGATTTTTTAAATTTTTATAGTATTTTATTACTATTTATTTACTAGTCAGATTTTAAAATATTTATGGCCACAAAGTGGGACACACTTGTATGCTTTGACCCACATATCTTGCATAATATTCGTTTCTATAGTAAAATAAAAAAGGCATTTACTAAGAAACTATTGATGCAAAATCACAGCACCCCCCGAAAGGCCTTAGATTTAGGTGGGGCATCTGGTGTGATTTTCATAACATTGAACCATCTCTGAAGCTGTGGGACTTACAAACATGAGATGGCCCTCTGGATAATGTCAAATTCTTCTTCGGAAACTACCTCCCACAAGCTACTCTAATGTAGGAAAACTATCTAATCCTAATATAACCTTCTCAAGGACATAAGGAGAGAGAGAAATGCATAAAAATAAATCCTATACTAAAGCAGTGATACACCAGAAAACAGAAGTTGCTAGGCAAAAAATACAACTTCCTAAAGTGGAGAGAGGTGAGAAATAGAGAGGATGGATGGATGCAAAACACACCAAAGATAGAGTTCACACAAAACACCACTTCAAACCCATTAAACAAAGCTCCCAAAACTTGCAATAGACATCAGATGTATGCAAAGTATACCTTGCAATGATGAGAGGAAAGAAGAGACAATAAAATAAGGAAGGATGGAAAAAAATACATCACAAAACATATTTTATTGCTCCATGAGTTAACACATTAGATCATCAGTCAGAAAGAGGTAAGAAAATGCTATTACAAGGCATTGAGCGGAGGCTTAAACTCAACATTCAACCCTAGTGAGGAAAGAGAGAGGGGGGGCAAGAGAGAAAATATGACCAAAATTTATAAATATGCCCCTCCTTTACAATACATAGAGGAAAGAGAAAAGGAGAGAGGGAAAATTTGAATCCTTCTTCAACCACCCCTAGAAGAGCATCAAAATCTCACCTGCAACAATGATGGGCTTCACTGCAAAACCCATGCCCCTATGTGAAGTTCCTTATTGGGAAAGAAAGAAGGATAATTCTTCATCATGGTGGTAGGTGGGAGACTTGAAAGCCTTTAAAATGGTGGACGAAATTACTAATGGTGGCAGATAAGTAGTAACCACCAAGAGCTTTCCAAAACATCCTCTTTCCTCTCAATTTCAAGCTTCTGGTTGAAAGATATGGTCATCTGAAAGGTGCTTTGGGTTTGGATTCTATTCACACAAGTTCCATGTGGTGGCTCCATGCATCTTAATATTTCACCCCCTCTTTTCAGTCATGTAGTTGTGCCAAACCAATATGTTGCATTATCTATGCCAGCCTACTTTGTTTCCTTTGTATTCCACCTAAGCCCTTCCTATTAGCGGAGACGCTATGCCTGACTCTGAGACACATGGAGGGTTAGCGCTCATTTGGGAACTTCCTTTGGACTTGTCTTTGAAGGTGTGCCGTTGATACACATGGAGGCTTCCACTGGCTCTTCTATACTTATCCAATTCAATGGTCTAGTTCTGGCCCCCTTTTTTGACTTTGACCATGTGGAGGGCCTGCACACATTTGGAGACATGCTTTGGAATTTTCAACAGCCAGTGTCGTCTTTTTGGACTCTGAACATGTGGAGGGATAGGTACTCATTTTGGGACCAGCCTCCAGATTTTACCTCTGAAGTTGTGCCTAGCTGACGCATGGCTTCTTCCACCGGTATCCTGGACTTTTCAACAACTGACTCTGTCTTTCTCACCCAATTAAGAGCAACTTTGTGGGAACCTGAACACGTGGGGAGTTTGTGCACATTCAAGGTTCTTTCTTTTTGGTTATGCCTTTGAGGTTGTGCTAATGAGGCACGTGAAGGCTTCCACCAATCCTATTCCTCCATTGGTGAGCCCAAATAAAATCTGAAACAAAGCCTGATTATGAGCTCGCAGGGACTAAGCCAACCCTTCCCTTATCTCCAAAATAGGCAGCCATGTATTTGATTTGGCACTAATCATGGCTATTCCTAATGAGTGAGAAACTAATTTGATAGGCTGATCTTCCACCCAAATCATCAAGGTATCATTTACCTGGAAACTAGAGGAAAATACCTCTTTTATTTCTTTTGCATTTTTCCATTGAATATGTAGTTATAATTGATAGCCTTGGTACTTTGAATCTCATCCTCATGCTTAGAAATAAGCATGAGCCTGATGTTGGCTTCTCACTTGGCTGACCAATGAATCTAAGTACCTTATTAGTATGGTCACTTTGAATGTGCCCATGCTAATGAAATTCAACTCTAAGAGTGGCGTCTTCATGTGGACCTTCTTGGATGGATGGTGTTGAAGAGATGGTATCTTCATGCCCTTTTCCTTCCTCTATTGTTTCCAGAAGGCTGACTTGCTCTTGGATAACATTCACCTCTAGCATGAAATTTTTCAAATTGAAATCTTCAATTTTCCACTCTAGATGGTACTATTTTGGGGTGGAAGGTCTTCTTGATAGCTCTCCTCCATCACTGCTATGTACATCACTGAAAATCATGCCCATGTCAAATGCAATATGCAAAAAATGCCATAAATAATGCTTTCTTCAACAAGTGGCCTGAAACTATAATTTGATCTCTTCAAGCTGCTACACAAACTTTAATGGGAATTGGAGATTGTTGTTCTTCCTCTCTGCTTGACTGGTTGTGCAACTTTGATTATATTAGCATCCCTCTCTCAGACAATAGGCAGCCATGTATATACACTACAAGCAGATCATACGGACTACTGATCTTCTTCCTCTTGTTCTTATTCTTCTTCTACCGTAAACTCAGGTTCCACCACTTTTGGTCTGACCCCGGTCTCCTCTAAAGGTTTAACAATCAAGGGGATTTTTGTAATCCCAAATCATGAGATCCAAGCTTACCAAGATTTTGATTGTATTCTTCATCTATCTTGAAGATCTCCTTCCTAGTTTCTGATCCTTGATTTATTTTTGGAGTCTCATCCCTAACATGGACTTGGGAAAGTAGGAGGAGTGGTGGGTGGGGTCTCCACTAGTGTATTGTTTCTATCTGTGGCTGGAGGGGAAGGTCCATTTATTTTAGTTCTTGTGGAGTGAAATTGGGTTTAGTCCTTGGAAGGGAAAAGGATAGAAGAATTGAGGTGACCATGGAAGATAAGAAGATGGAGAAGGGAAATCAACACTTACTGGTAGCAGATGTGGAAGTCTTGGAAGTTGAAGCTTCGGTTGAGATGGTACTGCTTGGGGAATGGAGGGAAAATTGACCAGATGATGGTATAGGACTTACCCATTGACAAGGCTTCCTAACACCAAGTTCCTCTAGGAATCTATCTCCTCGGTCCACTATACAAGTTGGGGGATAACATCTCTACCATGAAGTTAACCTCTTCTCTTGTGGGCTATGAAATATCTCAGAAAAGGGCCTTCCCATGGACAAGGTGCCCTACAACAAATTTTGAATGCCCTCATCTATGCTATAAGCCCGAGACTGAACCATGTTAGCCTGGCATTATTTGGTTCTTCTCTAGATAGATCAGTGATTTCCACATAACTGATTCATCAATTATATGCAGGCTCCTTGTTCAAATGATAAGCTAAAACATAGCTTAAACTAATGCTTTGACATTTCATCATAGTGGCCTCAAGCTCTAATGGTTATGGATCTGATTCCATAATGTTGATCTTTAGATGGGAGTTAGGAAATGCATTGGAGGTTGATTGCATTATTGTCTGCTTGATAGGTGTGAATTCCAAGTTGGGAATGAAGTCATGATTAGCATAACTTCATGAATGACAGAAGATGGAAGATTTGGAAATGGACTAGAAGGAAAGTATGTAGACTTAGAGGATGGGTTGTTGACCTCATGGAGTTGCCAGATGTGTTATTCATGTGCCTACTAAAGGATGGAAATTTACCAAGACTTCACACCAATCTTGATAAAAACTTAAATATTGACCTCTAGTCCCATCCTAGCATGGCAAAACTATTGATGCCAAACCCACAGGGCAACCTCATAATGGCCTCAAATTTAGGTGGGGCATCCAATGTAATCTGCGTAACATTAGACCATCTCTCAAGCTATGGGACTTGTAAACATGAGATGGCCCTCTGTTTGAAAGTCAACTTCTTCTTTCTAAACTACCTCCCATAAGCTACTCTAATGCAGGAAAACTATCTAATCCTAATCATGGACCTTCCAAGGAGACAAGGAGAGAAAGAGAAATGAATAAAAATAGAGCTTACACCACTAGTAGTCGATTTATCTATGGTGGAGAAAAGGAATTTACTAGTCACAAATCAAACAGCTGTGAAGTGGAGACTTGAGGTTTTGAGCAATGGAAGAGGATGGATAGATGCATCACAGACCAAAGATAGAGTTCATACAAAAACACCACTTCAGAACCTGTCATCCAAAATTCGCCCCTCAAGGTAATTTTGATAACATGCATCAAATTCTTGCAGTCCCAAGCAGAACGGATTGATTTAAGGCAAAAATTGAAGTTTCTGGGGTCCCCTCGAGCTTCTTTCTAACTCTCCTGTCCAAGAAGAAAACCCAGCAATTTTTAAAAATGTGAAAAAATTGCAAAAAAAAAGGTTGTAGGACCGAAAAAATGAAGAAAATTGGCTAAGTCCTGAGTCCAGGCGGTCTATGGGACACTTGGGATCGTCGGGGCGTGAATCGGTCCGAATATAGCCACCAGGCGGTCTGCGCAGCAGTCGGGATAGTTGGGACGTCAGGACACGAAAAGCCGAATCGGCCGAAAGAGGGAAAAATTTTCCTAAGTATCTTGGATTTCACGCAGTCCTTGGGACATCCAAGCCAAAAGTACGTGCGGGACGTGGATCAGCCGGTTTGGCGCAAGTAAGTCCATTTCGGGCAGTTCGGAGATATTTGTCCCAGACGGTCTGGGACATCTGGGCCAAAGGTACGCAAAGGACGCGAACCGGCCGATTCAGCCGAAGTAGGAGATTTTCATCTAGGACATCCGGGACAAAGGTACACGCGGGACGCGGATTTTCCGAAGCAGCCGAAGGCAAAGAAGAAAAGTCAACATTATGACCCGTGAAACTTCAAACGGCCATAACTTCTTGACTCCGAGCTTCGATTTTCACAAAATTGGACTTTCTGGAACGAGCACGACGTCCTCTTCACCAAGCAAAACTGGATTTATTATTTTTAATGAGGGTAGATCATAATGTTAAATAAAATGGAACATATTCAGCTCCAATGCAGTTGGATGCTCGATTTCACCGTCAAATGACAGAAAACGCCTGCCAAACCCAAAATAGCTGCCCACACTCAGAAGGCCGTAACTTTTGTATTTCTCAACGAAATCACATGGCAAAATTGGTACCGTTGGAATCATGGCTCCGAGACCAAGAAAACATCAGTCAATAAATTCCATGGATTTTAGGATATTGATTGCATATTTTTAAGAAAACGTTGCTGGGTTCATGAACAGATGGAGTTTTTATTTGGTGGTTGGGATGTGCAATCTAAGAGGCATGGTCATCATTCTTTCTCTGCTGCACACACCTGGGACTGTATGGGGAGATTTTTGCAAGTAATACTGATAATCATTTTACTCCATTTAATTCCTCTTACAGGTTGTTGAAGGACATATTTCAGGATTTCCATTTTCCCTTCTCTTTCCCTTCTCATTTTTCTCATAATTTGGAGTGTTGGGCTCATTGTAAGAGGAGGTCCAGTTTTTAGATAGCAAAGCTCTGTCAAAATTGATTTGTGAAGCCAATGTGCTGCAGGGCCTTGTAGTGGACTCCTTGCATGGTGATCCAGGGCCTTATCTTGTAATAGATTGAATTGTGCATATCATGAAGCAATAAAATATCATTTTGTGGATGTATCTTCCCCTGCTGTGTTTTCTTGCATTCTTCTTTCCCACTTTAATCTTTCTACAATAATGCATTGTGTCTATTATTATGTCCTTGCAGGGATCCATTATCATTGTGTATGCTTGGAATATTGTTGTGAATGCATTTTGCTAGATTATGGAGAACTGTCATCACCTCTTCTAGTGTGCACTTTGCTTTTGTATTTCACACATTTGGAGACTACTCTCACACCCCTCCTTTTTTGGTGTATCACCGCTTTAGTGTAGGATTTCATTTTATGCATTCTCTCTCCCTGGTCCCTTGGAAATTTAGATTAGAATAGTTAATTTCTCCTGCATCAGAGTAGATTGTGGTAGGGAGTTTAGGAGCAAGAACCAGCTTTCTCTGGAGAGTCTATCTCAAGTAACAAGTCCCACAACTTGCAGATAGTACCCATGTTATCCAATCACAGTGTACGTTCAAGTATATGCACTTATAGAAACATAAGGGTGTTGTGATTCAGTGATAACAAAACCCATTAAACACAGCTCCCAAAACCTACAATAGACATCAAAAGTATGCATACAGTATACCCTACAATGGTGAGAGGCAAGAAGAGACAATAAAATAAGAAAGGATGGACAAAATACATCACAAAACATATTTTGTTGCTCTATGAGTTCACATATTACAACATTAGTGGGCAGGAGGACAAGAAAATTCCATTACAAGGTGATGAGAGGAGCCTTGAACTCAACATTCGACCCTAAGGAGGAAAGAGAGAGGGGGCGCGAGAGAGAAAAGATTACTAACCTTTAGAAATATGCCCCTTCCTTTACAATATATAGAAGAAAGAGAGAATGAGAGAGGGAAAATTTGAACTCTGCTTCAACCACCCCTAGAAGAGAATTAAAATCCACCTACAAAAATGATGGGATTAACTGTAAAACCCATGCCCCCATATATTGTTCCTTACTGGGAAAGAAAGGAGGCTCATGCTTCATCATGATGGTAGGTGGGAGAATTCACAGCCTCAAAAATGGAAAACCATATTATTAATGGTGATAGGTGAGTAGTAGGCACCAAGAGCTTTCTAAAATGTCCTCTCCTGCTCAATTTTGAGCTTACAGACGAAAGATATGGCCGTCCGAAGGTGCTTTGGGTTTAGAGTCTATTCGCGCAAGATCCACGTGGCGGCCCTACGTATCTTAAGATCTTTCCCCCTCTTTTCACTGGTGAAGTTGTGCCGAACTGACATGTTGCATCATCCATGGACCTGCTCTATTTTATTTGTATTTTTCCTAAGCCCTTCCTATTGGCAGAGACATTATGCCTAACCTGAGACATGTGGAGGGACAATTCTCATTTGGGGACTGCCTTTGGACCTACCTTTGAAGGTGTGCCATTGAGACATATGGAGGATTTCACTAGCTCTTATATACTTAGTTGATTGAATGGCCATTTCTACCCCCTTTTTTTACTCTAACCACATATAGGGTATTGGTGCTCGATTTGATCGTGCCGTAGTTTTCCCTCAAAATTCTTTAGTCTAAGGTCTCTATCATATTTTATATTTCCCTGAATGGATACGTGAAAGGTTTTAATCATTTTTATGATGTTGAAGATCCTTCTCCATGGTCATGGATCATATTTAGGCCTTGTATAATTTCTAAATTTTTTGTCCTTAAAGAAAAATTCAATTCTAGGCGCAAACAGTTGTTTCCTCTGCATTTTACAGATTTGACAGGTGTGTTTTTCCTGTCAAATCATATCTCAGCATCTTTAGCTACATGGTCTCTTTTGATTGGATGAGGCACATCAGGTCTATTTTATAACTTGTAACTTTTTTGCTATGTTATGCAAAAAGATCAATTTCACCCCACAACCCCGATAGTCTCTAATTAGATATTCAGTCAAATATGAAGCGGCAGGGAAAAATTCTTACTTTGACCCCGAAAGAAGGACACGTGGCATTTTTTCATGTTACAAGCAAGAAGGTGGGTCGGTGAGAACATTTTAAATTTTTTTCCCTCTTTCTACGAGGGAGAAAAGTTATGAAGTAACCCACAACTCCACTGGGGCTCACATCAAAAGCTAGAAGTCCAGGAAGGTGAGTCAGTCGGGGAATTTTGAAACTTTAAGGCCCACTTCAACTCAAAGCATGTCCACATGGATGGTCGGTGCTCATTTGAAATTTACCTCTAGGTCCTACCTTAACAGTTGTGCCTAGGAGACATGTGGAGGCTTCCACTGGCTCCTCTTTATACTTACAACTTTTCAAGTCACTTTCTAAGGCCTAGGACACATGGAGGGCTAGTGCCTATTTGGGGACATGCCCCTATACTTTGACTTTTGAAAGAGCATGCCGAAGGGACACTTGGAGGTTTCTACTAGATCCTGCCCATACTTGGACTTTTTCAATGGCCGAAGAAACTCTCTTCAGACCCAAAGACAAATGGCACCTTTCACTGGTCCTTCAAAATTTTTCAAAAAAAATTCTGGGGCTAGAGACACGTGGTGAGCCCACGCTTGTTTAGGGTCTCTACTTCTGGGTACCATATCAAAAGTGCACCAAAGAGACACAGTGGAGGCTTCCATTGTCTCCCTTTTATACTAGAGACTTTTTCAAAGGCCAAAATATAATTTTATGGGGCCCAGGGTATCATGGAGAGCCTACACTAATTTTAGGTCCCACTTCTAAAATACATCTTTCAAGTTACGCCAAGGAAACATGTGGAGGCTTCCGTTGGATCCTATTTGCGCTTGGCTAACTCGAAATCCTAGCAACATAGGTAATGTGGGATAATCCATGTGTGTAGAAACTCATTTCTGAGAGGCATGAATGTAGACATCCATGTAAGGGTCCTCATTTGTCAAGGTGTTTCCTCGAGGGTGAAAATGATTACTTGTCAGATCCAGCTATATAGAGCCACCTGAAAATAATTAAAAAGGGGATTTCTCGCATGACAGAATAAAAGAATGATTAGAAGGACTGTCAAAAAATCTATGGTATGGCATCCCAGTCATGGTTGAGGGTCTGAGAAACATGATCAGTTCATGATTTTTCCACCTGGTAGCTTCAGCTGTGAATTTGTTAAACATCACTTTCCAATATGAATTGGTAACAAGAATAGGATTCCTCGAATATCCTTCTGTTGGGGGGAAACTTTTGGATGAGTGTGCAAGTGAATTGTATAAATGCAATGAGAATAATCTTCCAAATGGTTGGGGGTTGAATTCTTAGGAGAAAATTTGAGAA
The DNA here is from genome assembly GCA_019776745.2 of Taxus chinensis. Lineage (NCBI taxonomy): Eukaryota > Viridiplantae > Streptophyta > Pinopsida > Cupressales > Taxaceae > Taxus > Taxus chinensis. The sequence continues at coordinate 844,238,529 of CM034148.1, forward strand.
ATCCAATCTTCCTGAGAGACCATCTGAGAAACCTAGTTAATCTCTTATGTTTTAGATTTGATCATGTCAAGTTGGTTGCAATTGTACAGCCATTGATAAGCTATGAGATTGTTCAAGAAACCTTCCCCTGTTGATGAATCTAATCAACTTCTGAATTAATCTGTGTTAATCTTGGGAAAAAAAATGTCTGCTTTTATTTCAGAATGTTTTCAAATGGTTTTTATGTTCCTATTGCAATATTGTGTTAAAATCCCTCTGAAGTCACACAAGATCTCATCCCTGTGATAGTTTAGTGGAATTTACAATTTCAATATAAGAATATCCTTCATCCTATGACGAGATAAAGAATTTTAAATCATTTTACTGTCATTTTGTTGATAAATATTTTCTGTAAGACTTTGAGTGTATTTTAGGTGTGAGGAAACAATGGTTCTTTAATATTTAATTGATTCTTTAACTCGAGCGTTTATGTTGAATTCTCAAACATTGTGTGAAATCATGTAAATTTGGGCCTCCATTGACACACACCTTCTAGTTGAAGGAATATTTTAGCTATTTTGAAGCATTCTGTCATTTAGATTTCCAATTGTTGTGAAGGTTCTCAAAGATCTTGCAAAATCAAGCTTATCCTGCTTAATCTCCAACCAAAAATTATTCAAAAAAAATGAATCCTACCTGAACTACCCTTGTTTTCCTTGCTATATTTCCATAAATGAATAAATTATACTGCCAAAACATGCAGAAGAAATCAGGATTCCATAATGTCTGTAGTAACCTTAACCTTGTTTAGAAAACATCACCATTCTTTAGAAGTGACAACTAGTGAGAGTTAAATTGCAGTGCATTGATCATATTTTCTCAAGGTTTTCTTTCAAACTTGTGCAAATAAGGATATCTTCATTCTCTTTCACCAATAGAGGTTACGAAATGGGTCGTATCACCCTAGTTGAAAGGCATAACCTAAAGTAGTTAGGATAGATCAAATCCTTTTGAAGGTGCTATCCATTTCTCTAACATCTGAGTGATAAAGAGCCAACTGAATTGCCTTCCCAGCTACAAAACGACATACATGATGATTTATCTATCTCTAGGCTTCTTTTTAAATTTTTGATGATGCTTAGCTTGTGAAGGACAATCAATATGGATACTAACACCAGAATGGTGTCCATTGTTGAGGGACTATTTTAACCCTGGGATCTATTTATGTGGAAAAAAACACCGAAATGGCCCCTTTGTCAGGATTATTAGAACATTGGGACCTATTTGTGCATAAAAAATACCAAAATCACACTATTGTCGGGGATTATTTGAACATCGGGACCTATTTGTGTGGCAACAACACTAGATTGGTGTCATTGCCGAGGACTATTTGAAAATTGGGACCTATTTGTGCAACAACAACTCCAGAATAGCGTCGTTGCCCGAGATCTTAAAAGGCATGTTTATATTTGACCCTGGTAATTTTTCTTACATGATCTAAGTGTAAATATGTTTTTTAAATGAAATCATGTGTTGAGATTTGTAAGAATTGTGTAGAGTTCCAAGTTCTGTGTGTAATATTTCAAGTTTCTAGTGGTTATTGCACTTAATTTATATCATCAGTGTTAAATACTAGTAAAGGAAGGTTAGATCTGCTAAGATTTGTAGGAATTAAGTGTTAATAGATATTTAGCAAGTCATTTATAATGCATTTGCACAACTAAGGTTAAAATCCTTAGTGGCAACTCCATGTTGTTTTAAATTTTGATAAATACCAGCGCCTTAAACCTGTTTTAAATGAATCTGTCACTAATCTTTGCAAAGCTAGAAGGAAGAATATCTTTCTTTACTAAGGACCCTACCAAAAAGTTGTTTCAAGAACTAGGAAAGAAAAATTTAGAAGGAAAAAGAGTCTGGAGAATAGTTGGAGATCAAGAATCAAGAAAAGAGTTATCCATTATGAAAAGTGGTCATCTTGTGGTTGAGGATTGCCATTCTTCTTCAAGTGATTCTGAATCAGGTAATATTTATATGTAATTGAATTCTCCAACTGGAGAAGGGCCTTCATTTGTGTCTGATAGGTGTGCTTCTCAGTCTGTCCTTATATTTTCCAGATTTGATGAGGGTTTCCACAAAATAGATTCTTTAGAGGACAATCACTTTGAAAATTATACTCCTGTGTTCTAAAGACCCTTTGTCCCTCATCATTCTCTTTCTCGTGTTAGATCACCCCTCAAGGAAATATATCCCAACCTCCACCTAGGCCTCTATTTAATGTCAACAATTGTTGACCTATAGATTTTAGAGGTATGGCTAGTTATCCAAATGTAGTGCCACACGATGTTAGAAATTGACTACCTAAATTTCAAGGGAATAATGCTATCACTGGCAATCAGCATTTAAAACTTTTTGTCAATATGATGCAAGACTTTAAGATTGAATTTGATGATGTGTATATAAAATTGTTTATTCATAATCTTGAGGAGGATGCATGTGACTGGTATAAGTCTTTGCTAGCTAACTCAATAGATTCATAGACAGAAATGAAAAATGATTTTAGATTGCAATATGGGGATAAGACAGATCCCAAATTTCCTTTTTCTGAATTTGGAAATATAAAGAAGAATCCTAATTAATATGTTCATGACTTCAATACTAAGTTCAATAAGACCTTGAATAGGTTACCTATAATCTTGAGGCCAAGTGATGTTTCTTGTTTGATAAAATACTTTGATGCTTTTGACAAAAAGGTTGCCTATTATTTAAGCGACAAAAACCTAGGAACATTGAGGAAGGGTTTCACCATGGATTTGTAGATTGAAAATTATATCAAATCATTTGGTAAGCCTCCTAAGAGGGAAGCTATCAAGATAATCAATCTAGAGAAACCTCAGTCAAGTAGGTATTTGGATCTAGAAGAGCTTGCAAAAACATTGGCCAAAGTTGTTAAGGAAATATCCTAAAAAATGGCCAGAGTAGAGAAGGGGATTAGACAAGCTTCCCAAGGTCAACACAAGCCATATGGTTAAGAAATATTTCAAATCATCCTAGAGTTAATAATATATTAGATGATAGGGGTAAAGGGCTAGTGGGATCAGGAAATAGACAGCCCCAACCTCGGGAAAACAGATTGGTGCCTGATCCTTTAGCTACCAGATTTTCTACTATGGAAGAGTTCCATGATATGGAATGGTGTGATATATTTTTCTTTCCCCATTCCCCATGTGATGAAGACAAATAATTTTAGGAAGCTGATGATGATGAGACACAAGATGATGTATGCATGATGGATTTCTCTGTAAGTTCACAATAGGGTGCAACCTCAACTGAGGTGATAAGTGCTAGAATGACTGTTGATTTATGGGATATCATTCACAGGGTATTACCTGTTCCTCCCACTCATACTTTTTTAATTGATATGGTACAAGATTTTGATCTTCCTAATAATGATTTTTAGTACTTAATGACATTAATGATTAAAAATTATGACGGAGGAATTCCTTCAGAAGAGGACAAATAGTTGTTAATGAATGTAGCAGTTGCCCAAGAAAAGGAATAAAATACTAGGAGTAAGGTTGCTAAAGGGTTAGGGCCTCAAGCCAAACCAAAAAATCTAACTCTAACCAATATTCCAAAAGAAAATCCTAAGAAAGATACATCTGACAAAGGCCTTATTTTCCCAAACAGAACTGGTATCCCTACCCATGCTCAGACCATGAAAAATCCTTTACTGTCAGATGAGTTTTTTAGTCTTCCTCCAAAATTTAGGTTTCCCAAATACATTCCTTATGACATTTCCTAATTCTTGAGTCAGATCAAAATTCGTGTTCCAATTTTTGAGCTGCTTAGGATTCCTGAGCACAATAAAAGGGCCTTTCAGAATTTGGGATTGAAAGAAGAAAATATTACCCATGGTAGAAATATAAACAATGTTCAGACTCCTCCTACCATTGCAGAGTTGGAGAAACCCCAAGTACTGGAAGAACTAGGTGATCCACCTGAATTATATTTGGGAAAATCCTTAGTTGAGTTTTAGCTGAATTTAGATCCATTTTTCACTACTTTGATTATTAGGGACACGATGTTACACAACTGTATGTTAGATTTTGGAGCATCATGCAATGTTATGCCTCTTGAGGTCATGAATGAATTATATATCAAAGAGAAAACATCTTATGAGAAGTGCACTGCCATGGATTCCAGAGAGTTGCCAGTGGTTGGATGTGTCAAGGGTTTGATAGTGCAACTTGCAACATACCCAAGAAAGAACTTGAAACTAGGTGTTTCTATTGTTGATTTCCCTACCCAATGGGGAATGTTGTTATTAAGAAAATGGGCTGCTAGTGTGGGTGGGATTTTACAAATGGATATGTATTTTTCCACTATACCTATTGACGAGAACCTTGTAAAGTTATATGGTGAAAAAAAAAAATGCTAGATCTCATTAAGGATCCCAATAATGCTTCTTATGAAGTGTTATACACTGACATTGATGATGATAACTTTTTTGGGTTTTCTGATTGTAAAAAGTACAAAATTGATCAATGCAAGTCTCTTAAACAAGTAGGTTCTCATTGGACTTTTTTGTTTGATGCAGCTTGCTCTAAATTTAGAAATGGTGTTGGTATTGTTTTGATATATTTATGCCATGAAGATTTTGTTTTTTCTTTTAAACACAACTCTGAGTGCACTAAAAATATTGAAGAATATGAAGCATTGTTATTGGGTATAAGAATTGCTTGGAAATATGGTGTTAGAGACATCATTGTTAATGGACATTCAAATCTAATTGTCAAGCAGGTTAGAAAACTATATGCATTAAAAAATCAGAGAATGAAGCAGGATAAACATGCAGTCTCAGATTTCATTGAAATGTTTGAATCCTTCAACATAATACATCACATTAAGAGGTATAATACTCTAGCAGACAAATTGGCCGTATTGGGGTCTAGAATTGAAAATTGTATTGTATCCCCCTATTGTGAGTATAATATTGAGATATTAACTATGCCATTTGTTCCTAACAATGTTAAACTCTGGAAAGTGTTCGAAGACGACACCCAGGTGCAAAGGTTTTTACAGAACAAAGAAAAATTTACTGATCAACATATAGATTGGGAGCCAATGGTTTGTGTAGCTGATGGAAAGGAGAACTTATTTTCCAAAGACATCATTCAGTTGAAGACTTATACTATTCCTAGAGGTTCAGTATCTCTTGAATCAAACTTTGATAATGTTGATTGCATCATCAAAAGACACATGTTAGCCTCGAGGGATGTTGAAGAGCACAATTTGGGCACATAGGATAAACCACGTGAGATTTGGCTAGGTAGCAATCGAGCAAGGACAAAAAGTAGTCGTATGTCCAATTGTTTAAGAAATACCAGGACTACTTAGCATGGTCTTATTCTAAACTGAAAGCATACAGAGAGGATATTTTCTAGCATAAAATTACCTTCGAATCTTCTGCCAATCTGTTTAGGCAGAAACAAATGCCGATCAATCCACTCCTTTCCCTGAAGATGCAAGAAGAATTGAAAAAATTGAGGGATGGAGGAGTCATATATCCCACAAGGTACTCATCATGGGTTGCAAACTTGGTACCTGTCAGAAAGAGGAACGGAGATATAAGGTTGTGTGTGGACTTTATAAACTTCAATAGAGCATCAATAAAGGATAACTACCCTTTTACTAATTATGGACAATATGTTACAATTGGTTATTGGTTCAAAATTTTTATCCACCTTGGATGGTTTTTCTGGATATAACCACGTAGTTGTGAAGGAATCAGAGAAAATCAAGATTTCCCTTTACCACTCCTTGGGGAACATATGTATACGTTAGAATACCTTTTGGTCTAATGAATGTTGGAGCCACTTTATAAAAATAAATGTATATGGCTTTCTCTTACTATATGAATGATTTCATTGATGTATATCAAGATGATGTGATTGTTTTCTCTATAAAAAGGAGTGATGACTTGCAATACATAGAAGCCATTAACAAACTCCCTATTACAAGAACCAAGAAGGGAATTCAATCCTTTTACAAGAAGATTAATTTTATTTGAATATTTATCTCCAACTTTGTTGAACTAACTATCCCAATCACTAGCATGCTGAAGAAAGATCAAAGTATCAGATGGGAAGAAGCAACTATTAAATCTTTTGCTGGGATCAAAAAAGTCATTAAATAATAACCCTATTTTACAAGCTCCAGATTATAAGAAGGCTTTCCAAATGTTTTCTTTTTCTTTCAGAAATTACTATTACATCTGTGTTGTTGTCAGAAGGATGATGAGGGATTTGAAAGACTGATTGCCTTTTTTAGTAAGGAATTACAAGGAGCTGAGCTAAAGTATACTATCACAGGGAAGTAGGAATTTTCTTTGGTAAAAGGAACAAAGATCTTTAGGCCATATATTTTGAGTTCCGAATTCATTTCTTATGTTCCCCACACCATGGTGAAAGATATCCTATCAAAAATGGAGGTTTCAAGAAAGAGATGCCGATGGGTAAAAAAAAATTCAAGAGTATGATATGTACATCCAAACAAAAAAATTGGTCAGATGTTTTTCCCTCTCAAAAATTATGGAAGAGAGAAATCTACAGATAATTGAGGTAAATTAACTTGAAGAAGAAAGGTTGAATTTCCTTGAAAAACTGATAAATTATGAATGGAATAAGGACATCATTTTTTATCCCAAACATCTGCACTACCCTTAACATTTGAGCAAGAATAAGAAAAGATAATTTATGTTAGCATCCCAGAAATACATCATCACTGATTTTGGGTTAGCTTGGAAGAACGCTGAGGGAGTTCTTTTGAGATGTATCACTGAAGATGAAGCCCAAAAAATAATATATAATTTCCATGGAGGAGTTATTAACATGAATTTTGCAGGGAGATTAACTACCCATAAGATCTTAAGGAATGCTTACTGGTGGCCAACTCTTTATCAAAGATAACAACTTTGTTTGTTAGGAAGTGTGAAATCTATCAACATTTTTCAGGGAGATTAAAAGCTTGAGGATCCCTCCTGTTGCATCCTATATCAATTGAAGCCCCTTTTAAGCAGTGCGGGATTGACTTCATTGGGGATGATTTCTGATCTTTCAAGTGTAGGCCATAGGTGGATATTAGTTGCCATAGATTACTTCACCAAGTGGGTGGAGGCAATCCCCACCAACAAGGCAACCCACCAAATTGTCATGGATTTCATTATGAATTATATTATTTGTAGATTTGGAGTACATGTCAAAAATAGTTGTATGATAATTCCAAGATATTTCGAGCTAAACCTTTGATGGCTATGTGTCAATAATATTGGATGAATCTAACGTATGCATCAAATTATAAGTCCCTAAGGTAATGGATAGGTAGAATCGAGTAACAAAAATTTATTGAAGACAATTAGAATAAATTTGGAGTTGAACAAAATGAAGTGGGGTGAGCAGTTGAAGTTTGTTATTATGGGCTAATCGAATCATTGTTAAACAAGCTACTGGAAAAAGTCCATTTGAGTTGGTGTATGGAACTCAATCTCTGTCTGCCCCTGCATATTTAATTGTCTTCATTTCAATTACTTCAACAACTGGAAGATCAAGAGGTTAGTCCCTATCATGCTCACATCAATCATATTGTTGAGTTAGATGAAGAAATAAGGGCATCCCATCAAAGGCATGTAAAATTCAGAGATAAATTGAACAAGTTGTTTGATAAGAAGGTGAATCCAAGTGCTTTCAGTGTGGGAGATCTTGTGCTATTATGGGATAGCAGCCACAAGGATAAGGGAAAACATGGAAATTTTGATGCATTGTGGATGGTCCCTTAATTAATTGAAATTTGAATGGGTGAACATTACCTTCTTCTTAAAAGACCTAGATGGGGAATTGCTTGAATTTCCTGTAAACGGTAGTCATTTGAAACATTTCCTTGATTGATTTCTTAGAATCGAGATATGCATCATGTTTGTTCTCAGGAATTATCTTGCACTGCATTTGTGCCCTTGAAGATTTATTGATTCACAGTCATCTGTCATTTTATCCTTCCCTGTATTATATTTGGATAATCGTTTGTTGCCATTTTAATCTTCTCCTGGGTTGAATATCATGTGTGGGTCTGTATTTGTAATATGGTTCCTTTGATACTCTGTAAAAGCTCTGTATTTTGAGTCTCCCATGCTCTGTTCCTTCAAAACTTGCGTTTTCCAGTTTCCTCCATTTTCCACAGTCAATATCTATTGTACCTTGCCAATTTTTTCCTAAATACTCAAAGAGAAATGAATTGATGTGTCCCTCGAGGAATGTATTTGAGTCTTGCAACATTTCTAAAATCTCTGTCCTTGAAGAAAACTTCATTTTCAGGCTTAAATGGTGGTTTCTCTGTGCTTTACGGTTTGACGGGCATTTTTCCCAGTCAAATTTGAATCCTTGTATCAACAGGGAAACATGGCATCTTTTGGTTGGATGTGGCTCAACCAGACACTTCAAAAATTCTATAAAAATCCTCAACTTTAAAATGTGTCCACATGGAGGAACAACACTCGTTTGAGAATCAACTTTTTGGTTTGGCTTTGAAGTAGTCACCAGGACGGACACGTGGAGAGTTGGTAGGAAATAGACACATGGAGGCTTCCGTTGGATTTCCCATACTTAGACAAATTTAAAAGGTTTTCAGGAAGTCCAAGACACATGGAGGAATGACACTCATTTGAAGATCTGCTTTTGGGCTTTGCCTTGGAGTAGCGCCGGGAGGACACGTGGATGGCTTCCGCTACTTTCCCATACTTAGAAAAAAATGTTTTATGTAGATGGAAACAGTTTGGTAGAACAGGGACACGTGGCGAGCCCGTGCTCATTCAGGGAATTCTACTTTGGGCACCATTTTGAAGAAGCGATTCATGAGGACACGTGGGGAATTCCACTCACTTTGCATATTTACTTGGACTTCTCAACGACAAAGGAAGACTACCTCGCAGCTACACTCATTTGACACATGGGCTTTTCCCACTGGCAGGACACGTGGATTTCTACTACGTTTCCCATACTTAAATTTTTTTTTATTCAATGGAAACAGTTCGGTAAAACAGGAGACGTGGTGAGCCAACGCTCGTTCAGGGACTTCAAGGTACCATTTTGAAAAGTGCCATGAGGACATGTGGGGCCTTCTACTCACTGCATATTTGCTTGGACTCTCAATGACCAAGGAAGAATACCTTGGAGCTTGACACATGGTGCCCTCCGTACAATTTCAAGCCTTCAAAATTCTGGTGGAGAAGGACATGTGGTGAACCCGTTCTCTTTCAAGGTATCAATTTTTTTGGACAACCTCAAGGTGCGCCTTTGGTGACACATGGCAATTTGAAAAGTCATAAGGGGTGGGGAAGCAAACCATTAGAGGTAAATTCAAACTTTTTCACCTCTTTGCCTCATAAAGGTTAAACTATATCAAAAATGGCCCACAAGCCTGAATGGGAAATAGTCAATGTTTTGCCCCAGTCAATGGTGGAGGTGTGGGACTTTCACGGAGAAAAAGTGAAAAAATTTTCCTTTTGAGGGAAAGGAGTTAAAGTCATAAAAGGACCCAGGGTCCACTGGGACCCACATTAGGGAGTTGAAGTATTTCAGAAGGGCAGAACTACGGGGGAAACTTGGAAAATTTTGCTTCTTTCCAAAAAGAGAGTCAAATGGAAGATTTTTTCTGTGTTTCCTTTGGGACCCACCTCAGGACACGTGTCAGGCCCATTATTCAGAAGCGGAGGTGCGGAGCGAAATGGGAAATTTTTCCATTTTTTCAAAAGGGTCAGAAAAGGTCAAAAGGAAGCCCCTGAACCTATTTTTGCATCTTCCACATGGACGAGCCCACATTCAAAATCAAAGATCAACGGTTAGCTGAGCGTCTAAATATGATTTTCCCCCCATTTTTTCTAGTAAAACTCTTGGGAGTGTGATTCATTCATGATTTCTTGTTATTTCCTACACGCCATACAGAGCAGGGAGTTAATTTTTATATTTAGAGTTTGGTGGGAGAGTTCTAGAGGTGTCTTTTGCCATTAAAGTAGTTTGACTCTCGAGCCCAATATGGTTTTTCATTTTTCTTCTCTTGAGCACACAAGGGGCCAAATTTGATTGATATGAGGCATAAGTTGTTGGCGAATAGATGGAGGCATGTTTTACTCGAGAAAGGAGTTGAATGTGGGATGAAATCGAAGATATTTTCCCTTGAGCACCTGAAGACTTTTACAGATCTGATTCTGTGAATCAGGAAAGAATCATGGGAAACACTAGTGAATTTAAAGGTTTTGTCTTTTGGGAGGAAGGGGATCTATTGGAAATGATATAAAGGGCATGAATTCATCGTGAAATGGTTGGGAGTTTTGTGAAATATCAGGACTGATTTTCTCTAGCAAAGAAAGCTTGACAGAGCCCATCCATTTTGAGAAGTTGTTTAGAGAAGTTTGTATATCTCTCTTTGTGTCAAATTTGATCGTGTCTAGGTGGTTATAAGTGTACAACCATTGAAAAGCTTTGAGATTGTTCTAGAAACTTTCCCGTGCTGATAAATTTGATCAAACATTGAGTTATTCTGTGTTAATCTTGAGTAAAGTGTATTTATTTCATTTCTGAATGCATACAGGTAGTTTTTCTTGTTTCTAGTTACAATCTTGTACTAAAATATAGTACAATCACATAGGTCTTAGTCCTTTTGATAGTTTAGTGGCATCTGTAATTTCATTTCTCAGAAGATATCCTTCATCTAGCGAATCGTATAAACAGGTTTAAAATCACTTTTCTTTCATTTTGATCATAGAGATTATCTGTAAGCCTCTGGGTGTACCTCAGGTGTGACTTGGTTTAAATATTGGTGCTTTATTGGGTCCTATGACTCGATCCTTCATGACAAAATCCCATAGGTTGTGTGAAATATTATTGATCTAGGCCTCCATTGAAGTACATACTCTAGTTGAGGAAGCAGTTTAACTTTTTGTGGCATTTTGTTGATTGAATCTTTCCATTTTGCATTTAAGCTCTCAAGGATTTGGTGATTCAAGTCCATCCTATGTACTCCCATCCCACAAAAATTCATTTAACAATAACCAATCCTACCCATAATACCCATGTTTGTCATGTGTGTACACAAATGCATAATCTCTATTACCAAAACATGCAGAAATAATTAGGGTCTCAAATGTCTTTAGTAACCTTTTCCTTATTGTGAAGAATGTCTCCATATGATTTGGAAGTGACAACCTCATGAGAGTCTGATCTGGTGTGTTGATCATATTTTCCCCAAGGTCTTCTTTATAAAATTTATGAAAAAGAAAGGTACATGTATCTCCTTTCAGACAATAGACGTTACAAAATAGGCTCTCTTACCTTGGTTGAAAGGCACAACCTAAAATAGTGAGGATCAGATCACATATTTTTGCATGTGCTACCCACTCCCTTCAGAGTCTGAGTGCCAATAAGTCAGATAGATTGTTTCGCTTGGCTACAAAATGACATACATGATTGTCTATCTTCCTTTGAGTGTCATTTCAAACCGATGATGCTGCTCGGTCTATGAAGGAGGGTTAAATTTGGGTACCAACATAAATGGTGCCATTGTCTAGGGACTATTTTGAATTGCGGAGACTAATTTGATAATTCCCTACCAGTTCATATCTATTTGGCTATGTCAACATCCCACATTCAAGCTGTGGAAATCCCTTATCTGGGTATGCTCCAAGTGCTATACTGCAGACCCTGGTATCCTATTTCTATAAGTATGCTGCATATGATGTGTGCATTTCTTTCAGTTTTTAACACCTAGTGCACTAGCTTTCATTTGGTACATCTAGGTGAAGAAAGGTTAGAATCTTTCCATTTCCACTCTCTTGCATTGATAGGCATTTGACAGATCATATTTAGTGCATTTTCACAACTAAGGTGGAAATCCTCAGTAAAGACTCCTTGTTGATTTGATTTTGATAAGGACCAATGTCTTATAAGCTCTGTCAAGGTCAGATTTGTTACTAACATTTGCAAATTTGGAAGGAAGAAGGTCTTTCTTCACTAGAGATCCTATTAGGACACTATTTCTAGAGCTAGGAAAAGCAAAATCAGAAGGAAGAAAAGTCCTGGAGAGTTGTGGGGGAGAACAACAGACAAGAAGAAGGTATCACTATTGAAGAAATTGAATCGGCCTATCATTAAAGATTGTCCATTCAAGTGACTCTGAATTAGGAAGCCTCTTTGTGGAACTAAAATTCTCCAACAAGAGAAAGACCTTCATTTGATTTTAAAATATTTGTCTTCACATTCTGCTCCTATCTTTTCTGAGGTTGATAGGGATTTCCAAGAAGCAAGACCTTTGGGGGGTATCTCCATTTTGAAAACTATACTCCTGTGTTCCAAGGACCCTCTTCCCGCTCATAAATTTATCACCCCTCCAAGATCACCCCCTCAAATAAATATGGCTCAACCCAGATCCCCATTTTTTGTAAACACTTTTAGACCCATAAATTTTGTGGGGATGGTTGGATATCCAAATGGAGTGCCTCAAGATGTACAGGAACAAACTTCCTAAGTTCTAAGGAAAACAATTCCATAACTGGTGACCAACATCTAAAGCTCTTCCTCAATATGATGGAATATTTTGAGATTGAACATGAACATGTATATATCAAGTTGTTTATCCATACCTTGGAAGAGGATGCTACGGACTGGTATAAAGCATTGCCAGATAACTCTATTGATTCTTGGACTGAGATGAGTAATGCATTCAGATTGTAGTATGGTGATAGGACTGACCCTAGGTTTCTTTTGACAGAATTTGAGAACATCAAGAAGAACCCTAATGAGTAAGTACATGATTTCAACACAAGGTTTAATAAGACCTTGAGAAGATTTCCTGTTAGAGTAATGCCTTGTGATGAGTTGTGTTTGATCAAATATTCTGATGCATTTGATAGAAAGGCTTCATATTTATTAAGAGAAAAGAACCCCAAAAATTTGAGGCAGGTCTTCACCACGGCTTTACAAATAGAGAAAAAAATCAAGGCAACTGGAAAGCCTCCAAAGAGGGAGGGTGTAAAGCTGATTAACCCAAAAAAACCTCAGAAAAGAAAGGCTGCTAATTTGGAAGAAGTTGTGAAGTCTTTGGCAGGGACTGTCAAGGAGATCTCCTGCAAATTAGCCCAAGCTGAGAAAGGATTTGGGTAGAGCTCATAAGGAAAACACAAGCAGAAAGGCCAAGACATGTTCACAAATCACCAAAGATCTGATGACAGAGCCAAGGGACCTATTGGATTTGGAAATAGGCATCCCCAAGGTAAAGAAAATAGAATGATGCCTGATCCTTTGGCTGCCAGAGTTTTTGTTGTGGAAGAAATAGAGGTCATTGATTGGTGTGACAGATGTTTCATGCGCCATACTCCTTGACAATAAGATCAGCAAGAAAAAGAAGCAGCTGATGATGATAATGATGATGATGCCTGCATGATGGAGATCCCTATGAGTTCACCAAGGGAAACAAATTCAACTGAGGTAATAAGTGCTAGAAATGTTGCCACTTTTTGGGATTACATCCATTGGGTACCTCTTCTTCCCCCCTCTCATACTTTATAAGTAGACACTGTACAAGATTTTGAATTTCCCAATAATGATTTTGAATACTTGAGGGAATTAATGATTGAAAAGTATGATGGAAGAGTTCCCTCGAAAGAAGATAGGAAGTTATTAATGAATGTTGTAGTTTCTCAAGAAAAGGAGCACAATACCAGAAGCAAAGCTGCCAAGCTGCCACAAGCCAAGTCAAAATTTCCAGTGCTTACCAAAGAAACCCCAAAGAAAAATGCATCTGGCAAAGAGCTTGTTTCCCCAAGTAAAACTTGTGTTCCTCCCTATGCCCAAAATTAAAATAATCTCATTCCATATGATGAATTTTTCAATCTTTCCCCTAGTGCTGCTCTACCCAAATTTTCTCCATATGACATAGCCCAAATTTTGAGTCAAATCAAAATTCCTATCCCAATTGTTGAGCTTCTTAGGATCCCTGAGCACAAGAAGAGGGCTTTTGAATATTTGGGATTCAAAGGAGGAGAGATCATAGAAGGCAAAGATGTAAACAACGTCGAGGTTCCCCTTACCGTTGCAGAGTTGGAAAAGCCACAAGTATTGGAAGAGCTAGGGGAACCACTAGAGTTTTATTTAGGAACTTCTTTGGTTAAATCCTAGCTGAATGTGGATCAATTTTTCACTACCTTGGTTATCAAAGAAAAGCTGTTACATAACTATATGTTTGATTCTGGAGCTTCATGTAATGTCATGCCTCTTGAGGTCATAAATGAATTAGGTATCAAAATAACAACATATCGGAAGTACACTTTCATAGACTCTAGAGAGGTTCCAGTGGTGGGGCGTGTCAAAGATCTAGCAGTGTAACTTGCATCTTATCCTAGAAGGAACTTAAAGCTTGATGTAGTCATTGCTGACTGCCCTGCCAAGTGGGGGATGTTGTTGTCAAGAAAATGGGAAGAAATTGTTGGTGGTAGTGTGCAAATGGACATGTCTTATGCCACTATCCCCATTGAAGGAAACTTGGTGAAATTGTATGGAGAAAAGAAGATGATGTACCTAATTGAAGACCTAAGAAATGCATCTTATGAAGTTTTGCAAGTAGATGTTGATCTTAACAATTTTCTGAGCTTTATGGATTTTAGGTAGTATGAGAGTGTTGAAAACAAAGATCCTAAGTATGTCACTTTATCTCGGAATTCGGTCTGTGTTTCATCCTTGAAGAATGTTGAAGAATTTGACTTAAACACAATGGAGGAGCTTCAGAGAAGATGGGTGGTTTAAAAACATAACAAAGAAGAAAAAGAGCTCTACTTCTAGTTGATGAAAACATATCAAAACCTCTTGGCATGGTCATATCTAGGATGGTAGGCACTTGAATTGTTTCCTTGATTATTTTCTTTAAATTAGGGAAATGTATTTTGTACAGTGTATAGTTTGTTGTTTGCTCCCTGTTTTTTTTTGTTTTTGCTCATTTTGGTCCTTGGTGACCTGTTTTTGCTAGTTTCTCTATTTTTTTTTGAAGATGGCTCTATTGCTCTGCCCTGCAAAGATTACTCCAATGCCCAATGGATATTTTTATCACTTTTTATACTATTGTTCTTGTGGCACTCATAGGGAGTGCCCATCCCCGATTCGGAGCCAATGTTGGTTCTCAAAATTGTCTCACCCCATTTTTTGCCCTTGAAGATTTATTGATTCATGAGCTTCTGTCATTTTATCCTTCCTTGTATTGTGTTTGGCCAGTCTTTGTTTCCATTTTAATTTTTTCCTGGGTCTGAAGATCATATGTGGGTCCTTATTTGTGTCATGGTTCCTTTGTTCCTCTGGAAAATCTCTATATTTTGAGTCTCCCATGCTCTGTTCCTTCAAAACTCACATTTTCCTCATTTCCTCCATTTTCCATAGTCAATATATGTTTTCCCTTCCATTTTTTCTCTAAATACTAAAAGAGAAATGAATATGATGAGCCCCTGAGGAACTGTATTTGAGTCTTGCAACATTTGTAAAATCTTTGTCCTTGAAGAAATTTTCACTTTCAGGCTCAAATGGTGGTTTCTCTGTGCTTTACGGTTTGACAGGTGTTTGCCCCTGGTCAAATTTGCATCCTTGTATCAACATGGAAATGTGGCATTGTTTGGTTAGATGCATGACTCGGTTGGACACTTCAACAAATTCTATAAAAAGCCTCAACTTTAAAATGTGTACACAGTGGAGGAATAACACTAGTTTCAAAATCAAATGTTTTTGTTTGGCTTTGAAGTAGCATCAGGAGGACACGTGGAGGGTTGGTAGGAAAGAGACACATGGATGACTTCTGCATTAGATTTCCCATACTTAGACAAAATTCAAAAGGTTTTCGGGAAGTCCGAGGACATGTAGAGGAACGATGCTCATTTGAATATTTAGGTTTGAGCTTTGCTTTAGAGTAGCATGCCGGGAGGACACAGTGGAGGCTTCCACTCACATTGCATATTTGATTGGAATTTTCAATGACCAGGGAAGAATGCCTCGGAGCTTCGAATGTGGTGCCCTCCGCAGAGTTTCAATCCTTCAAACAAAATTTTCTGGAGCAGGACACATGGCGAGCCCGTGTTCATTCAAGATATCAAATTTTTGGGGTGGCCTCAAGGTGTGCCATTATGACACGTGGCAATTTAAAAATTCATAAGGGGGGCGGGGAAGTGGACCATCAGAGGTAACTTAAACTTTTTGCCTCTTCTTCCTTGTAAAGGTTAAAATATCAAAAATGGCCTGCAAGCTCAATGGGAAATAGTCAATGTTTTGCACCACAGTCAATGGAGGAAGATGCGGGCTTTTGGAGGAAAAGGGAATTTTTTTCCCTTTGATGGAAAAGGAGTTAAAGGCATAAAAGGACTTCGGGTCCTGCCAGGACCCACATTAGGGATTTGAAGCAGAAGGGTGGAGCTACGGGGGAAACATGGAAAATTTTTCCTTTTTTCCAAAAAGAGAGTCAAATGGTAGCATTTTTTCATGGTTCCTTTGGGACCCACCTCAAGACACATGTGAGGCCGATTTCTCAAAACCGGAGGTGCGAAGCAAAATGTGAAAATTTTCTCATTTTTTCAAAAGGGTCAGAAAAGGTCAAAGGAAGCCCCCGAGCCTGTTTTTGCATCTTCCACATGGATGACCCACATTCAAAATCAAAGATCAACGAGCTGTTAGGCATCTAAATATGCATTTTCCACCCATTTTTTCTTTAAAACTCTTGGGATTGCAAGTCTTCGTGATTTCTTGTTATTTTATACACATAAAACAAAGGAGCTGAGTTAATATTGATATCTAGAGTTTGGTGGGAGAGATCTGTAGAAATATCTTTCACCATTAAAGTAGTTTGACTCTCAGTTCTAATCTGGTTTTCCATATTTCTTCTCTTGAGAATGCAAGGGGCCAGATTTGATTGATATGGGGTGGAAGTGGTAGGAAAATGGATGGAGGCATGTATTTTTCTCGGGAAAAGAGTTAAATGTGGGAAGAAATTGAAAAAATATTTGCCATCGAGCACCTCGAGAATTTTTACAGATCTGATTCTTCTAATTATGATATGAATCATGGCTAGCACTGGAGCATTTAAAGTTTTTGTCTCTTTCAGGAGGAAGGGGCTTTTTTGGAAATGTTATAAATGGCATGAATTCATCGTGTAAATTGTTTGGATTTTTTGGAAGGATCAGGAATGATTTTCTCCAGTAGAAAAATCTTGACAGAGCCCATCCATTTTGAGAAGCCATCTAGAGAAGCATGTATATCTCTCTTTGTGTCAAATTTTATCATGTCAAGGTGGTTGTAAGTGGACAGCCATTGACAAGACTTTGAGATTTTTCTGGAAAGTTTCCCTTGCTGATAAATTTGATCAAACTTTGAGTTATTATGTCTCAATCTCGAGTAAAGTGTATTTATTTCATTTTTGAATGCATACGGGTAGTTTTTCTTGTTTCTATTGCAATCTTGTACCAAAATATAGTCCAATCACACAAGTCTCAGTCCTTGTGATAGTTTAGTTGACATTTGTAATTTCATTAGTCAGAAGAGCCTTCATCTGGGAATGGGATAAACAGTTTAAAATCACTCTTCTTTCATTTTTTTGATAGAGATTATCTATAAGCCTCTAGGTGTACCTCAGGCATGACTTCGTTTAAGTCTTGGTTATTTATTGGGTCCTCTGACTTGAGCCTTCATGACAGAATCCCACAGGTTGTGTGAAAGAGTGTTGACCTGGGCCTCCATTGAAGCACAAATTCTAGTTGAGGAAAAATTTTAAATTTTTGTGGCATTTTATTGATTTAATCTTTCCATTTTGCATAAGCTCTCAATGATCTTGTGATTCAAGTCCATCTTGTCTCTCCACCACCAAAATTCATTTAAAAACAACCAATCCTACCCATAATACCCCTGTTTGTCATGTGTGTACACAAATGCATAATCTCTGTTACCAAAGCATTCAGAAATAATTAGGGTATCAAATGTCTTTAGTGACATTTGCCTTACTGTGAGAATATCTCCATAATCTAGAAGTGACATCTCATGAGAGTTAGATTTGGTGTGTTGATCATATTTTCCTCAAGGCCTTCTTTATAAAATTTATGCAAAAGAAAGGTACCTATATCTCCTTTCAAATAACAGAGGTTACAATAAGGTTCTCTTACCTTGGTTGAAAGGCACAACCTAAAATAGTTAGGATCAAATCGCATCCTTTTGCATGTGTTACCCACTCCCTTCAGAGATTGAGTGCTAACAAGTTAGATAGATTGCTTCCCCGGCTACACAATGACATACATGATTGTATATCTACCATCTAAGTGTCCTATCAAACCCAAGTTACTTCTCGGTCTCTGAAAGAAGTTAAATTTGGGTACCAACACATCATTGTATAGTCTAAAGTCTTGGGTTTTTTGTTCTATTTTTATGTTTTTTCGGTTTTGGATGTGCCCTGGTCCTTGACGGTTATTTTTGTTGGTTTATCAGTTTGTTCCTAGAGGGTTGGCTTGTTACATCCCATTTCCCAATGGTTTATTTTTGGCACTTGATCTACTATTTATTCTTGTGCCACTCGCTGGGAGTGCCCATCTCCATGAGTCAGAGCTGATGTTGGTGCTTGATTTGATCATGCCCTAGTTTTCCCTCAAAATTCTTTAGTTTTTGATCTAAGTTTGATTTTTTATTTCCCTGAATGGATGCGTGGAAGGTCTTCTTCATTTTAATGTTGTTGAAGATCTTTATCCATGGTTTTGGATCACATTTGGTCCTTATATCATTTTCCAAATTCTTTGTCATTAAAGAAAAATTCAATTATGGGTGCAAACGGTGATTTCCCTGCATTTTAAGGTTTGACAGACATGTTTTCTCTGTCAAATCATATCCCAGCATCTTCAGACTGCATGTGGTATATTTTGATTGGATGAGGAACTTCAGGTCTATTTTACAACTTGTAACTTTTTGATATGTTTGGAAAAAGATCAATTTGGACCCTGTGGCCCTGATAGTCTATGATTGGCTATTCAACAAATATGAAGTGGCAGGGAAAAAGTCTTACTTTGACACTTGAAAAAGGACATGTGGCATTTCTTCCATGTTACATGTGGGAAGGTAGGTCGGCGGAACATTTTGAAGTTTTTTTCCTCTTTGTATGAGGGAGTAAAGTTATGAAGTAACTCGCAACTGTGCTAGGGCCAACATCAAAAGTTAGAAGTGGGAAGGTGAGTTGGTGGGGAATTTGGAAACTTTAAGGCCCACTTTAACTCAAATCTTGTCCACGTGGAGGTTCAGTGCTCATTTTAAATTTACCTCTGGGTCCTACCTTAGCAGTTGTGCCAAGGAGATGTGTGGAGGCTTCCACTGGCTTTTCTCTATACTTTAACTTTTCAAGCAGCTTTCTAAGGCCTGGGACACGTGGAGAGCCCACACCTAATTTGGGGACCTACCCCTATACTTTATTTTTGAAAGAGCACCGAAGGGACACTTGGAGGTTTCTGCTAGATCCTTCCCATACTTAGAATTTTTCAATGGCTGAAGAAAATTTCTCAGATCCAAGGCACGTGGTGCCTTCCTGCTAGTCCTTAAACCTTTTCAACAAATTTTCTAGGCTAGGGACACGTGGTGAGTCCGCACTTGTTTAGGGTCTCTGCTTTTGGCCACCATATCATAAGTGCGCCAAAGAGACACGTGGAGGCTTCCACTAGCTCCTTTTTATGCTGATACTTTTTCAAAGGCCAAAAGGTAATTTTCTTGGCGCCTAGGGAACATGGAGAGCTTGCACTCATTTGAGGTATTGCTTCTAAAATTCATCTTTGAATTTGTGCCAAGGAAACACGTGGAGGCTTCCGCTGGCTCCTCTTTGCATTTTGGTTGACTCAGACTCGCAGCGCAAGTAATGTGGGATAATCCATGTGTGGACAACTCATTTATGAGAGGCACGAATGTAGATATCCATGCAAGGGTCCTCATTTCTCAAGGTTTTTCCTCGAGGGAAAAAAGGATTGCTTGTCAGATCCAGCTATACAGAGCCACCTGAAAATCATTAAAAAGGGGATTTCTCACATGACAAGAATAAAAGAATGATTAGAAGGACTGTCAAAAATCTATGGCATGGCATCCCATTCATGGTTAAGGGTCTGAGAAACGTGATCAGTTCATGATTTTTCCACCTCGATAGCTTCGGGTGTGCATTTGTTAAACATCACTTTCTAAGAAAAATTGGTAACACGCAATAGGATTCCTCGAATATCCTTCTTTTGGAGGGGGGGGAAACTTCTGGTTGAGTGTGCAATTGAATTGTATAAATGCAATGAGAATACTCTTGCAAATCGTTCGGGGTTAAATTCTTAGGAGAAAATTTGAGAAATCCCATCTTCCTGAGAGACCATCTGAGAACCCTGTTAATCTCTTATGTTTTAGATTTGATCATGTCAAGTTGGTTGCAAGTGTAGAACCATTGACAAGCTATGAGATTATTCAAGAAACCTTCCTCTGCTAACGATTCTAATCAAATTTGAATTAATCTTGTGTTAATCTTGGTGAAAATTTGTGTCTCCTTTCATTTCAGAATGTTTTCAAATGGTTTTGATGTTCCTTTTGCAATCTTGTGTTAAAATCCCTTTGAATTGCACACATAATCTCATCATTGTGATAGTTTAGTGGCATTTGCAATTTCATTATGAGAAGATCCTTCATCATGTAATGAAATAAACAATTTAAAACACTTTATTGTCATTTTTTTGATAAAGATTATCTATAAGCCTTTGAGTATATCTTAGGTGTGAGGAACTAGGGGTATTTAATGTTTAATTGAGTCTGTAGCTTGAGCCTTCATGTTGAATTCTCAAATATTGTGTGAAACCATGCAAATTTGGGTCTCCATTGATGCACACCTTCTGGTTGAAGCAATATTTTAGCTATTCTGAAGTATTTGTTCATTTAGTTTTCCAATTGTTGTGAAGGTTCTCAAAGATCTTGCAAAATCAAGTTTATCCTACTTAATTTCCAACCAAAAATTATTCAAAAATAATTAATCCTACCTGAACTACCCTTCCTTTCCTTGTATGTCCACAAATGAATAAATTATACTACCAAAATATGCAGAAGCAATTAGGATTCGATAATGTCTTTAGTAACCTTGACCTTGTTTAGAAAATATCACCATTCTTTAGAAGTAACAACTCGTGAGAGTTAAATTATGGTGTGATTTTATCATATTTTTTTAAGGTTTCCTTTTAAATTTGTGCTAAGAAGGATATCTTCATTCTCCTTCACCAACAGAGGTTATGAAATGGGTCCTCTCACCCTGGTTGAAAGGCATAACCAAAAGTAATGAGGATAGATCAAATCTTTTTGAATTTGCTATCCATTTCTCCAACATCTGAGTGATAAAGAGCTAGCTAAATCACCTCCCCAACTACAAAACGACATACATGATGATTTATCTTTCTCTAGGATTCTTGTTAAATCTATGATGATGCTCAACTTGCAAAGGAGAATCAATTTGGATGTAAACACCAAAATGGCACCATTTCCGAGGATTATTTGAACCCTGGGACCTATTTTTGCATAAACAACACCAGAACGGCACCGTTGCCAGGGATTATTTAAACACCGAGACTTATTTGAGTGGCAACAACATAAGAATGGAATTTTTGCCAGGGATTATTTGACCACTAGGACCTATTTGTGCAGCAACAACACCATAATGGTGCCACTGTCATGGATTATTTGAACACCAGGACCTATTTGAGTGGCAACAACACTAGATTGGTGTCGTTTTTGGGTATTATTTAAACACTAGGACCTATTTGTGTGGCAACAACACCAAAATGGCACTGTTGTTGTTGATCTTCAAAGGCATTCTTATATTTCGCTATGGTAAATGTTTCTTACATGATATAAGTGCAAATACATAGTTTAAACGTCATCCTGTGTTGAGATTTGTAATAATTGTGTGAATTTACAAGTTATGTGTGAAATATTTCAACTTTCTAGTTGTTATTACACTAAATTTATATCATTAGTGTTAAATATTGGTAAAGGAAGGTCAGATCTGCTAGGCTTTGAAGGAATTAAGTTTTGATGGATATTTAAAAAATCATTTATAGTGCATTTTCACAACTAAGAAGAAAATCCTTAGTGGAAATTCCATGTGGTTTTAAATTTTGATAAATACCAATGCCTTAACCTATTTTAAGTGATTTTTTCACTAATCTTTGCAAAGCTAGAATGAAGAAGATATTTCTTCACTACTGAACCTACCAAAAAGTTGTTTCTACAACTGGGAAAGAAAAATTCAAAAGGAAAAAGAGTGTGGAGAATAGTTGGAGATCAGGAATCAAGAAAAGAGTTATCCACTGTGAAAAGTGATCAACCTGTGGTTGAGGATTACCATTGTTCTTCGAGTGATTCTGAATCAGGTAATCTTTATATAGAATTGAATTCTCCAACTGGAGAAGGACCTTCATTTGTGTCTGATAAGTGTGCTTCTCATTTTGTCCTTGTATTTTTCAAATTTGATGAGGTTTTCCATGAAACAGAGTCTTTAGAAGGACAATCACTTTAAAAATTATACTCTTGTGTTCCAAAGACCCCTTTTCCCTCATCATTTTGTTTCTCCTGTAAGATCACCCCCTCAAGGAAATATGGCCCAACCTCCACCTAGGCCTCCATTTATTGTCAACACTTTTGGACCTATAGATTTTAGAGATATGACTGGATATCCAAATGTAGTGCCATCAGATGTTAGAAATACTCTGCCTAAATTTCAAGGGAATAATGTTATCACTGACGATCAACATTTAAAACTTTTTGTGAATATGATGAAAGACTTTGAGATTTAATTTGAGGATGTGTATACAAATGTTTTTATTCATACTCTTGAGGAGGATGCACGTGAATTGTATAACGCTTTACTAGACAACTCAATAGATTCATGGACAAAAATGAAAAATACTTTTAGATTGCAATATGGGGATAAGACAGATCCCAGGTTTATTTTGTCTAAATTTTAAAATATAAAGAAGAATCATAATGAATATATTCATGACTTCAATATTAGGTTCAGTAAGACCTTGAATAGGCTACCTGTAATCCTGAGGCCAAGTGATGTTTCTTGTTTAATAAGATACTCTGATGCTTTTGACAAAAAGGATGCCTATTATTTAAGGGACAAAAACCTACAAACACTGAGGCAATCCTTCACCATGGCTTTGCAGATTGAAAATAATATAAAATTATTTGGTAATCCTCCTAATAGGGAAGGTATCAAGTTGATCAATCTAGTTAATCCTCAGTCAAGTAAGTCTATGGATCTAGAAGAGGTTGTAAAAAGATTGGTTGGAGTTGTTAAGGAAATATCATATAAAGTAGACAGAGTAGAGAAGGGGATTGGACAAGGATCCAAAGGCCAACACAAGCCACAAGGTAAGGAAATATTTTTAAATCATCTTAAAGGTGATCATATATTAGATGACAGGGATAAAGGGTCACTGGGATAAGGAAATAGATAGCCCCAACCCCGAGAAAATAGATTCGTGTCTTATCATTTAGCTATCAAAGTTGCTATTGTGGAAGAGGTAGATGATATGGAGTGGTGTGATAGAAATTTCTTGCCCCATTCCCCATGTGATGAAGACAAAAATGTTCAGGAAGCTTATGATGATGAGATAGATGATGATGCATGCATGTTGGATTACTCTACAAGTTCACAGCAGGGAGCAACCTCAACTGAGTTGATAAGTGCTAGAACCACTACTGATTTCTAGGATTGCATTCACTAGGTATTACCTCTTCCTCCCACTCATACTTTTGAAATTGATATTGTACAAGGTTTTGAGTTGCGTAATAATGATTTTGAGTACTTAAGGGCATTAATAATTAAAAATTATGATGGAGTAATTCCTTCAGAAGAGGACATATAGCTGTTAATGAATGCAGTAGTTGCCCAAGAAAAGGAATACAATACCAGGAGTAAGTTTTCCAAAGGGTTAGGGCCTTAGGCCAAACCAAAAACTCCATTTCTAACCAATATCCCAAAAGAAACTCCTAAGAAATATACATCTGGAAAAGGCCATGTTTCTCCAAAAAGAACTGGTATCCCTACCCATGCTCAAACTGTGAAAAATACTTTTCTGTCCGATGAGTTTATCAGTCTTCCTCAAAATGATGCCTTGCCCAAATACATTCCTCATGACATTGCCCAAGTCTTGAGTCAGATCAAGATTTTTGTTCCAATTGTTGAGTTGCTTAGGATTCCTGAGCACAAGAAAAGGGCCTTTGAGTATTTAGGATTGAAAGAAGAAAATATTACCCAAGGTAGAAATGTAAACAATGTTGAGACTCCTCCTACCATTGCAGAGTTGGAAAAACCCCAAGTACTGGAAGAACTAGGTGAGCCACCTGAAGTATATTTCGGAACATCCTTGGTTGAGTCCTAGCTAAATGTAGATCCATTTTTCACTACTCTAATTATTAGGGATAGGATGTTACACAACTGTATGTTAGATTCCAGAACATCATTCAATTTTATGCCTCTTGAGGTCATGAATGAATTAGATATCAAAGTGACAACAACTTATGGGAAGTGCACTGCCATAGATTTCAGAGAGGTGGAAGTGGTTGGATGTGTTAAGGGTTTGATAGTGCAACTTGCACCATACCCAGGAAAGAACTTAAAACTAGATGTTGTTATTATTGATTGCCCTACAAAAAATGGGAAATGTTGTTAGCAAGAAAATAGGCTACTAGTGTGGGTAGGAGTGTGCAAATGGATGTCTTTTTCCATTATACCTATTTAGGTAAACCTTTTAAAGTTCTATGGTGAAAAGAAGATGCTATATCTCATTAAGGATCCCTATAATGCTTCCTATGAAGTGTTATACATTGACATTGATGTTGATAACTTTGTTGGATTTACTAATGGTAAAGAGCACAAAATTGATCAATCCAAGTCACTTAAACAAGTAGGTTCTCGTTGGAATTTTTTGTTTGATGGGGCTTGCTCTAAATTTGAAAATGGTGTTGGTATTGTTCTGATATCTCCAGGCCAGGAAGAATTTGTTTTTTCTTTTAAACTCAACTTTGATTTCAATGACAATATTGTAGATTATGAAGCACCTTTATTGGGTCTAATAATTTCTTGGAAATATGGTGTTAGAGACATCATTGTTAAGGGATATTTAGAGCTAATTGTCAAGTAGGTTAGAAAAATGTATACAATAAAAAATCAGAGAATGAAGAAGTATAAGCATGTAGTCTGAGATGTCATTGAAATTTTTGAATCCTTCAACATAATACATCACAATAGGAAGTACAATACTCTAGCAGACAAATTGGCCGTATTGGGGTCCATATTTGAAAATTGTAATGTATCCCCCTATTATGAGTATAATATTGAGATATTAACTAGTCCATTTATTCCTGAAATGTTGAACACTGGCAAGTGTTCAAATATGATGCCCAGGTGTAAAGGTTTTTGCATAACCAAGGATAATTTTCTTATCAACGCATAGATTGGGAGCCAATGGTTTTTGTAGCTGATGGAAAGGAAACTTTATTTAGCAAAGACATCATTCAATTAAAGACTAATACTATTCCTAGAGGTTTGGTAGCACTTGAATCAAAATTTTATAATGATGATTGCATTGTCAACAGACACATGTCATCCTCGACGGATGTTGAAGACCATGGCCTAGGGACAAAGGATAAACCACGTAAGATATAGCTAGGTAGTAATCTAAGAAAGGAAGAAAAGTAGTCGTATGTCCAATTGTTGAAGAAATATCAGGACTGCTTAGTATGGTCTTATTCTGAATTGAAAGCATATAGAGAGGATCTTTTCCAACACAAAATTCCCATGGATGCATGGCTCCTTCCGCCTATCCTTGACTTTTCAACAACCAACTTTTTCTTTCCCACCCATTTTAGAGCAGTTTTGTGGGACCCTAGACACGTTGGTAGTCTGTGCACATTCAGGGTCTTTCTTTTAGGTCTCACCTTTGAAGTTGCACTGATGAGGCACAAGGAGGCTTCCATTGACCCTATTCCTCCATTGTCCATCCCGTCAGTAACCTGATTGTTGGATCGATTGTGAGCTTGTAGGATTCAACTGACCCTTTGATTATCTCCTGTGCAGGGTCATGTTTAATCAATTTTTCTGGGGGGGTAAAGTTGGATAACAATAACTGATCACTAAGAGCCTCGGTACTTCCTCCAAACTTAAATATAATCCCCATAGTCAACCACTCATATTGTTTAATAAACATGCATGATGTTTTTAATATCAAAGGGACAACTGCATAGTCCATACGAAAAGAGAACATGGAGATCAAACAAACCTCGATAAACTCACCACTCAAGGGTTGGTGACCAATAGAAACAATCGTCATTAGACTGTGTGTTTACATAACCCAAAAGGGTGGATAAGTGACCTAATAATAAAATATTATTCCCAAACCAGATTGGGATTTGAACTAATGTCCGCTCCCTAGAGAAAGGTTGGAAAAAACCCATGAATTTTTTTTCTCAACATACCCATAAACAAAATGGAGAACTAGACTAGCCCTAATTTCAACTAAACTAATTTATTTAAGGAATAACTAAAAGGGGTTTATAAACCTTTGATTTATAAAAACAACTCGCATACATAAAGAAGGTATTCTAGGATAATGAAGGCAACTCAAGAACCCAAATTTAGAAGTCGCTGATAAAGATACAAACACAAATACTGAAGAAGAGAATCATATCCAAAATATAACAAGCTCATATAAAAGTAATATATTTATAGTTATTAAGTAGGCTTATTTACACAACAGGATATTTCTAGCTTCTAAAAATATTGATAACCCAGTTACGCATTCAAAAGAAATGATGATAAATAATGGTAGTAGATCATTCAATCAAGTATGAAAACATAACAGCAAGAGTAAGAGGAATAAATCATTTTTGTCCACCATTAACATTTGGAAACTATTATTATTATAACAATAAATTTTAAGGGAAGGGAGAGGTTCCACAGTAAGGCGTCTAAGCCCACAATGGATTATCAAGATAAGATTTACCCAGAAGGAGATTTCTTAGAATGAAAGCATCCGCAACAACCCTGATAACCCAAAACCAGAGGATAAACAAGGAACAAACAGAAAGTTAAAAAATTTCTTAACACAATCCAAAAACTCACATTTGAAAAACTAATTTAAGGAAAGAGAAATGTTTCATTTCAAGAAATTTTGTAAGTTTAGCAATTATTGAGATGGGTAGTTTATCATGCCTGATTTATATGCTTTCAACATAGAACCATTTCTACCAAACCGTTGAACAACAACACTGGGTCAAATTCCTCTTTCAACATGCTTTCTCGACATCCATACTTGTTCATTTCCATGTTTTGGAATAGGTAGGGGATATGTGACAAGAGCCAGAGCTCGAACCTATGAATTGAATTTGTCTGAAAGTTTCAAAGCCTTTTAACAAAACATGATTTTCTCAAAGCCTAAGTTGCTACAGTTTGCATGGCTAGCCTTCATTTAGGAAAATAGAAAGCAAAACACATACCTATGGCATGTCTCCAAAAGAACACTAAAAACCATTAAGGAAATTGCAAGTGGCCATCAATTTCACCCACTTCCATCTGGCAGTATAATATTTACTTCATTTGATAACAACTAAGTACCATGGACCATGTCATTTCCAAGGGTGTTAGATTCGGTGGTGGAGGATATTAAATTCATCATAAATTTGCAATCCCCTAAACTATTTGTGCTAGCCCTAAACTATCTCAACCTACCCACGCAACCAAATCTAGCCATGGTTTGTTAAAAGTTAAATTTTAGGTGGATGATCGATTTTGTTTTTATTAAACTTAGCTTATAATTATTAGGTACCTTTATTATTAAAAAAACACCTAAACACCTTTAGAGAGGTTTTAAAATTCCTTTATAACTATAAGTTTTAGCGTCATTAAGCATCCCATAAATCAAAAATATGATTAGTTCTCCAGAAAAAATATTTGAAAAAGATGTTACAAAAGACCCTCGACAAACTTAAAGGCTCTTATGACAGAATGAGATGGCATGATGGAATGAAAAATAACAGAAGTCAAGTTTACTTCACAATAGAGATCAAAATTACCTAATGATCATAGGTATGCTTTGGATCAGTGAAATTGATCCAAGGCATGACCGTTTGAAACAAAAGTTGTAATAGACTATGGTACGGGTAAAAAAAAATTATTAAGGTAAATTTTCCATATAGCTCCATAAGACTCCCTCTACACCAATTACTTGGGTTCACAAATTAAGTTTCATAACTCATCATAGGGAGTACAAAGCAATCATTTGAAGTTAGCAAATTAGGGTCAAAAGAAATAATGTGAGTCAACACCAAAAATGTGTATTACATAAGATATGTAGAAGAATTATTATTTTTATAATTCAAAAACTTCAACATTCACTTTGACCTCCTAAGATTCAATTCGAGCTACTATAAGGTTCTTGAGAACTAGCCTAAGCAGCCCTTACCAAAGAAGTATATGACGCTGATGTCAATCAAGCTGCAAGAGGTTGAAATACCCCCAAAACACACATAAACAACTTTGCAAATAAAAACCAGAAGTTTCAAAATAGCTTTCTTCTCATTCTAGAATTGTAACACCCTATTTTACACACACAAATTAAACAGTAAAAATACCGAATTAGTTTTATTTGTTTTTACTTGCATGGTTCACTAGATAGCACCACAAGGGTTCCAAGAAGAGAAACTCAACAATGCATAAGACACTTACATAAGCCATCGACTCACATAGACACATGAAAACACCATATACATGCCGATGCCACACTTTTCCTAATGAACGGATGCTAACAATGACCCAACCACAAGAAAGGGACTCAAGGATTGGAAAACCCACAACACATCATTCACATGATTACATATTAGTTACGGTTAACATTCCAATATCATTATTGTGCAAGGATAATTTTATCATTTTTCCTCCTATAGATTCTTAAATTCATTTCACATTCAACTTACAATTCAACCATTTAATTTTTCTCTTTATCTCTTGTGACAATCTCCATAACTTACATAATTAATTGGCATATTTCAAATTAGATAAAAAGTTCTTAATTCTCTCATTGTATTGTTAATAATATGCTTCTCAAACATTTATTCAATGTTTAAATTTTACCCTTGCTACACAAGTGAATCTAACGTGATGTCAATAAAGAAATATAGGATTTAAGGGGGGGTTTAGATTCAAGATACATTTACCCCAAAACATTCTTTGATCACGGTATCGGTATTTCCCTACCATAATTAATATAGTTCAAAAATTTGTTGAATCTTTTCAACATTTCCACATCACGAAATTGTATTTAGATTTATTTATCTTTTGTTTTCTCGAAGTTTGATCGCTCTAAGGCAAATTCATATACTTTGTAACACATCAAATGTTTAATTAAGTTATAAGGACTCCAAGAGTGACATTATTCCTAACCTCAAATCTCATTTCACTCATGTATACTTTACTCTTACATTGCTTTAAGGTCTCATTATTAGAATCACTTTATAACAAAAGAGTTACAAAATTACATATCTGGCATCTTGAAGAAGTGCATGATTAGAATCATTATAAACTACACATGAACCACGAGTGATTTTTATTCAAGATAAGATTCCAAGTTTCTGCATTTCATGATTCCGCATGTGAATTTTATTTTATTCTTAATTTCATAAAAGGGCATAACAAGGTTTTATGGGACCAAGATTCCGGTTTCCTGGGTTCTATAAGGTCAACAAGTTTCAAATCAATTTCGTTAACAAGGTGTTACTTAACATCTTCTACCAACAAGTTAACCTCCTAAACAATTGATGTTTAGTTTAATTCCAATTGTCTAACATTCCCATTTTAAGACTTTAGAAACAAGGGGAAAAAATAAATTAAATATAAGGTTCACTGTTATAAATAAAGCATTATTTAGAACAAACATTCCATGCCAATCGAATTCAAATAAATAACCATATACAGCGATAATGACTCGGTGATCCACCGATCTATTCATTCCATAACTCGGTAAGCTACCAATCTATTTATGTTATCTTAAGTATTGAATATATATTGTATACTTCATATACTTGGTTTTCCTACCCTACATAGGGTATTGAGTGATCTGTTTAAAGAACATATCTGAATATTTGTTACTAATATTCATTTGATATCACGTTGTTTTAAAGTTGGTGACATAGGACAACATAACCAGTAGCTTGTGATACTTTGGCCAAATATTTACAACATACTATGTATGTCACTATTCCTAGATGGCATACTCATCATAATGGAATATGTCCTTCACCTCACTCCTCTATTATCTTGATTGGTCTTTATTGACTACCGTCAGTCCACTTTTTCTAGGTTTAACCCTAGCCCTAGTTAGAAACATGGCTTATTATAGGATGATGCTCACAATGGCTTAGGGTAAATGAGCATACTCTGTTGACCTAGGTTAACCAGATGTGCCAAGGTACCCTTAGCCATTGGAATCTACTTTCTATCCTAAATATGCCACTAACCTGACCTAGAGAGAAACTAAGTTCAAGTCAAAGTTCTTATTGTGTGTAGATCTAGATGATCAATGTGGAAGGGTGATGCCACAAGTCAACTACAACACTGTATTCTTGAGAAGACCCAAGTCTTCTCGAAAGTATAGCCCTGAAGTTGGCGTGTGCCAACATCCTATAGAAACTACCTCATCGAGATGTACATACTCCAAGGAGATCATTAATGAATTATTAATTTCGATTAATTCTTGATTACAGCAACCCTGCTAAACTCCAATCCAACACTCCATAAGTTCTTTCCTAAATTTATTTTATTTAGTCCATGAAGAACTTCCTTATCTTATGATTGCTTTTAAAGTTCGTTTTCTCAGTTGAACCAGAAGTTAACCAAAACAGGACAGCGATATCATAATTTTCATTTTAAATTTTCTTTAACTTTCAGGAAGGTTTACCAACTACATATATCCAATTAAAGTAGACTTCATACTAAAAGAAGTCTAATAAATAGTAATCATATCTCCAATCCTTTTAGGTTTATATTCAATTGAGAGAGTGAAAGAGTCTTTCTCTACATGATTAAGTATTAGGGTATATCATTCCCAATATCCATATATCTTAATGCATGTTCATTATGCACCACATTATTATGTTAAATTGTTTAGATAAAACACATCATATTATGCAACTCAACAAGTTGCTTCATTATAGGGGAAATTGAACTAATTCCCATTATCCATCTTATCAAGATAACAAGATAAGCATGACATAATATAAATGATATCAACAAGATGGAACTTTCATATTCTTTATGAAAGTACAAGATAATTTACACAACCACTGCAATTAAATCACAACTCACAATTCATCATTACAACTTATAAAATGTACAAAACTATGCACTTTAGGCATACTGCATAACAACAACCTTCATTCTATAAAGTATACAACTTTTCTTTTACAATTCAACAAAAGAATGATTTAGACTTCTTTATTAAGAATTAGACATATATCAGCCAATGCATCATATAATTTTTTTCCTTCTTTTACCTCTTAAGTCGTCCATCTACAAAAATAGGTAGCATGGGTCAGTTCAATGAACTGAGCATGATAAACACTAATCATTAAAACGAATTGCATTCCACTAATTGTTTCATTAAAGTAACAATGCTTTAATGAGATAATTAAATCATCATACAATCAACATAAGTGATAACAAAAAGAAAGGAAGTACATTAATAAATCTAGATCCACTTTAAAGAGAAGAGCAGAATATAATAAATAATATCTGTCTAAGATCTTAAAGTCAATTACTCCCTTCAATGTATTGTAACAATCAATAAATCTTTTCATCCCATTGTCTCCTAATTCTATCCTAATATAATACCACGTTTATCTTTTCTAAGAGAAAAAATAAAGGAATACAACATGGTTCATTATAGGATTATTCATCTATATCCTAAGCAATAATAAGAAGAACCATTATGTACCATGCGCGAACCTATAACATCTAAAAAATAGACCAGATTAATAACATGAGCTACATGTTCCTTTCCGGGTAACAACCTTACACATTCAACATTAGAATATACATCAAAATATAATTCCATAACAATACAAGAAGGTATAGAAACCAGAACAGTCCAACTACAATTCCAATTCCAAATCTTCATGTTAGAAGTTATCAAAAAAAGATAAGAAAACAATGATCATAAAAAAAGAAGTCCCAAAGAGGAGTTAATCTCTACTCAAGTTCTTTACAAAGGATAAAGATTACAAGAGACCAACCTACTCCTTTCCATAAAAACTAGGCAAGACTAAACAACATTCAAACCCATAAGTATCAACTTACTTAACAGTAGAACCTTCCTAGCTACTAGCTCTCAACATTACTTCAATCAATGATTTGAACAAGGTATACCAACAGGTCATGAGACATCACTATCTTGAAATGGAATCAAGTACAAAAAATTTCAAACAATGAGCATATCCAAGGACAGAGGAATGGTAACTTAAATAGGGAGAGAACCAATGATAAATTGTATCATCTTGTTCAAGTTTTCAAACCAATTCAAAATGAAAGCATACTGCAGATCTCGAACCAATATACTACTCAAAAAAGAATACATACATACATACATATATATATATATGTATATATATGTATGTATGTATGTATTCTTTTTTGAGTAGTATATTGGTTCGAGATCTGCAGTATGCTTTCATTTTGAATTGGTTTGAAAACTTGAACTTCTTGTTCAATTGAAATGATACAATATATATATATATATATATATATATATATATATATATATATATATATATATTTTCTTTCTCAAAGAGAAAACAAGGTCTTATTCACTGTATCAGTCAAGAATAACATCTCGAGATAACAAACGATAAGGTTTAGAATTACCTATGAACCCAAGACTGGAGACTTACAAATGCCTCTCCACTAAATACAAAAGGTAAGTAGTAATTCAAAAGAATCAAACTCATTACAACTGAATAGAGAAGGAATCCTTCCTGATAATTTTAGTGTCCAAGGTAATAATCAAAATCTTCCACAAGACCTATATTTATTTAAGAGACAAAATATAGAGAAAGAACCAGAAATGTTCAGTCAAAAGATGTCTCAATCATAAATACCAAGCAATAAGAAAATAATTCAAAAAAAAACCCTCATGTCCACAAAATCACGACAGAGAAAATGCGGGTTTCCTCAAGACAGAGGGGAAAGAACATCTCATTATATTCTCACACCAAAACCATCTCAAGGGAGTCATTACAATCATAGAACTGAAGTTCTAAGTTTCTAAAGCCAGACGTCTAAAGTTCCGAATCTCAAAGAGATTTTTAAACGACTCCAACAAGTTCCCACACAGTTCCCTGGTGAGTATTAACTCAAGTAAAGAGTTATAAGCTTAGTCACTTAATAAAAGAATAACCTAATACAAAATACCAGAACAAATTCGAATGAATCGACCCAAAAACGAGTCCATAATACTCAAGTGTTACATCAGAGTTCAATGTCGAAACCAAGCTTCACGCACAATGTTTAGAACTTCACAAGAAACATAATGTGAAAACAATGATAAATACAAACTCCATGCAACAATTTAGCAATACGGAAGTTTCCCAAACATTGATTCCAATCAAAATGAAGCTCCAACATGATTTTAATAAAAAAAAAAGCTCCAACACAAATAAGCATCCAAAGAATGCAACCCAAAAGAAAAGTAAAACAGAACTCAAGTTTCCCTAAGCTCAAATCCTCATATTGTCACGAAATTTAGTTAAAAGAATAGTACCTTCGAATATAAGATCTATAGAACAAAACAGAGATACAAAACAAGATTCTAATCCCATTTTCACTTACATGCAGGTCATAAAATTTCACAGAAAGGTATTTTCCAAACATCACTATTTTTTTTGCCATGGATACAAATCCAAACAACACAAAGATTCACCAAACCCAACAAGTAAAAATAACCAGACAAAACATGAATCTCATGAGAGCAGAGTTGTTCTAATGACTCGTTTAGAAGAACGCAAAGAATTTTAATAATTAGAGCCTATCTTTCCTGATAGTGTTTCAACCAAATCGAAGGATACTTCCAGCCGAGCTTCCAACTCTTTTTCTCCTCCATGAAAGATCAACAATCAAACTTATTTTCCTTCTACACCTCAAATACTTTCCTTTGATCAAAAATAGGCCGAAGAAACCTAAAATAGCTTTGAAGTGAAGGTCAAATTGCTTGTTCGAAGAACCAGTTAGCTCCATGCAGAGAAAAATCCACCATGCATGCAAAACCAAATGACCTCCTACAAACCCCCCTCCTAAGTTTCCAAGACGGTTTGCACACAAAGACCAAGGCTCATAAATGCCATAAATGCTACTCAATCCAAAATTCTCAGTTATATTTCCTTGCCACCCGCCTCCTAAATATTGTGAATGTCAATTCAACATAAAAATGCAATTCCATCTGTTAGTGGACCTTTCACATAGGCCTCCATCAAGTCTACTAGCCACTGCCAAATCTAGCAGTACTTCATCATTTAAACACCTTTCAAATCATTGAAATGCCATTGGAACCATTTCCTTGGTGTTATGCGACCCACTTTAGGTTCCCTTTAATAGTTTAGGTTATATTCAAATAGATTTAGGTTAGTTTAACAATTACTAACATAGGTCTTAGAACATTAGCCATTAGAATTCCCACCTTAGGTTAGGTTCAACTCATAACCCTTTAGTTATTAGGTAATAGCTAAAATAGACTAGTATCACTTTAGTAACCCTTCCCTTATTTTATTAGCATAACACTTAGGTTAGGTCTCCAACCCAACAATAGAATAAGAGGCTTTGGTTAGAACAATATTCAAATAAGTAAACATAGCTAGGACATAGTTGTTCTTACCTAGCTTAGGTTACCATTAGGATAGCCATTAGATTTTCAGGACTCCAAACTTCTCCTCAGAGAATTGAAATTTTCTTAAGTCCTTAATGTCCTACCAAGATCAATAACAAAAGACCCGGGCACAAACATACAACTGAATGAAAACACATTGAAACAAGACCAAGAATTAGTATCATTAAAAATTCAGTCTTCTATGTTCCCTAAACTAATGAATAACAATTTTACCATTCAGTCTATGAAGAAGACTTGAAACATTCCTTGGATCACTGAAATTGATCCAAGGATGAGTCAGAAGAATAAATAAGTTTACCAACTCTTAAAACCACATTACAGCTCATCTTTCCAAAGTGAAAATGAATTCTTGATAACCATATAATTTTAATCTAATGATTTTTAAGAACAAAAAATATTTATCCTTATCAAGCATGATCTTCAACAGTGAAAAGAACACATCTTTATCCAAAAAATCACATGTCAATACTTGAATGTAAAAGAGGAATATATCAGTCGTCGAGGGTGTTTCAAATTGTCACTCAGGGCTCTACGCCCTATTATAGATCAGATTAAGGTGTGAAAACACATTTACCCTATAAACCCTTCGTAAAAGATCAAGGCATTATATTATCACAAACCAAAGTAACATATTTAGTTGTGAGGAACTAGATAGATCATTAACAAGAGTTTAAGTCAAAGTACAACTATTCAATAGGTGCATTTGTGACATTTGGATCCCACAAGGAATTCATTCGATGATGAAGAAAATTCCTAGATCTAACTTCGGAAGAATAGGTAGATGACTATGATACTAAGGAGGTGCAAGTTTTACTTACTCTAGATAATTATTTTTCCAGGGCGTTCCTAACCGATGGGTACACAACGATAATGTTGAACAGACTGACCATGACGATAACACAAAATAGGGGTTTTATTTACCTAAGCTAGGAGGTTCCATCAAGCACAAAATTTTAAGTTCATTCTACAGTTTAAATTTCTTCTATGATAAGAAGGATCACACTTGAAGACAAGTTATGCATGAATCTTATACTAGGTTTGATTGTTGTGGTTAGATTCCCTTATTACATTTTTAAGGTAAGAAACACAACACTAATTATTTAATCATCTATTGCACACTAGAAATGCAATAAAAGATATTAAATTAAAATCCATTTAACATATATATTCAACTCCCTTTTATTTTATTTTTTAAATATACGGAAATGTGAAACAAAATGACATATATGATTAAATGCACATTTCCCAAGGAATTCCTAAAAGTAGCATCTCATGCATATTACCAAATTTAAAATATAAGCTTTTCTATTATATTGCAACTACATTAGACATATATAGATTTTCCAATAAAATATATAATTTACAAAAATAATCAATAAATTATGCCATTCCTTTTTGCCATCTCACTTCCATCCTGCAAAACCATGTGAGCACGATATCAGTGATAAATCACTAGCATGGCATCCACCCTAATCTAGCATAATTATCATATTTAGTTTCTCATTTACATAACAACATTAATAATTTACATTCAAAAGGAGAAGCTTAGAGACACATATTTATTTCATTTCAGTATACTTCATTTCTTAACCAAGGAAAAAGAGAGAAATAGGGAAGAGAGAGAAACACTATTTCACCAAAAGTTCAATTTCACACAAAAATTCACATAGTAGAGTTTCAAGAAATTAATTACAAGTGTCAACAAGTTTCCACGATGGTTTGGCAAACCGACAGGGGTCCTAAACATTTATTTTTACATTTTCCTACTAGTTTGCAAAAATATTCAATAATGGCTCGGAGGTGAAGAAACAAATTTCAAATGTTATCTTCTGATGAGAAAACACACCACGATTAAATTTTATACATGTCCATTTATATACCAAGAATCCATAGGAACTGATAGAATTTGAAACTGGCGAATGATTTACGATTGACAGTTAGTTTTCCTAGGCCATTAGTCATACTTGACATAGTTGTAAATGATCAAAAGTTAGCTCAAGGGATTAGAAAACCACATCCAAAACTAACATTCGATGGATGAACATGCCACAATCTCCATCAGAGTCATCAGAACTAAAACTAGAACATGGTTTTCAAATGGCGACATGATTTCTGAAGCCACCGGTCCTAATTGGTCTTGTTTAACCTAGTGAAACTGCGACCTGAGGCATACAAAACGCCTTTCCCAATTTATACATAAAAGTGTTTTTTCCTGAAATGAAGGTTCTACGTAATTTTCTAGTAAAAACACAAGAGTTTTGTGAAGACAGATAATAATTTTTCTATCAAAGTTTTAAATAGCGGTTCAAAACGAAAGCCAACTTTTTAGATTTAACAGCTTCCTACCACTACAAAATAGTGTAACAGAGCTCCTATAAGGGTGTCAAAAATTGAAGTGACACCTCACATTAAAAGGTACATGAAGGAATCTTAACCTCCCCTTTCCGGAGTTACGAATGTTACTTTGCGAGTCTCTAGAAGTCACAATTTATCTATTTAAACCAAGATATGGTCAACATATTTACCGGGAAGTCAACTTCAACTTGTTGATAAAACAATAATGTAGTTATCTAGTTTTGTCAGGATGTTTTGTAAATCACCTCAAAATGAGGGTTAAATTTCATGGTTTACTACAAAAAAATTATTATGATTGCATGAGTTACAATACAACATTTTATTGTTTTACAAAAAGTTAATATAAAACAATTAAATCTTATGATAATCCTAACCTTTTAAAATTATATTTCGTTGCAAAAGAAAAAATAAAGTACCAGAATTATGAAAGATAAGGAGAGATGAACCATGCCTATATGAACGAAGCAGGTTGAAACCACAGGATTCGATTCAGCATCTCACTTAAGAATTTTGTCAAATAGTTTATGAGTATCCACAATTTTACCATTTCATCTTTTCTTGAAATCCTCAAAGTATTTTCCAACAAACCCACTTTCCACATAACCATTAATAAAACGACACAAGTTTAAATGGTATGCCGATAATAAGATTTTAGAGCCCCTCAAAGTAGTTAGCGTAGTCCTCGTATTCTTATGTGTTCTTCAATAACCAGGAATATAAACCTAGAATGGTCAGTACATGTTTAATGGTGTTTGATGATAATGTTTGGAGCTCCCTTAGGATAGCCATAATGACTAAGAAATCCATACATACCCGCATACAAGCTTATTGTTGATGCAATACAACTGGATTTAATCACACCAATACTAGAAATCCCTCAATTGAAACTATAAGCTTCTTCCAAATGCAAACAAATTAGATTCTTACGTGGTCAGGAAAACTCCATGTGACCACATCTCTTGAAGCACTTGTTAGGAAGATCACAGACCTAGTAAGAAACCACCAAACCAAGCTCGAGCTACGTTGAGGACACCCATGAATCTAGGAAAGAGATCAAACCAATAACAACTGAGTTACAAATGAGACTGAGCCAATGAATAAATGCACAAAGATCTACAACAAGCTCATGGAAACAGGGCAGGAAATAATGGTTCAAGGTCAAAAAGAAACCCCACACAACAAGATCTTTTGAGGCCCATGAACTTACCAATGAGGAGGCACAAGAGAATGGAACACAAAACCCAGAGTTAACAACACCATGAGCTTGAACAATAAAAAAGATTAAAAAAAAAACCCAACATGGATCTCACTCAAAAATCACAAGATCTGAGCTTACATGGTAAAATATCCACAACCATGACTCAAGCAAGCCTGCAAAGCCTAGAAGACAAAACCTGGATCGAACTTCATCCATGGTGGCTACAAATAAATTTTTCCTAATGGATGTCCATGCCATATTCTAGAGTTACCATTTGCACACAGGTAGGGAGGAGGCTGGAAAGGTCATGGGAATTAGATTTACACCTGCAATTGCATTTGCTTGGAAATTTCTAAGCCTTCTCAAAAAACTCATTTCATGCCTATCCAACAATCATTACAGTCCATGATGCCACGTTTCAGGCATTTAGTCAAACATTAAAAATGCCAAATGTGTGCTTCCACAATTGCATACATATTTGTCAGAGCACTTGCAACAAAACATCTGATAAATCCTCCTTCGGTGCACGCTGGGTGGAAGCTGACAAAGGATGAACTGATCAGGTTAGAGACAAAAACTTGAAGCACCTCATGACCTCAATATTCTTCTTCTTAAACCAAAAACTAGTGGAAGGAAGAGGTTGTTTCCTCATAGGGACAAGAAAATCTGCTGCAACGATCCATTTCTGCTACATTTACAATGTTAACAAAGGTTTCCAACCTAGATTTAGCATTTAGATTCACATTAAAGTGTTTGAAATTATTAAGAAAGGAATGATGATAGGTCTGAATGGCTAGTAGCCTACCCACGTGCTCTATCAACCCATCTTTGACGCATCTCCATCTAACCTAAATGCAATAATTTCTTCCACCGCCCTCACACCAACCCCTGACTCCACTCACCCACCATTCGCGTCTTCCACTTATATTTTATTTTTTTTAATGATTTTTTATTTAAGTGTTGTCTATTTTGTCTGGCACTATAGGAATCCACATTAATATTTTATATCATTACAATCCACCTTTTATTTCACGTCTACTCTAAAAATCCTAAAATGCCAAAACACCCTAAATTGCCACAAAACTCAAAAATGCCAAAAAATTACCTACTAGCAAAACAACTCGTATGGGCCGAAAAAATTGTGTGCCAAATATGTCTTCATAAATTAAGGCTCACATGAAATTTTGACTTATTCTAATAAGCACAACAAAAATTATTAAAGTCCTAGGACCTAGTCAAAAGCGAAAAAAAAACGTTCGGAGGCAATTTTAGGCCATTAGATGAAAAAATCTGGACTCAAAATTGTGCTGAAACGGCCACAACCTTGCAAGTAAATCTTGCAAGAAAGGTTGTCCCCATCATAGTTATTGTCTCCGCTAGTTATGGTCTCCACCCTTGAAAATTTTAAGACGATCCAACAGTCGGATCAAAAGTTATGGTCTTCACAAATTATTTTCCTGTATTAGCTACAAATGTTTTTTTTTGCTACCGTATTCGAAATTATGGACATTTTTTGCCCCTTTAATTTCTGGTTCAAAATGAAATTTATTCATGAATGTAGAGTTATATATATATATATATATATATATATATATATATATATATTACTTTTGTTTAAATATTGTTTCTTTTTTCTTTAAAGAAAAAGTCAGATTAATTTATGCAGCGTGGTGGAAAGCACCTTGAGGAATCTATATGAGTTCGGTGCTGTGCAAAGTGGCCTCGAGTTATATCTTTTAAATTTTTGACTATAAAATAAATGCTCCGCCCCCGCGCACCCACCCAGAACAATTCTTTAATCTATAAATAATGGCCATAGTAATAGGGCAGCCAAAAACTTCTTTGATTTCATTTATTATACACTTTATTACTATGCCTGTATAAGGTATGCTATTTTTTAATTATTACATTTCATTAAAAGTCATCCGTGGGAGGCTAAATGGCATATAATTAAAAAAAAAATGTTTTATTTTACATACTTGGCTTTATAAAATAAATTCCCCATCCAGTTTAGTTTAGTTAATAGGTTATGGATTTTTTTCTTATTAACTAAACTAAACTGGAATAATATAGTATATATAAATATATTATATATAAATATTGTAATATATATTTTCTTATTAGCATACCTTATATATAGGTTTTTTTTTAAATTATCATATAAATAAGAATTTATAATATAAACTATCTTAGTATATCTATCTATGTATATAGTTTTTTTTAAAGAAAAAAGAAAAAATATTTAAACGATTACTTCTCTAACAATTATTTTGTGGACTAAGATATAAGTGAATAATGAAATTTCAGAATACTTAAATGATTAATTTTTTATTTATTTTTTCGATTCAAAGCTATGTAGAGGCTTACATTGTTTAAGTTGTAAGGTTGTGTCTTAAAACTACAATACTAATACTTCACGAAATTCCAAATTGTTTGAAAGACGTTATGAAGTAGAGGCACAAAGCAAGTGGAAGTTCATTCTTCCTTTTAAAATCAATATAAAAAAAACTAATTAAAAAGGAAAATGAAATATCCTTCCCATGCAAGGAGATCATTTTTCTAAAATGAATTTACGAGACAAATTTTGATTAATTTATAGATTTGAAAATAACTACATTTCCTTATCAATACAACTTCTAGTTCCTTCTTTCAAATGGATACACAATGCAACCCTTTGAATAATTATATATTTGAAATAGATTATTTTCCTTTAAAACACAATTTATAGCTTTCTTCATTCAACCATTACAATATATAGTTTGATAGGTAGGGTTTTACAATAAACTTTTCTTTTGAAATTTGAATAACACAAGTCTATCACTCTAAGTGGAAACAACATGGAAACGTCTACTTTATGCTCCTTCATTTATTCAACTTCAAAACATGATAACAAGGAAGGGGGAGTAGGCAACGCTCTCCTCCCAACCAAAATTTCAATGAGGAGAAGCCATCCTCCTCATTGCCCCCCTCGAGCCCCAACAATAGAGTAATAAAAGATATTTAGTAACCATGACAACTTCTTAAGGGCTTCAACATTACATCACTCAAGCCAACATAACATGCAATACATTCAAATACATTCAACACCAACCACAATAGCACAAAATACAAATCCCAACACAAAGGCTTATAATCGAACCCAATGGATAATAGAATAATGAGGACTACCTCCTTATAGCTCCCAAATGAGTTAGGAGTTCCACCCAAAATACCTCCATGTGCACATCCATCCTACTCAACATATCTTTTTTCCCTTCCAATGCAAAATACACAAAATATAACAATTTTATCCTTTTCACTCCCCAATATAGGTGGAACTCTCTACTCATGATCCCTCCACAATGCCTACAAATTTCCCCTTTTCCCTCCCAAAGTGGTCCCATTTTCTTTCTCATACACATATTAAGGCCATACTACACTAAACCAGATGCACAAATACATATCTACACTCATTTGTAAAAATATAATCAAGTGAATGAAAAACAAGGGTATAGACCCTACCTTGCCATTATAACTTCCACAATCTCCAATCCACGAGCTTCAATCCCTTCCCAAATCAAGAAAGTCACTAAAAAAAATCCTCCAAATGGTCCAAGTAAGAGATCCAAGCCAAATCCAAAAGAGTAAGTGTGGAAATGAAAATGAGTAACCCCCAAAACATCAGGACAACATCCATAAATAGAAAAATGAGGGGAGGAGTTGAGGTGGCTCCATGTATGATGCCACTTCACTTCTTCTCAACTCCACATCACCAAGTCAAACATCAAAACCAAAGCTAATAAATTGGTGGGTGAGGATATGACAATTTCCTTCCGCACACAAACTCACACTCCGTACCTCTAAGGAAAAAAATAAAAGCTCATGTAAGAAAGTGTTGTAAATTTAACCTTTTACCAACTTCCAAATCACATAATGGTGTTTAATTTTTACCCCTTACCCCATAGGTATAGTTGGTAGGTGAATTTAAGAGGTGTGGGACAATCTTAACATGTCCCACAAGCCTCCAAAAATGGCTCAAAAGTCAAATTTCTTGATTTGAGGGATGGGTTGAGTGTACACATCAAAATATATTAAACTCTCACTCAAATAAAAAGATCTAAAGGACCATCTACCCTAATTAAATGTCCCTTTGATACATCTCTAATTAAATTGCTTAACAAGATTAAGAATAACAAAAAGCACATTAATTAACAAATAATAAAGTGGAGATACATCACAATAAAATAAATCAATACTCACAAAATAATTAAAATAAAAAGGGAAAAGAAACACATAACTCATGGTCACATTTTAAGGTTATCCCCTCCATGGGGACCTCCCAACAACTCAACCAGAACATAGCAATACACATGACACGAAGTTTCCAAGGTGACCTTGTTGCCAATGCCCAATATTCTTCCATTGTTGGTCTCCCTAACTCCTTTGTTGTTTTCGTAATATAATTCCCTACAAAAAGCCAAACAATACCCCTTCGGCCTCTAGGACGTATCAATATGTTATGGAAATAAAATAGATATAAAGCATTCATCACACAATCGTCAGCATACATCACACAATATACACACATATACATATTTATCAATTGACATCAACATATTTGTAACTAAATCAACACCAAAGTTAGGAAATTTTATCAATTGTTTACAATTTCTTAACATTTCAATTCTACTATGATCAATAGTTTACAATTATCAATAATCTAATTCACATTCTATGACAACAATGCAATTCCCTAAATTTAATGTAACTCATTGCTACTAGATACACTCAATAGCATATTACCGATCCTTAATATCATCACATTATTAACAATTTACGATATCAAAAAAATCACGTGGTTAGTCAAGTAATCTGAGTACAATTGTCATTGTCAAGCATCCCAAAATGTTAGCAGAAAACAAAACAATACTAGGTCATTATCAAGTATGGAAAGATTTATCTATGTTCGCTAGGAGTTCATGCAATTCACGAGGTAAGTCACAACATATTGATAATCAAAATTTCCATGTCCCTAACCAACAATAATCAAGATCATAATAAAATAAGTGTCGAAGAGGAGTGGGCATTACACTTTGTTAAATAACTGTGACTTTATAGTTTAAGCAATTAAAGCCAAGTTCAAAAAGATATAAAGTAAAACAAAGATTATCATTTTAAAAAACATGGGCTAGGTTTATGAGGAAAACAATTTTTAAAAAACAGGTTAATGAAATCAACACATATGCCAAGTGGCTAGTGGAAAGGGCTCTCGGTAGCTATGTATGGGCACAACTCGGCAAGCGAACCAAGGTGTAACACATGTAAGTGAAGTGGTTTGAAATAGGTGGGAGGCCAAGAATTGGGGATTGGAAACACATAGAGCGGGTAGGTTGAATCAAGGAGAGAGGTTCTAAGAAAAGTGGGTTTGTTGGTGAGGCAACACTATGGACTCGACAGTGCATAAGACCGAGCTAAGGCACGAACACATAGTATGGTTTCCTTTAGATGACATGGCTAAGCTATTGTATGGCTTGAGCATGGGAGATCAAAAATATAGCCAAAAAGACAGCCTACATCAATAGGAACGTATTGCAGGGAGGTCGGGTGCGGCAGAG
Source organism: Taxus chinensis (assembly GCA_019776745.2). Taxonomy (NCBI): domain Eukaryota; kingdom Viridiplantae; phylum Streptophyta; class Pinopsida; order Cupressales; family Taxaceae; genus Taxus; species Taxus chinensis. The sequence goes on from CM034148.1 coordinate 844,282,693, forward strand.
AGAGTGAGTGAGATCGACATAAAAAGCAACACAACTAGCTTATAGATTACAGACACAAAAAATTGGTGAAGGAAAACTTTAAAAATATTGGGTAGTAAGAAAATGAGGTGAGGGTTGATGTGGAGCTTGGGTGATAAGGAGATGAGCTTAGGTTGGATCTAAGCCAACAAATCTCGGGATAGAGGTTGACGAGGAGAGATAAGGAGTTGTGTGTAACCAGCAGGCATAAAAAAAAAATTTGGTTGCCCATGGTCAAAACCATTTGACCCAAAAAAATTCCTCCATAGTGCCTGGGATTTTACCCCTGGATCTACACCCTCTCAATGCGGTGCCCTAACCATTCCCCCTTCACATGACTATACGAATAAATTCATGTCACTTCTATTTAAATTTTAAATTTTTGACCGTTGCTTGAATGTTTTTGTTGGTAGCATGGGCATGCATTCGTGCATGCTAGATAAGGCACGTCGAGGTAAGGAGCCATGCAAACTATTGATGGCAGCAATGACACACTATGCTTTACAATAGATGTAAACCATTTATGATACATTTTATGACATTCACGATGAAATTGAGGATAAGCCATTGCAACTTATCCAGAAAACACTCTTGACAATGAATACTTGAAAACAATATTTGACACAAAAGATTTGCATAGAAACAAGATGGTGCTTGTGTATTTTTTTAATATCAAATTCAAGAACTACAAAATAAATGGGAGAGCTGCAATATTTATAGATATTAGACAACTTTTATCTCATCCACAATATATGGAAACAAATCACCTAATCTGAGCAAATATCCAGAAATAGCATATTGCCCCTAACTGCCCCTATTGCCCCTCATGGAAATCATTCAGGAACAAAAATATACAAGATAAAGAGATAACATGATCCCACAAACATAGGGATGAGAACACTATGACTTAGTTAACTAACAAGTAAGCATAACTAGTACCTATTGACATAAGTTTAAAATATTTAAATTAAATAATTTAATTTTGTACATTTATTCAAATATCAACTAATGATGAATTAAGCTAAGTTTTATTCCTAAAAGACACAATTATTATTTGTGAAGAAGTGATAGAAATGTGAATCATAGGTTGTCTAGAACGACTTGTTAAATAGATGGACAGAGCTATTTGCATGACACTGCGCATAGTTTTATCATCTTTTAAAGGGATCATTGTTTGATTAAGGTGAAAAAGACGAATATGACTGGAAAAATTGAACAAATTAAAATGCATGATGTCCTTCGTGATCTGCCGAATTTCATTTCCCATAAAGAGGACAAGTGCTTTCTCAGATTGGGTTAGAGTGTGATTGATTTTCTCATTGAGGAAGATCACAAGGATTGGGTAATAGTGTCATTGATGTGTAATTATTTGAAATCATCACCGGACAACCTTCAACTTCTCATCGGTTTTAATTTTCACGTTAAGGTAGAATCCTAGCATTAGAGAAGTTCTGGGAAGCTTTTTACAGGGAATTCCCTCACTCAGGGTCCATGATCTCAGTGACAGTCGGATAACATTTTTGCCCCCCTTGTATCGGAGATCTGAAACATCTTGCCTCCCTCCAACTATACAGAACCGACATACGCAAATTGCTGGAAACAATTGGTGAGCTGAACCTAATTCAGATCTTAAACGTTGAATTCTGTGGTCAGCTAAGGTGCCTTCAGAAGAGAATAATGCTGAGGACCCTCGACATATGGGGATGAAAACAGTTGATCCTTTTTCTGCATGGGATCTCAGAATTATTTTCAATGGAAAGATTAAAGATGAAAATAGGCATTCTTTTAGATTTCAAGGATGCAGATTCCCAAAAAAGCTATGCCCGCTTAAAGGACCCCCAAATTTTACGCGGCCTCAGAAAATTCTCCATGGAAATAAACATGGAAATGGAAGTAGGTGAAACAGCTGAACATCCTCGTCGTGCTAATACGGTAGATACGCCTTCGGCATAATTACAAATAGAGTCTAGTTTAGAGTTTCGTGATCATTATAATCAACATTCAACCAATACATCTTCCCACCATTCCAAATTGCGTTATGAGGAGCACGCACATCGTGAGGAGTATTTAGTTTGTGTGACAATTCACATAGAGTATTGGAGATACAATATATTTTATTTATGATTGTACCATAAAACGTTTATGTAATCCAACAATAGTTTGGATACAAATAACCCCAGTGCAACACAAACTATCCATATATTAAAACTTCAATGCTTCTCAGCATATTTATCTTAAATGTAAAATGACTAAGAACATATTGATCTTAAAGGCCAATACCCAAATTTTTATCCCCACGTACGCCCTCACCCATTTACATTTGTTGAAGTAAATAATTAAACACTATATGCATTTCTATTATTTTGAAAATAATATTAAAATTTGTTGTCACTACCCATTCTAGAATGGTGTAAATTTCCAAAAAAAATTAAAATTTTCGAGTTTGATGCGTGTGCTTCAGATATTTCAGCAGGACCCACCTTGCTAGCAAACATTTGAAAATTCCAAGACTCGCCTAAAAACCCCTTAGCATCTTCACACAACTCTATGACATGTTGCAATTCAAGAAATTCAAATGGGAGAATTGAGAAGGGTTTCAAAAAATGCTTCGTGGTCTCCATAAAGCTAATGCTTATGTATGGTATGTCCAGTTGTGTCATGAGGAACCTGGTTAATATATATTAAAGGCCAAGTCATATCCCAAGCGGGTTTGAGCTCACCGAGTTGTTATATTGTGCATCAAGCTTTACATTACCACAACCGAGTTGTGGTCAAAAGAGAGCGAGTCATTTCCACCTCGAGCTACTTTTGAAGGATCAAGTTCTTGGAATACAACACCGAAACGGGTTCAGTAGGCGATTTATTCTTCAAAAATGGCGAGCTATTAGATATATCCACCTAGCTATGTTTTAGATATGTTGAGTTGAGGTATGTAAAGAAGAACTAAGCCACGCATGGTAAGGCCGAGCTCATATGCGATGCACACCAAACTGTTTGAATTTGAGTCCGCTCGAACAATTGTATGCTTCCCACAATTAATGAATTAAAAAATTGTGGCCTCGTGTCAACAGTGAAAGGGTCGAGCTGATGCATGTGGGTACTGAGCCAATTATCAAAGGCCACCGAGTTATATTTTAAAGCTCTTGGCCGAGCAACATTGGTGCGGGTGAATTTAAATGCATCGAGCTCGGGCCAGACTCAGCTAATTTGTGAAGAGACATTTATCTCAAATGAGACTAAGCTGCTCGGAAGACATTACTTGGCAAACTCCATAATACATGAGCTGAGTTTTCTAGAACAAAGCCGAGCTAAATCTCAAAATCGATCCATTTCCCACAAATGGCTGAACTCGCTTTTGCAGGCCAAGCTCATTGATGGTGAACATGATATAGAGAAAAGAGGACGAGCTCACGTCGATGATCATTGTGTATTACATTGACATTACCAAATTTCATACCCAACGCCGAGTTGTATGCGAGACTAACGTAGGCCGAGCTATGTGTGAAGGGAACCGAGCTATTGGGCAATAATTGTATAGGCTTGTCTCCATGTTAAGCCATGTTGAATAGGGCACAATCAACGTACATGGCTACAATGAACCAAAGATTTCCCACCACAGTGTCATCAAGCACATCCTTGCTGGAACCAAGATGCTCATTAAGACGACCGAATTGTTATAAGGAGCCATCGAGCTCTACAAGTACCTCTAGCGAGGTATTTCCTGGACAAATTATCTGCGTAGAAGATGAGTTCATTTAGCCTATAGCCAAGCTCAAATATTGCAGGCCAAGCAGGTGTAATATCACCTTCAAACTCTGCGGAGAACGTGATAAAGTTAAGACGGGCTAGCTATTTACACCTTAGCTCGCAGATTGGAGAAAATATATAAGAGGTTGAGATGGCCCCATGAATTCATCAAACTCGTATTTTTCAAGTGAGACTGAGCTCGATCCTGTAGCCGAGTTTTTTCTTCCAGATGGCTAATGATTTTCAGAAGTCAAGCTTACCCATAAGGACGTTCATGTAGAAAGAGTGCATTGCGGGTACGTCAGATGTAAACGGCCCGAGTGGCCCAAAATGAGTTGTGCGTCGTGGGCCAAAGATTTCCGAAACTACCGACCAAGGAGTTGAGCAGAGGATACGGGGAATCGGGTCTGGGGTGACCCAAATTAACTTGAGCCTTGCGGGACACAAAGGTCCGAAACAACCGATTTCCATTATGTGCGGGTAAGGCGAACAATTGTTGGCAGACGTGGATCTCCAACTAATCTTCTTTGCCACATCACCCAATTACTCCAACCACCACATTTAACTCTCCTTCTTCTTTTCTTTTTCATCCAGAAACTTCTATTTTTGGCGGATATCTAGAGGCTTCCCCTATCATCTATCATGTGTAAAAAAAAAAAGTTTATGTTACTCTGTTTTTGTATGAAAAAGGGCATTAATATACACAGCAGCTCTGTTTTTCTGGAAAAGGCATGATAACAACTACACAACAGCTATAACTGTCAAATTCTTGTTGTTGTTCTTGCTTGCTATGGATCTAGGAAATAGAATACTCTCCATTTGGTAGATTTAATACAGTTTTTTTTGTTTTTACTGTATTTTTCTTCTCCCCCTCCAGCAAGTTGGTATCAGAGCAAGAAGTACTGGAACAATAGTTAGCAGAGAAAAAGCTTTGGAGGAATAGGAAGCACAAGTGGAAATATTGCACAACCTCAAATACCAACATTCAATGGAAAAAATTATGATTTTTGGAGCATAAAAAATGAAAACTCTATTTTGCTCCCAGGATGTTTGGGACTTGGTTGAGAATAGATTTAATGAACCAGCTGACCAGCAAGCATATCAAGCTCTTTCACAAGCAGAGAAGGACTTACTGAAGGAAAACAAAAAGAAAGATGCAAAGGCATTATTCTTTATTCAACAAGCAATGGAGGAATCAATCTTTCCAAGAGTAGCAGCTGCCACAAGATCAAAACAAGCATGGGATAGTCTGCAAATAGCATACCAAGGCACAAACAAGGTAAAAACAGCGAAATTACAAATGCTTAGAAGGGATTTCGAAAATCTACAAATGAAGGATTCAGATTCAATAGATTCATTCTTCACTCATGCAATGACAATAGTTAATCAAATTAGATCTTATCGAGAAACTCTTGAAGATCAAACAATTGTAGAGAAAATACTTAGAAGCTTTCCTATAAAATTTGATTCAGTTGTAGTAGCCATTGAGGAATCCAATGATCTTACACAACTATTAGTAGATGAATTAATGGGATCACTCTTAGCACATGAGCAAAGATTAAATCGGTCAGGGGCATCATCATTAGAGAATGCATTCAAAGCTCAACTTCCATTTGGCATAACAAGAGGGAGATCAAATTACAGCAGAGGCAGAGGACGTTTTACACCAAGAGGAGGAAGAGAAAATACACAACTTGAAAGCAAAAGACTAATATCAAGCTCACATACACATTCTACACCAACAAGAGGAAGAGGCAGAAACCACTCTCATAGCCATCATTAAGGAGAAAGGTATGATAAATCCAACATTCAATGTCATTATTGTAATAGATTTGGGCATTTTACATCTAAATGTAGAAAAAGACAATATGACATGAATAAGCAAAAGGCACATTTCACAAATGAGGACCAGCCCAACACTAGTGAGCAAAACACCATGTTTATAACATGTAATGTAGCACAAGAGAGTTCCAAAGAGGTATGGTTCCTAGATAGCGGATGTAGCAATCACATGAGTGGGAGTAAGGAGATGTTTGCAACAATTGATGAATCGGTAAAATAAGAGGTAAAATTGGGGAATGATCACCAAGTATCAGTCACAGGAAAATAATCAATTAATATAAGAACCAAGCAAGGTGAGAAGAAGCATATCCCTGATGTATACTATGTTCCTGGATTGCAACACAATCTCATAAGCATTGGGCAACTAGTGCAAAAAGGATATAGAATATACTTTGAAAATGGTGAATGTGTGATTCTAGACAAGAAACCAAGCAATAGGCTGATTGCAAAAGTTGAAATGACAAAAAATAGGATGTTTCCACTTAGAATCCAAAGTGAACTATTCCTAGAGCCACACAAATTGCAAAAGGTTGCTGAATTAGCTTTCAAAGCTTCTTACAAAAATGAATCTTGGCTATGGCATTTAAGATTTGGGCATTTAAATTTCAAAGGATTATAGATGTTATATAAGAAAAGAATGGTATATGGGTTGCCACCAATAGAACCACTTAAAACAACATGTGAGAGTTGCATATTGGCAAAGCAACATAGACATAAATTTCTAGTTGGGTAATCTTATAGGGCAAAGCATCCACTTGAGATAGTGCATTTAGATCTTTGTGGAGCGATGCAAACACCATCCATAAGTGGAAGTCTTTATTTCTTGACATTTATTGATGACTTCAGTAGGAAAGTTTGGGTTTATTTCTTAAAAGACAAATCAGATGCATTTTCTGTTTTTAAAGAGTTCAAGGAAAAATTTGAAAAGGAAAGTGGACATTATATCAAAGTATTGAGAACTGATAGAGGTGGTGAATATATATCAAATGATTTTCATAATTTTTGTAAAGAAAATGGCATAAAGAAACAACTTACAACAAGATATGCTCCTCAACAAAATGGAGTCGCTGAGAGAAAAAATAGAACAATTATGGAAACGGCATGAGGTATGATAAAATAAAAACACCTACCAAATGAGTATTGGGCTGAAGCAGTTGCATGTTCGGTATACATATTAAATAGATGTCCAACAAAAGAAGTGATAAATAAAACACCAGAAGAAGCTTGGAGAAAAAGGAAGCATAGTATAGCACATTTTAGAGTCTTTGGATGTGTGGCATACTCCTTGATACCTCAAGAGTTGACAAAGAAACTAGATGATAGAGGATAGAAGTGCATATTTGTGGGATATAGTGAACAATCAAAGGCATATAAGTTATATAATCCTATCACAAAGAAGGTCATAATAAGCCATGATGTTAATTTTGTTGAAGAAGAAGCGTGGGATGGTAGTATAGACAAAACAACTACAATTGCAGCTAGTGTTCCACAAGAGAATGAGGAGAACAAAACTCAAGTTGTGACTCCTACTACGCAAGCAAATGTTCCTTCGACACCTTCTAAGACACCCACCACTCCAAATCCAACTACTCTAGCAAGTAATAACAGCAGTGGATCTTCTAATCCAACACTTGCATCATTAAGATCAAGGTCTATAAACACTTCAAAGAAGTCACGTAGTCCTAGAGAGATTTATGATGAATTACAAGAGGCTGAAAATGATGATTTATGCTCTAATTTTGCATTCTTAACACAAGCTGATCCAATTTATTTTGAGAATGCCATTAAAGATGACAATTGCATTGCAGCCATGAATGAAGAAATTCAATCAATTGAAAAAAATAAAACTTGGGATCTATTAGAGCTTTGTAAAGGCAAGGATGTGATTGGAGTTAAGTGGGTTTACAAGAAAAAGTATAATGCTGATGGAAAAGTAGAGAAACACAAGGCAAGACTAGTAGCTAAAGGCTTCACACAACTACCTGGCATAGAATACAATGAAACATTTGCACCAGTGGCAAGATTGGATACCATTAGGATGGTTTCATCCATAACAGCTCAAAATAATTGAAAGGTTTACCAAATGGATGTCAAATCAGCATTCTTGAATGACATTTTAGAAGAAGATGTGTATATAAAATAGCCACCTGGTTATCAAATTTTGGGAGAAGAACATAAGGTATACAAACTAAAAAAGGTACTATATGGTTTGAAGCAAGCTCCTAGAGCTTGGTACTACAGGATAGACTCTTACTTTGTGAACAATGGGTTTAGCAAGAGTGGAAATGAACCAACTTTATATGTCAAAGTGAATGATGAAGGAGAAATCTTGATAATTTGTTTGTATGTAGATGATTTGATATTGACAGGTAACATGTCAATTAAATCATTCAAAGCAACCATGGAAAGTGAATTTGATATGACTGATTTGGGGATCATGAGATACTTTCTTGGAATAGAGGTAAGTCAAAGTGATCAAGGCATTTTTATATGTCAAAGAAAATATGCTAGTGACTTGTTGAAAAGATTCAAGATGACAAATGTCAATGCATCCCCTACACCAGTTGCACTAGGTTTAAAACTTAGTAAGGATGACAAAAGTCCTAGTGTTGATGAAACTTTATTTAAAAGATTAGTTGGCAGCCTTATATATCTAACCACCACAAGACCGGATATCATGCATGGGGTTAGTCTTATTTCTAGATTCAAGGACAAACCTAAGGAATCACATTGGAAGGCTAGAAAAAGAATTTTAAGGTATATAGCTGGAACAAAAAAACTTTGGGATTTTGTATACATCTTCAGATGACCACAAGCTGATTGGATATACGAATAGTGATTGGGGAGGTAGCTTGGATGATAGGAAGAGTACTTCTAGTTACATTTTCCATCTTGGATTAGGTGCTATCTCTTGGTCATCAAAGAAACAACCAATTGTGACACTCTCATCAGCTGAAGAGGAATATGTTGTAGCCACATCATCAGCTTGCCAAGCAGTATGGATGAGAAGAGTACTTTCAGATTTGAAGCATCCACAAGAAGAACCTACAGAAATTTATTGTGATAATAATTCTGCAATTGCTTTATCTAAGAATCATGTCTTCCATAAACGCAACAAGCATATTGACAAAAGATATCATTTTATTCGAGAATTGGTGAACAATGGTGACATTCATCTTGAGTTTTATAGGTCCAAAGAGCAACTAGCAGACATCTTCACAAAACCACTTGCAAAGCATGTCTTTGAGCATCTCCAGGAAGGAATTGGAATAACAAACATATATGGTAGTGAATATTAAGGGGGTAGTGTTGGCAGACATGGATCTCCAACTAATCTTCTCTGCCACATCACCCCAACTACTCCAACCACCACATTTAACTCTCCTTCTTTTCTTTTTCATCCAGAAACTTCTATTTTTTGTGGATATCTAGAGGCTTCTCCTGTCATCTATCATATGTAAAAAAAAAAGTTTATGTTACTCTATTTTTGTATGAAAAAGGGCATGAATATACATAGCAGCTCTTTTTTTCTAGAAAAGGTATGATAACAAGTGCACAGCAATGATTACTGTCAAATTATTGTTGTTGTTCTTTCTTGCTATGGATCTAGGAAATAGAATACTCTCCATTTGGCAGATTTAATATAGTTTTTTTTTGTTTTACTGTATTTTTCTTCTCCCCCTCCAGCAACAATTATGTCCCAAACATCCCACGAGACATTGGTGTAGGAAATTCCTGAAATCACCACAAAAGGGAGTGATGTGGATATGTTGGGGTTCAAGGAAACAAACAGCCCATGGCAAGGTCAAAGTGGGTTCGAAAAAATGATGCGGGTCCGACATGGGTATTTCAGCATAGTGGAGAGAAGTTGATGTTTTGTGAGCCCAAGTGGCCGATAGGTAAATTGTGCAATTTAAGCCTAATGCATCGGCATCAAAAGTAATCTGAAAGACCCAATCTGGTCTTTGAGGTGTAGACCAACTCGGTCGACTTGGTCAAGTAGTATGAAGGGATAAGTTTTTTATGTAGTCGTAGTAATATGAAACGAGCCAACAATAAATAATGAGTTGGCATGAAAATAGAGAAGTGAAATGTGTACTCTTTCTAAGAAGGAGTAATAAGGTTATGTGGGAGGAGTTACAAGTAGGATAGCTAGGCAGAATTAAGCGGCAATGCAAGGAAAGGTCTAGCTCGGCCAAGCTGGCTATTGAAAGGCTCAACATAAAGGATGTTCCCCTCTCCCTTTCGAATGTGAATGGTAATATCAAATGGGCCCACCATGATTTGAATGTCACAAGACATTTTAATGATGTAAAACATTAAAATAGAAGAGAAAACTATTTAAAATGTCTTTTCCAGCCAAAGGTATGAATTCACAGACTCATAACCCAGACAATCCAAAAATATTTTCCTCTGCTCAGATGGCCATATCTTGAGTGATTCTCAATGAAATCGTGCAAAACAATACTCGTTGGAACTATGGCTACGATATCTACACACAATAGCTAAGAAAATCAAGAATTGATGTAGATTTTCTGGACAATTTAATAGAAAACAAACTCAGCTTAGAATGGTAGTTTAATGGTAATTGAAAGTGAAATTAATAGGCATGGACATCATTCTCTCCAACTGCAGGTGATGGGATGACATGAAGCAGAAATTTAATCCTCATCCAAGTGATCACCAAATTGAAATGTATTTAATTAATTTGTTTACCGAATTAATTAAATGTTATATATTTGTAAATTGAAATGTGACATGTAACTCAAGTTGAGTCAACTTTAGGTTGAGATTGGGGTTAAAGGTTAATCAGGTAGTTTCATAACTACTTTTTGGAGAAAGATGCATATATATGGTTGCATTGTAATCATAATGGGGATCTATCTCTCACTTTTTCATTCCATGTTCTTGGAGAGGATTTTCTATCTACATATGTGGCTGTAACTTTGTGTACATAAATAAATACAATTCTTTTTATATTGCTTTGTTAATGATTTCAAATTACAAAATATGTAAGACTACTTGTGATCGAATTATTAATGTTGTTGATACTTCATAGTATTAATGATGCTTAGGTGAATCAAAGTTTGTGTCGATCATCGAAGTAGATGGACTTTGTGCCATATCAACATAACCTAAGGGAGATGAAGACTTTGTGCTTCTAAGATTTTACACTCTTTGTATTCATTTATTTCTGATAGGAAAGTTCTCCTTTTGTGCAGCTCTCTTCTTGTAATATGCACTTCTTCTTTTACATTCATTTTTTCTACCCTTTTGTGCTTTATGGTTAAAAGAATAAAAAAATACAAAATCCATATCATACGATGGGACTACCCCTCTGACAAAGCTGAGGAAATTTCACCATATCAAAAGGTGAATTTCCCTAACTATTTCTAGTTTTTCGTGCACTTCCATTGGTCGTTTTAAGTGATAGAAAATCCAACCAAAAAAATTATAACTACTTTCAAAATAAAAAAAATGGATGTACTGCTTAGATGCAATGAGCATTAACTTCGACTACTCATACTCGTGAGAGATGGGACAAAGTAGATAGACAACCTTATGATGGGTCAAACTATACTGACTCGAAACTACATAGTTTAATCCCAATAAATTACACATATTTATTCTCTATGAAAAAAATCACTTGTATAATTAGATTCATACTAACAATTACAATCAAAGTAGTAATAAGAACAATGATAGGGATGTGAAGAATCCAAACAAACAATTGTGTTAAGTAAGAAAGGTGAAAAACCTTTGAAATTGTAATAAAATTAAAACCTTAACATTCAAGACTTCCAAATTTGATTATTACTTTTTACAAGGCAACGACTTGTGTGTTTTATAGATTGGTAGAGTGCATGAAATTTTTTAGGTATATTTAAATTTGTGTTTATTATCAATAATGGAAAATAAATGGACATGGTATGGATTTTATGCATCTCATTCAACTTTTTCCTATGCATAATGTGTTTTGTATTCTATTGAATTTTCTTTCCATATATGCCATGAAATTATATGTGCAATGGAGACATGTAGTGAGTCCAACACATAGTTTTTTGTGCATTGAAGAAAATTTAAAATTTTGTATCAGATATTTTGAAAGGTAGGAAATGCAAAAATACAAACTAAAGTACATCGATGAGAAACTATAATGATATGAATGATATAGAAGTTGAATTTTATTCCAAATTTGAACATACCTACTATCATGTATTTTTGAAAACCATTGAAATAAAGAGTAAGTGGGTATGTGAGGGTTATTTAATGAATGAACACATGAAATTTACATGAAAGAGAAGCCCTAAAATTCCATGCAATCAAAGTTGTTTCTTTCCATCTACCAATTGATGGCTTATAAGTTGTGTAACGCCCACTTAAGACACACCAAAACAACAAGAAAATTAAGATTTTTTTTTTGAATTGCTTGAAGTTTATATGATACAACAAGTGATCACAATAGACTACAACCAACTCTTGATGGGTTTTACCCAACATTTATCATCTAGGTACAAGGAAACCTATGACATCCATCATGAAACTTTTCACTTCTCATTTCGACAAGACATTACATACTACTCCAACCACATAACACACTTATAGTTAAGGCATCCCACGGTGAATTTTTTTTTGAAGGTTTCTTAGTTTACTAAAATGTATTTCAAAACTTAACTTATGTTCTAGGAGATTTTACACTAAGATTCACACAACTCTTCTTATAAAGTAGGATTTCTTCATTTTACACTAATACATAATTAACTTAAGGTCATCTCTAATATGACAATTATTTATTTTAATTCATTTGTTAAAATAGGGAGGCATTCAAAACCACAAGGCTATCATCCAAAATCACACTAATGAAACCTATTTCGAAGCTCCTTTACACCAGAAGATGAGTGTACACTCCAATTAAGATGGAGTACCATTTAGGTTCAGAGCTAAGATCACCTTAAGAAAGGATCAAATTTTAACAACACCAAAGAGACAATTACAATTTACATTGGAAAAATTTATAGGAAGAGGGTTATATTGAATTCATATTCAAGAATACGCTAGTAAACTCTAGTCTTTTATCGAAAATAAGGAAATTATATGGATTCGGTAAATGCTTCATTTAGTCTTCTCTTGGTTGAGTGTAGCAAAAGGGATACATATTAGGTTTCAAACATATGAGTTAGAATTTAATTATTTATTAATCAATCTTCCCTACTTACTAATGCCTAGCTATTTTCCTAAAGCTAAACATTGATTACACCATCAGTACCTTTTTTACCCCCCACAACAAGAATTATAATTTATTATTACAACTTAGAGGTAGGAAAGTAAATTCTTATTAACACAGGAAGATAGTTTCCTTATCTTCCAATTAATGAGTCTTGGCTTCATCTAAAATATCACAACCTCTGTTTTTGTATAACTTTTATGAGGATTACCCAAACATTTTATCATGCCCAAAAATTACATTATTACCATGACTGAGAAGGTTTAATAAACAAAGCTATAACTCAAAGTGTTCCCCATTGCCTTTATGATGAAAATTTGATATGGTTACAACATTTTCTATCCAACAGGGCACACTAACAAAAGGTGACAACTGATTCTAATGCACCTATTCTTGGAACAAAAAGGGTAATAAAAATTAGTTAAGAAACACTATGATATTATCAAGATTACTATAATACATTAAAACTACTCATAACAATGCCGTCATTAAATTCATATCTTTCACAATAGTATTTAGAAGATAATGTTTCAGCTGGTTATGACAACATTACTCAACAAAACATAATTCTAAGACATTGAGCCTCTTCCGAATGTTTCACAAAACTCATTCCAGATTTTTACAACACACTAAGCATTTGAAAAAAATAACTTCACAATAAAAACCAATGCAACTTCTACCAATCTTTCCTTTTTTTTCCTAATCGCAAAAGCCATGTGCATAATTATTAACTTGAGTTAGTTCACGTGAACTAAGCATGATAAGACTACACATAACAATAATATACTATTATTTAACAAAATCATGAAAGGATTCTATTTCAAGAAATGGATCAAATCTCTCACCACAGGTCAATTCTTAAGGCACAAAAATATAATCTTCACCATGCCAATGTGAAAGAAGCCTTGTTTTAGTTATAAACAATATCTCTAAAATAACAAAAGTTTGAAAAAAAATCAGGTAAGACCATAGATCTTATAATATTAGGAACAAAGGGTCAAGAGTATTAGTATTTCAATCATGTAATCCTATAGATTACGTGACTTAAATCTAATACTCAACCCATCAATCTACAATCTCATGGGGAAGTCAAATATACAAGTTACGATAATTGTCACAAAACAACACTAGTTAAACAATCATTCTAGAAGGGCCATTAGCCTATTAAGTTAGAAACAAAAAATGAGTGTAAGACAACTTGTTATTATGCATGAATTTCTTCCTAAACTTTAATTTCAAAAACAGATTATCAGCCATGAGTAGTTCTCTACTTTTATCAAACATCTTTTCTTTTCTTTTTGCATGCCATTAATAGTTAGGTGACTATTTTCTTCCTTAATTCAGAATGAATCTTCTCCACTTATATATAAGATACTATTCCAATTAATTAAAGTGAAGTGTTCAATTCAAACAAAAATATGAACCATTTTCTTATAATGATTCCAACACAATACCATCCTATCTGTTTAAGAAGTGTCAAACTGCAATCAAGAAAGAGAATCATTTTTCACCCATGATCATCTCTATATCACACATAATTGAGGTAATCCCTATTACCATATTCTTGTCATGGAACATAAAAATAACAAGACATTTTACTTAATAATGTCAGGCTATAATACTTCATAGTTTCACTTCAATTACCAAAAAAGAAAGAGGACAAATTAGAGACTAGGATAATATTCCTGGGATTATTCCCCTCACGGGTTGTATTTTTAAAACTAAAAGCATTATTTAAGCTCAATCCAATATATATATAACCATACTATGTAACTCAAAAATAACTTATGTATCTCATATTATAAACTTCAAATACCAACATTAAATATATATTGAAACCATATACTTCAATGTCAACATACTTCCTTACTACCATACACCCTGTATATAGTTCCATTAAGGTAATTATTACCTTGATTAAGATTAATTAAATTCCAAATTAGGGTGGTTCCCCTTACTTTCTTAGTTTAACTGATACCCATCGGTTATCTTACAGTAAATTCCATCATCAGAAGATTCGAAGGTCAAGGATTAGAATTAGGTTATAATTTCATATTTCAGGGTAATGCTCCCAATCATATGTAAGGAGACAAGACAACATTACCCAACCAAAAGTATGTCCACTTCCAAATGAAGTATGGATTTTGGTTAACATTTTGGTAATTATTATTATTACCTTAAACTATTCCAAAGACCCATGAAGTGCCGACAAATTTCCTTGGTCAACTCAACAATTTAGATAAAGATTGATATAACAATCAATTCCTATTATCTGGTGTATTTCAACCACGTTATTAACATTGATATGTAAGGTCGTATTACTGCCTAGTAAAAATCACACCCACATCCATAAGAATTTCATGACTTCAAGAGAAGCTTGCTAAATTTTAGATTGGTTTAGGGTAAAACCCCTTAATAATAGACATAATGCATTCCCAATATAGTAATACCACATTACTAGAATTATCTCAGACATCTAGTTAAGTCCCAGAGTTAACAAAGTATTTGTCATAAAAGGCATAGTAAAATTCAGGGGAAATATTATCATATCCAACCAGTATAGCAACACATAGAAATTATATCCCTTACCACATCTTTTCGGCTTGTTCTATCACAGTTACATTATTGACATAGATTACGTAGCTAATAATTATATATTATTAGCAGAGGTTTTTTTTGTATCCCATTATTCTTTCTCCATTTGTAACTTGTCCTTTCATTGTGGGGATTATTGTTATTTCTCTTCAATATCAATTTGTACATGCTTACGTTATCTGATTTTTTCCACCTTCTACACTAGAGAAAAAAAGAAAGCTAACTTGGTAAGTCAAAATCGATCCTAGAGTGAGTTGACTCGAAGTAAAGTAAAAGATCCGCTGAAGGTGCCACGTGTGAGCTCAGAGCACTTTAAAAAGGTGCAACAAAAGTAGAGACCCTAGGAATGCTGCTTTACCCCCATCTGGATCTCAGCGCATATAATTTGTTCACTCAAGGCCCGAATCGGCTAAGTATAAAAAGGGCTAGCAGAAGCCTTGATGTGTCTCTTTGGAAGACTTTTGGTCTGATGCTTAAAGGGCTAGTCCCCAATCGAGTGCAGGCCCTCCACGTGGAAAGAGCCAAAGAAAGTTGCACCAGCTGTTGAAAGATCTAAGCATGGAAAGAGTGAGCAGAAGCCTCCACGTGTCTCTTTGGTGCAACTTCAATGGTAAAATCCAAAGGCTGGCACCCAATCGAGTGCAATCTCTCCACGTGGCCAAAGCCTGAGAAATTTACACCAATGGTTGCAAAGTCTAAGCATAGGAAGAGCTAGAGGAAGCCTCCACATGTCTCTTCGGTGCACTTTTTGTATGATGCTTAAAAGGATTTTCCCCAATTGAGCACAGACTCTCCATGTGGCCAAATCTTGAGAAATTTACACTGGCCATTGAAAATTCTAAGCATGTGAAGACCCAGTGGAAACCTCCACATGTATCTTCAATGCACTTTTGATGTGATGCTTAAAAGGCTGGTCCCCAATCGAGCACAGGCTCTCCATGTGGCCAAAGCCCAAGAAAGTTGCACTGGCCATTGAAAAGTATAAGTATGGGAAGAGCCAGTGGAAACCTCCACGTGTCTCTTTGACACACTTTTGGTATGAAGCTTAAAAGGCTGGTCCCCAATCGAGCACAAGCTCTTCACGTGGCTAGGGTCCAAAAATGTTGCTCCTAAACATAAGGGACTTACCCAAAACAAAAAGAAAGCAGAGCATGCTCGTGGATGATGCCAAGTGTCCAACCGTCGCAACTTTGAGATTCAAAGGAGGGGGTAGAGTCTTTGAAGCCCATGTGGAATGCCCCACCCTGACCTTCAGATGATCATAACTTTCAACTGGAAGCTTGGATTTGAGCAAGAGAGGAATTTTTTGAAATATCTCGATGTCTACTACTCAACTATGACTAGATATCATTAAATTAGTCATACTAGGTTCTTAAAAATGAAAAAATATAGACCTCCATTTTTTAGGCTATCAGGATTCTTACATACCACCATAATGAAGTATGGGCTTCCTTTCTTTCCCAACAAGGAACAACACATTGAGGCATGGGTTTTTGGAGTGGAACCCATCATTATTGTAGTTGAATTCATTGCTCTTTTGGGGTGATTGAAGAAAAATTCGGATTTCTTCTATCTCCTTCTCTAACTCTTCCTCTATATGGTAAGGAGGGGAATTTTTCTAAATGGGGACATTTATATTTTGTCACCGTCCCTTCTTCTCTGTTCTACAGGTGAGTTTTTGTAGTTTCAAGCCTCCCATTTAGATTGTAATACAAATCTTGCCTCTTTTCCATTGTAGTGAATTGTATTCTCTCTGGAGCAATAGTGCATGTCTATGGATGATTTCAAACCCTATCTATGTTCATTGCACCTCTCTGATCCCTCATTACAATCTTGGTCACCTGTGTATGGTGGTTGTATGCATTTTTATGGTGTATGTTTATTTGTAAAGAATGTATTCAACATTCCTTTGGTACATCACATTTGTTAGTTTAGGTTTATTTTCTTGCATCTTTCTAAACCCCGTCTCCTTGGAAAGTTAGAGTAGGTTTTAGAGTACATCCTTTGCAATATGAACATGTGCACCTAAACAGAGGAATAAGAACTGGCATTCATCTGGAGAGCTCTCTTGATTTTCAAAGTCCTAGAATTTGAGAGATGCTCCATGTTATGCAATCACATTGAGAGTCTCAACCCATCAAGTTGAAGACATTCAGGGGTGCTGTGATTATGCATCAAAAGTTTTGGAATGCCCGGTGGGACACTAGAGTTAGATTTTTCTCATCTTTCCAAGGTGTCTCATTATCAAACAAAAAATATTAAGCCACCATGTGACTAAGCTTCAACAGTTTTGGCATACCCAAGGTGACACTGGAGTTATATTTTTCTCATCTTTTCAAGGTGTCTCATTATCAAACAACAAATCTTAAGCCATTGTACAAATATTCTTAAATAGTTTTGGCACACCCTGATGGAACATTGGAGTTATATTTTTCTAATCTTTCCAAGGTGTCTCATTATCTAACAACAAATCTTAAGCCACCATGTGACTACACATCAATAGTTTTAGTACATGCCTGGTGGGACCAAGAAGTCCTCATTTTTATCACAGTAATATTGATGTGCACTTGTTATAAGTTTCCATCTCATAAGAAGCTATAAAATTACACATCTGGCAACTTAAAATATGGCAGAATCCACTAGTTTCAACAATCTAGGCTTGGCGGATTCATGAGAAGAATTCAGACAAGGTCAAGAAAAAGATAAGAAGGACTGTTCATGTATCATGCACTTGTCTCCTGAAAGAAAAATAGGAGGAAGAAGATCTCAAAGGTCTCCGTCTCCGCCAAATAGAACTTTCTCAACACCTCTACCTGGTAGGCCTTTCATTTAACCAACTAGAGTTCTTTGACCAATAGAGATGGTACAACCCAACCCCTACATCAACTTCACTAGATGTAGCCTACTTTCTCTCAATTCAAAAAATATAGTTCCAGTTACAACGTTGAGGAACATTCCATATTTTACTAGAGATAACAAGACAACTCCAATTAATCATATTCAGGACGTTGCAAACGTCTATGCAATTCATGAAATTGCGTGAAATGGACATTGCTGTCAAGTTATTGGCATCCTCCTTTAAAGGTAAAGCTCTGTAGTGGTTCAAAAGTCTAATTGTAGTATACATCTAGAATTAGGATCATTTATGCACAACTCTCCACAATCAATTTGGAGAAAAGGGGGATAATTTGTCTTTATTGGAACAATTGACAACAATCAAGAGGGCTCCTAATGAACACTTGACCGATTTCAACTTCATATTTCAAGAGGAAGTGGGATAGGATTCCATTATTCATGAGACCAATAGCTGAAGGTGTTTTCTTATACTTCTTTAAAGCTTTATATTATGATATTTCCATGATGATTCAATCTATGGGAGGTAAAAATTTACCTGCAGCCTATAACATTGCTATTAGAGCTGAAAAGTGTTTAATTCAAGCTAGTCAACTTTCACCTAGGCCACCTATGCCTCTATATCAAGAACTAGGAACTCCAAGCACTAGTCAAGCGCCCACATTAGCTCCCATTCCTGCCCCAAGAAATTATAATTCAACTAAATCTTATACCTCATCTTCTAGCACCTCAAGCGAGCTACAAGAAGTCATGAAGAAATTATAGGACCTTGGTAATGAGTTAGTGACACTTAAGAGGCAGAAAGCTCAAACTTTCAGATTGTATCAACCTCAAACTCAACCCAATAGACCTCCATATCAGCCCAATAGGCCACCCATTCAAGATACAAATCAAAACCAATTAAAGTTTCCTACTAATTGGAAATTTCAGTCTTATAATCTTGAAGCCACATCCACAACTAGGGCCTTGGTACCAGTGAAAAATAACACGGCCAAGGAATATGATTGGTGATTTCCATGCAATCAACCTCATAACCAATCAATTCATTTCAATGGTGCTTTGAATAAAGCTCTTTTGGTGAAAACAACGGGTGTAGAATAAGATACAAACAAAGAAGGAAATCAGCAGCAGGATGTAACTCAATAAGAGGCACCTCCAAAGGAGACCAAACGTTTCAATTGGAAGGTTAAAGAATTTTGTGGTATTAATCAAGCCCCTTCTCAAAGTGTAACAACCAATACATGGTCCAAGAAAAGAAATATTGGAGAAGGAAATTCATCCAATTCAAATGATCCACAACCTCCTATTACTCCATAAGGTGTTAACAATCAAAGTGTAGCTCTCAATGTGAAAGCTCAGCCCAAGCCACCTTGTAGACCAACTCAAGTGCCAGTTATAACAGCCCATGTGCAAGAGAAAAATGTGCAGAGGAAGGGGCAGTAGGAAGATAGCTCATCTCCATTCAACATCATTGAGAAGATGAAGAAAACATGAATGTAAACATATCGATTTGGGAGTCACTGGCTATCCCAGGACAAAGAGACCTATTTCAAGCTGCTATGGTAGATCAGTTAGCATCAAATCAGTCACCCAACAAACATGAAAAAGTGCTTACCAATTCGCTCATCAAGAAGGAATCCAAGGAGGCGACCAAGGTAAGAATTTGAAGCCCCCTCCATTCTATATCTCATTAATCATAGGAGATAAGTGTTAGTGTAGAATCATAGCACCCCTGAATGTCTGCAACTAGATGAGTTAAGACTCTCAGTGTGATTGCAGAAAATGGAAAATCTCTCAAAGTGTGGAACTTTGAAATCAAGAGAGCTCTTTGGGTGAAGGCCATTTCCTATTCCTCTATTTAGGTGCACACAAATAAATTACAGAGGATCTACTCTAAAACCTACTCTATCTTACCAAGGAGACAGGGCCGAGAACATGCGAGAAAATAAACCTTAGCTAATAAGGTGATGCACCAAAGGAATGTTAAACACCCATTCTGTAATTTAACACAGACCATAGAAATGCAACATAACCACCATGCACAAATAACCAAACTGTAATGAGAGATCATAAGATAGCAATGACCACATGAGAGGGTTGAGAATCATCCACAGACATATATTATTGCTCCAGAGTTTATACAGTACATTACAACAGCCAAGAGGAAAACCTTTGTATTACAACTTGAATTGGAGGTTAGGAAAACTCCATAATTTCACTTGCATACAAGAGAAGAAGGGAGAGCACAAAACAAAAATGTCCAACCCTTTACCATGAGCCAAGATCTTTTCTTTATAGATGTTGTGAAGAGAGAAAGAGAAAAGAGGAAGGAAAATTAATATGGAGCTTAGCTACCAGCCATCAATGTTGTTGTAAATCCACCCACAATCTGTTGAGTCTGCCACTCTATGTTTGGTTGGCACGTTGAAGAAGGAAGAATGATAGAACAAATCAAATCTGATCTGGTTATCAGGAGCAATTAGATTACATATTA
Organism: Taxus chinensis; assembly: GCA_019776745.2. Taxonomy (NCBI): domain Eukaryota; kingdom Viridiplantae; phylum Streptophyta; class Pinopsida; order Cupressales; family Taxaceae; genus Taxus; species Taxus chinensis. The sequence continues at coordinate 844,303,467 of CM034148.1, forward strand.
ATGACATGAAGACATTTTCCCATTTTTTACCCACATAACCTCATCAAAATTAAAGTCTAACGTTTCCATGGCATGGATGAGGTTGAGACCTTTCTAATGGAGCCAAATTTGTTGAATTTTGAGTACTGCATTGAAATATATGTCCATTTGAATTTTTTAGTCGAATCCATAAAAAAATGGCAAAAACTAGTTAACAGGATGGGTCCGCGGGCCTGAAATTCACTTTTCACCTTTTTTCACAAAAATACAAAAATTCCCAAAACACCCCACAGCCCCGCAATTCATTCTTGTCAATAAACCATCCTCAGGCCCGCTGGTCCACATTTTCCATTTTGGGAAAAAATCTCCTCCCCAAGCATGCTGGCCCGCATGTAATTTTGGTATGACACGTGGCTCCTTGGGCATCAGTGAACGTGAGGCTCATTTTTATACTTTACACCTTTTTGAGCCAAAAAGTTTGAATTGCCTTTGAAAACTCGCCTCGACTTGAAGCATGGCCACGTGTAGAGCTGGCACGCATTTGGGGACCACTTTTGGATTTTTCTTTTTGGAGTTTCACCGAAGAGACACATGACATCGTCCATGGCTTTTCTTTATTTATTTATGTTTTGGCTAAGTATTTTTGTTTAGCGGGGCCATATTCCTGACCCAAGACATGTGGAGGCTCAACACACATTTGATTTTGGCCCTTGAGTTTTACCCTTTGGAATTGCATCGAGATGACGCGCGGCACCTTTGCTAACTGTTTTGTACTTAGCTAATTTAAATTGGTTGGCTCTGTCCCCTTTCTGACTTTTGAACACGTGGAAGCTCTACCCCACTCTTAAGTCTGGCCCTTGGGCTTTCCCTCTTGAATTTGCACCGTTGAGCCATGTGGCAACTTCCATCGACTCTCCTCCATCTTGAATTTTCAATCATCGACTTTGTCCTTTTTCAGACATGGGAGACGTGGAAGGATGGCACTTTTCTAGTAGACCAAATTTTAGATTTACCTTTGAAGATGTGTTGAGCTGACATGTGGCTCCTTTCGTGAGTCTGCGATACTTAGCCTAGTCGAGCCTATGTCTTTCTCAAACCCTAGACACGTGGAATTCTCGCGCTCATCAGATTTTTCACTTTGGGTTGCACTTTTTGAATTTTCACCATTGAGACACGTGGATACTTTTTCCAGTTCGCTATACTTAACCGATTTGGGCCCACTACCATTTGATTTCTGTTGGACCTTGACCATGTGGAGAGCTACCACTAGTTTGAGTCTCTTCCTTGGGTTCTCAATTTTTGAAATTACATCGAGATGACACGTGGTTCCTTCTATGAGTTTGTGATACTTAGCCGATTCAAGCCGATGTCCTCAAACCCTAGACACGTGGAAGCCTCATGCTCATCTAAGTCTCCACTTTTGGTTGTGCCTTTTGAATTTGTGTCATTGAGACACGTGGAGACTTCCACTAGTTCTCTATACTTAAGCAAATTTGGGCCCGCTGCTATTTAAATTATGTTGGACCCTAACCACATGGAGAACTGGCGCTAGTTTGAGTGTCTTCCTTGGGTTCTCTTTTTTTGAAATTTCGTCGAGCTGACACGTGGTTCCTTCCACTCGTTTGGACTTTTCAATGGCCAACTCTATCCCTTTTGGGCTTGGGACATGTGGAGACTTTGCACTTGTTTAGGGGAAACTCCCTTGGCCTCGACCCTTGAAGGTACGTTGTTGAGATACATGGAAGCTTCCTCCGTCTCTCCCATAGTTAGCCAATTTGAGCCCACTCTGAGTCGATTGTGAATCCCAAAGACTTTGAGCCTTTCCCCACTTTTCTCCTGAGAGCCTCTATTATATTTAACGTTGTTTGCCTTCTTTTCTGACCCTGCTTGTCCATTGTGGAGCCCACCTACAACTTATTTTCATGGATTTGAAACAGGGGCTCGTATGATAGAAATTTCCCTTGGATTTCTTCCTGCACAGGGTCATGTTTGATTAATTTTTCCTGGGGAAAATTGAGATAACAATTTGGAGAATCATGGGGACATCTACCTGCTAGATGAAGGGAACAATAGCTTAGGAATTATCCATTAGGCATGGATTCATGGGTGGTGGCATGATGTTTGTCTTGTTCTTGAAGCTTGAATCTAAGCTTTGTACTTGGTGACCTGGAACCTACCCCGTATTTCTAGAAATGAACCCTTCGAGACCCGATTTTAGTTTCTCTGTATTTGTTCTATTTTAAAATTTGCAACTATCATGGCGACCATGGGTCTCCCTATTGCAAATTTTGAAGGGCCTAATGCATTCACCTAGAGGTACATCGAACTATATAATGACAGAAACTTGGAGCATCAGAAAAACCTGTGCCACATCATTTAGGGAAATAAAACCTACGCTACAACAAGATGATGTGGATAAGTACTTATGGAAATTAAAGTCCTATGCTAATATTTACAAGGGTGGAACATTCATTTTCAGTAGCAATGTTTGAGATGGATACCATTGACTAGAATATGTAATTCTTCGTCATCCAATTTAGCCAGCTGGAAAGCATTGCTACTTTTGCTCCTTGTGATCATGTAGGGGCCACTCCAAATGGCATCAAACTTAGAATGCCTTTCTAGATTTTCCCGATCTAAATCCCATTTTAGAACTAGGTCCCCCTCTTGAAAGGTCCTTGTTATTTCTTTCTTATTAAATCTCTTCTTGATCAATGTTTGATCCTTCTCTAGGATCTACATTACATGCTCTCTTACCTCTCATAATTCCATTAGCTCTACATACCTAATTTCCATAGGTTCAAACTTGGCTAGTTCCAATTGTTTCATCATCTCCAAAGTGGGAAATTTCAATGATATGGATAATACTGCCTCTTTTCCATATACAAGCTTATATGGGGAGTTGCCTACAGCCCTTTTGGATGTGATCCTATCAAGACATAGAGCTGATTCAAGATTTGTATGCCAAGTTCTTTTATTTTCATCAAGAGTCTTTTCTGATAATCCTTAATAGTTTCTTATTTGTGGAATCTACTTGACCATTACCTTGAGGGTAATAGTTTTATGAAGTGCTGAGGTATAGACCATTCTTGACAGCCCATTCAGTGATCGTTGTACCAAGGAATGCAAAAGCATTATTTGTATCTCAATTTTCCCCTGGTAAAATTGATCAAACATGACCCCATGTAGGAAGAAATCTGAGGGATGGCTTCTTCACATGAGTCCACATTTGAAATCTAGAAAATAGGTTACAGGCGGGCTCTATAATGGATGTAACAAGGTCGAGAAGGAGGAAAACATTATCAAAGAAAACTAGAGGATGTAATGGAAGAAATGGAGAAAAAAATTGAAGCCTTCGGGCTCTGTGAATGATTAAAAATGAGCCCCAAAATGGCTAAGTATGGAAGAATCAGTGGAAGCGTCCACATGTTCAAATAACACACCTTTAAGGGGTACAGCAAAAGGTAATTACTAGATGAGCATGGATCTTCCACGTGTCTCACACCTGAAAAAGGATAGAGTCAGCTGTTGGAAAGTCCAAACAAGCACAAGGCTACCACATCTCAACTCGGTGTAATTTCAAGATGGGAACCCAAGGTGGAGATTTAAACTTGCACTAGCCCTCCACGTGGCCAAGGGTCAACAGAGATCAAATATAAAAGCGGGCCAAAAATGAGTTAAGTACAAGAGTGCAGGAGGAAGGTGCCACATGTCTTAATGTAACACATTCAAAGGTGCGATCCAAAGTGGAAACTCAAAGAAGCACCAAACCTCCAAGTGTCCTCGGTTAGATATACGGCCCCACCAAGCAAAAGGACTTAGTCAAAAACATAAAGGAACAAAGAAAAGCTACGGAAGGTGACACGTGTTATCCTAACACAACTTCAAAAGAAAAATCCAAAATAGTCCCTAAACGTGCACCGGCCCTCCACATGGCCATATTCCAAGTAAAAGTGGGGAGGTAGGTCTCCTTGAGCAATTTTTAGTTTTTAGCTCCGTTTCCAAGAGATATAAAGTATAAAAATGAGTCGTGCCTCCCCCGATGCCTAAAAAGACACATGTCAAGCCTAAATTACATGCGGACCAGTGGGTCAGTAGGCTTTGGGGTGATTTTTCACCCAAATGGAAAATATGGAACGGCGAGCCCGAGGATGGTTTTTTGACCAAAAGGTATTGCGGGATTGTGGGGTAATTTTTGCATTTTTTGTATGTTTTGCAAAAGGGCACAAAAGTGAGTTCCAGGCTCACATACCTATTCTGATAACTAGTTTCTACCATTTTTTGTACTGGCCGGATTAAAATATTCAAATGGGAATATCTTCCGACCTAGTGCCTGAAATTCGACAAAATTAGTACCATTGGAAAGGCCTCGAACTCGTCTGTGCCATGGAAAACTGAAACTTTAATTTTGGCAAGGTTAGGTGGGTGAAAAATGGGAAAATGTCTTCACGCCATTAATACGCAATCTAATTGATCCAACAACCAAATAAAATTTGATTTGATCCACCATTCTTCTTTCTTCAAAGTGCCGAATAGACACAGAGTGACAGATTCGACAAATTATGGGTGGATTTGCAGGAGCATCAATGGCCGGTAGCTGAGCTTCGAATTAGTTTTATTCCCTCTTTCTCCTTCTTCTCTCTATTCAGAATCTATAAAGGAAGGGTTGGGGCTCATTGTAAAGGGTTTTACATTTATGATTTACAGTCTCCCTTCTTCCCTTGTCTATAAGTGAATTTGTGGAGTTTCTAAACCTCACATTAAAGTTGTAATGCAATATTTTACATCTTGGCCACTGTAATGTACTGTATCGATTTTTGGAGCAATAGTATATGTCTGTGGATAATTCTCGACCCTCTCATGTGTTTATTGTTGTCTTTTGATCTCTCATTGCAATTTGGTTATCTATGTTTGGCATTTGCATTGCACTTTTTATGGCTTGTGTTAGCTTGCAAAATGAGTGTTTAACATTCCTTTGGTGCATCACCTCATTAGTTTAGGTTTATGTTCTTTCATCTCCTCAATCTTGTCTCTGCTAAGCCATTAACGTATTGCTTGTAATAGGATATGAGTAGCCGACATGTGGCTTACCATATCATTTTATTATATCATTTATACCTTCTCATGCTTAATAGGTCGGCCCTTGGTGATGACCATAGCATATTAATAGTATATAGGGGATTATAGGTATTAGTTCATTATCATTGAGCATTTGAGTCTTATTATATGGTTTGGAGGTTGCTCACCCTCGAAGTGGCGAAGCTATTCTAATTGCATATTGAGATCATTAATCTAAAATATTGTGTTATTTGGTGTGTTGTTGTTGCTCTTAATTTGAATTTTACAAGTGGTATTAGAGCTGCGATCTGGGCCGAAATTAGGGCAAAAACCCTAATTTTTTGTTTCCACCACATATTGCAAACCAGAGCAGATTGGTGGGTTTTTTTTACCAGAGTTGAGAAAATTTTCAAGTAAGATTCCCAAAAAATTTTAGACTTTTTTGATTTATTTTGCAAACGTTATTACAAATTTAGGGTTTTTCATAAAATTGTTCCCTAGGGTGAAAATTATGGAAACTTTTCAATTTCTTTACAGTTTTGGAAAGCTCTCAAAAAAAATATTATTAGTATCTTCTCTATGTTTTTTCGTTCTCAGCCGAAATTTTATCGAAACCCTAAACCCTAAGGTTTGACATCATGGTGGGGCCTTCCACAAGAGCAAAAAAGAATCTGGTTACTCTAGGGTAAAACCCTAGATAAAGATGGGGTAGTGATTGAAGATTTGGAGTTAGAAGGGGTAAATACCGATTCCTTAGCACTAGGGTTTACCTCAGTTGATCATAAGGTGAGCCAACTTGAGTATGAGTTGCGAAATGTACAATCTGAGATGGCCTCTAAAGGAGACATAGCCCAAATCAATCATCGGTTGCATGATATCATGCAACACGTAAAGGGTAACCAGTATGGCCCAAATCCAGCCCATGTCAACAAAGGAGGACCTTTAGTTCAAAATCATGGACAAAATAACCAGATTGGATCACTTTTCCAGTCCAATCAGAATCAAACTTATTCGCAACCATGGAACATGATGCCGAAAGTGGATATGTGCAAATTTGATTGTAAGGATCCCCTGAATTGGATAAATCAAATGGAAAAATTCTTTGAGTTACATCAAACACCATCAGGATAAAAGGTGACATTGGCATCCCTATATCTTGAACCCGACCAATTTTTTTGGTATCAATGGTTATGTGCTCAGAGGTAGAAGAATGGTCTAGGTGTCACTTGGACAGTTTTTACCGAGGAGTTACAATTGCACTATAGTTCCAGTGTTTTAGAAAACTAATTTAGTCAATTAGCAAATTTATAGAAAATAGGATCAGTCAAAGATTATGTGCATCAATTCCAAAACCTATCATTAAGGGTGGAGAATATTCTAGAAGATAATTTGAATGACCTGTTTCTTCGGGGTCTTAAGGACCACATCGAGCATGAGGTACGTATGTTTAATCCAATCAAGTTTTATGATTCTATTATCATGGCACGTTGTGCAGAGGAAAAAGTTATTTGTAGTAGGAGGACACCTTTCATTAACACCAGAGACCGTAGTATCTCTTCCCCTTCATTTGCTAGGCCAATTAGACTGACTCCTCAACAAATGGAAGAAAAGAGAGCAAAAGGTTTATGTTTTAACTATGATATCAAATATGGACCGAGACATAAATGTGATGAGAAGAAGTTTTTCTATATTGACAGAGGTAATGAGGATGATGAGGAAGCTAAAATTATAGGAGAGGCTGAGGAAGCAGTAGAAGATGAAGTAGAGGATCACCAACCTACAATTTATTGCCATGCATTTTCAGGTATTAGTACTCCTCAAACACTCAAGGTTATTAGCTATCTCAAAAAATAGAAGGTGACGGTGTTGATTGACTCAGGGAGTACTCATAACTTCATAAATAGTAAGTTAGTTACCCGCCTCAATTTTTTTATTTACCCAGCTCCAAAAAATGCAAGTTATCATTGTGGATGGTGGGACAGTCAAGTGCACATGAAATTGCCATAGTATCAAGCTTTCCATGGGATACTACATGTTAGACTCACCTATGTTTGCTATTTCTATGGTTGGGGGTCCAATGGCTCACAACCTTAGGTACTATAGAGATGAATTTCCAAGATTATTCATGTGATTTCATTCAGATGGAAGGATAATACAATTGAATGGGATGGTAGCTAGGTCTCCACATATTATTAGATCTCATCAGATGTAGAAGGTTCTCAGAATAGGAGTGGATGGCTTTATAGCAAATCTATTTTCCATATAAGTACAAAATACAGAGTCTTCAATGCCACCCCCATCTTGAGAAGATTGTGGATGCTCGCTCATCTATTTTTGATGCAATTCCAAATGGACTACCACCAGTTAGGGATCATGATCATGCCATTCAGTTGATTCAAAGGAGCCAAACACCTAACATCAGACCATACAGATACCCATATTCCCAGAAACGTGATATCGATAAAATGGTGGAGGAAATGTTGAAGGCAAGGTATCATCAGGCATTGCCAGAGTGCATATTCTTCAACAGTGGTCATGGTATGTAAGATGGATGAAACATGGAGGATGTGTCCAGATTACTGAGAACTCAACAATTACACCATCAAGGATAAGTTTCCTATTCCAATAATTGATGATTTACTTGATGAATTACATGGTGTTGTTTATTTCACAAAATTAGATCTTCGTTTGGGGTACCATCAAATTAGGATAAAAGAGGAAGATGTTCATAAAACAGATTTCAGGACTCATGAGGGCCATTATGAGTTTTTGGTAATGCCTTTTGGTCTTACAAATGCGTCCTCAACCTTTCATATCTTGATGAACACTATTTTAAGGCCGTTTTTAAGGAAATTTGTATTAGTTTTCTTTTATGACATATTTATTTACAATAAGACATGGGAAGAACACTTACAACATGTAAATAAAGTGTTGGAAGTTTTGGAGAAACATACTCTGTATGCAAAGCCATCCAAATGTTCTTTTGGTGTACAAGAGGTAGAGTACTTGGGTCATATTATATCCCATGAAGGCATTAAATTTTATCCTCGGAAGATCAAAGCTATGGTGGAATGGCCCAGACCCAAAAATCTAAAAAATCTTTGTGGGTTCCTAGGACTAACATGATACTACAGAAGATTTGTGTGGGGATATGGTAGAATAGCAACCCCACTCACTGAATTGCTAAAGAAGGATGCCTTCCATTGGACAAACGTAGCCACTAAATCCTTTGAGTAGCTGAAGGAAGCCATATGCAGCACCCCAGTTTTGGCTACTCCCAACTTCTCAAAAAGCTTCATTGTTGAATGTTATGCTTCAGGATCAGGATTGGGAGTATTTCTAATGCAGGAAGGAAGACCAATTGCATTTGAGAGTCACCAATTCAAAGGAAAATATCTACTCAAACCTGTCTATGAGAAAGAAATGATGGCTATTCTTCATGCGGTTAAATAATGGAGGCCCTATCTCATGGGTAGACACTTGAAGGTAAAAAACTGATCATGATAGTCTCAAATACTTTTTGGAGCAAAGGTTATCATCTGAGGAACAAAAAAAGTGGGTAAAAAAAATGTTGGGTTATGATTTTAAAATCATATACAAAAATGGTAAAGAAAATGTAGTAGCTGATGCATTGTCCAGAAGGGATACATCTGTAGATGCCTTACTATGTGGAATGTCCATGTTGACGGCCGATTGGGTGGATGAAGCAAGATTGGAATGAAATCAAGATAAGGATACACAATCTCTAATATAAAATATCAAGAAAGGATCTATGACATCTAACAAATTTGAGTGGAAAGGTAATGCCCTATGGTACAAGGATAGGTTATACTTGAGTAAAGATTCTGATTTGAAGCATAATATTCCTTTAGAGCTACATGCCTCACCTGTTGGAGGACACTCTGGGTTTCTGAAGACATACCATAGAATAAAAAGAGAATTATTTTCGGAAGTACTTAAGGGGGATGTACAAAATTTTGTATCTGAGTGTTTAGTGTGCCAACAGAATAAACGGAAAACAATTAAGACACTAGGTCTATTGCAACCCTTACCAATTCCTAGCCAGAGATGGGAGGAGGTCTCCATGGATTTCATCACCGGATTGCCTTGTTCAGAGGGTAAGAATGTTATTTTCGTGCTTATGGATAGGCTCACAAAATATTCCCATTTTTTTTCCCTATCACATCCATTTGCAGCCAGTACAGTCGCAAATAATTTTTTGGAGACAGTTCAAAGGCTACATGGAACCCCAAAGATAATTATAAGTGATTGTGATCCTATTTTCACAGGTAATTTTTGGACGGAATTATTTTCATGTTTGGGTACCCATCTAGCTCATAGTTCATCTTATCATCCTCAAACTGATGGGCAAACAGAAGTGGTCAAAAAATGCATAGAGGGGTATTTACGTTGTTTTGTATCAAATAAGTAGGAAAGGTGGATTAAATGGCTACCACTGGTAGAATGATGGTATAACACATATTTTCATACGTCTTCTCAAATGACCCCATTTTTAGCATTATATGGTTACCATCCACCTTATATCACTTCCTCCTTGACGATGCAAACTAAGGTCAGAGATGTTGACGAACACATTCAACATCAACAACAGGTTTTGGCTAGTTTGAAGGAGAATTTAGCATTAGCACAAAACATGATGAAATATCAAGTAGATCAACACCGTAGTAAAAAGAACTTTTGAAATTGGTGACTGGGTTTTTATACGTCTCCAGCCTTACAAATAGATGTCCCTAAAGCAACAGAAAAAGCAAAACAAACTTGCACCTAAATATTATGGCCCTTATCTCGTTCTACAGAAAATTGGAAGTGATGATTATAAACTAGAGTTTCCTCTATCTTCACACATACACCCAGTATTCCATGTTTCATTCCTGAAGAAGGTTATTGGATAGATATTTGAAGCCTAGACAGAGTTATGAAAACTTGATGAGGAAGAAAGAATCATTTTGGAGCTAGAGAAGATTTTGAAAACACATACTAAGAGGCTGAGAACTAGAGACATTAAGGAATATCTGATCAAATGGAAGAATTTGAGCATAGAAGACGCCACCTAGGAGGATGAAGGTTTTTTGCAGCAACATCCAGGATTATTCAACATTGAGGACAACGTTGGTTTTAAGGGGAAGGGCATGCTATGCCCTTAACCTATTGCTTGTATTAGGATATGAGTAGCCGACATGTGGCTTACCATATCATTTTATTATATCATTTATACTTTCTCGTGCTTAATAGGTTAGCCTTGGTGATGGCCATAGCATATGAATAGTATATATAGGGGATTATAGGTATTATTTCATTATCATTGAGCATTTAAGTCTTATTATATGGTTTGGAGGTTGCCCCCTCGAAGTGGCAAAGCTATTCTAATTTCATATTGATCTTATTTGGTGTGCTTTTATTGCTCTTAATCTGAATTATACAAGTAATTTCATTACAATCTCCTTGGTAAAAATAGAGTAGATTTAAAATATATCCTCTGTAATTTATTTGTATGTACCTGAATAGAGGAATAGGAAGTGACCTTAATCCAGAGAGATCTATAAACTCGTAAGGTCCCACACTTTGAGAGATGTCCATGTTATGCAATCACACTAAGAGTCTCAACCCATATGGTTGCAAAAAATTCATAGGTGCTTTGATTCTGCACTAACAATTATCTGATATAATAGTGGCAGGGACTCCAAACCTGGTGGTAGTCCCTTTATAGAAATCCAAGATGTTGGATTCATTTGCTTCCTTAAGTGCCACTTCTTCAGTCCACTTAGTCAAGTAGTTTGTTGCTGTAAGTATCCATTTGTTACCCTAGCTTGAGTTTTGGTTAATCACTTCAATGAAGTCTAGTTTACATTGCATGAGTGTTTGATCCATTGAAATTAGACGAAGGGGTAGGGCTCCTAAATTTTCCTTCCCTGTGAAGAATGCACACTTTTTACACTTCTTGATCCATGAGCAGTAATCCCTAAACACTGTAGGCCAATAATAACCAAATTTCAAGATTTTGAGAGGTGTTGCTCGAGGAGAAAAGTTCCCTATTTCTTCTCTATTATGGAACTCATACAATACCCTCTCAGTTTGGCCTATCCCAATGCACCTTAATAGGAAACTATTGATATTCTTCTCGAACAAAACACCATCGATAAGTACATATGGGTAGGCTTATCATCTGAAGTATATCCTTTTTGCTTTGTTCCATTCTAAAGGGCATGAACCTATTTGGAGATAGTGCACCAAGGCTTGAGTCCAACGTGGAATAGGTGTATCATTAGGTGGATGTTCTTAATCATTTTTTTAGTAATAGTTTAACCTCTTCTTCATCGACTGACTCATCTTGTTGCTTGGAAGTGAGTGCTCACACAGACCCTTGCCATGAACAAGTTTGGTCACTTTGATCTCAATTTCATACTCCATTACACAAGTGATCCAACTGGCTCTCTTCTCATTAAAGTCCTTGTTTAGGAGAAAATCCTTGACACCAACATGAGATATACTTGCAGTTGGATCTTATTGTTTGAGACTAAGTGTCTAAACTTATTCAAAACTCCTAATGACATCAAGGACATGCTTCTCAATGAAAGAGTAATTTTACCTTCTAATCCTCCAAGATCTGACTGAAGAAGGCTATGGGTCTGTTCTAAACCTTCCTTGTTAGGCTGAAACAAGATAGCTGAGATTGTGTCCGACCCTCCAAAATCATATAATATGAATGTTATCACTGAATCACAGCACCCTTATGTTTATACAAGTGCATAGAATTGAACTCGCGGTGTGATTGGATAACATGGGTACTATCTCCAAGTTGTGAGACTTGCTACTTGAGATAGACCTCCAGAGAAAGTTGGTTCTTGCTGCTAAACTACCTGCCACAATCTATTCTAATGCAGGATAAGCTAATTGTTCTAATCTAAATTTCCAAGGGACAAGGGAAAGAGAATGCATAAAATGAAAGACTACACTAAAGCAGTGATACACCAAAAAAGGAGGATGTGAGAGTAGTCTCCAAATGTGTGAAATACAGAGGCAAAGTGCACACTAGAAGAGGTGATGACAGTTCACCATAATCTAGCAAAATGCATTCACAACAATATTCCAAGCATACACAATGATAATGAATCCCTGCAAGAACATAATAATGGACACAATGTTCTTATAGAAAGATCAAAGGGGCAAGAAGAATGCAAGAAAACACAGCAAAGGAAGATACATCCACAAACTGGTATTTTATTGCTTCATGATATGCACAGTTCAATCTATTACAAGATAAGGGCTTGGATCACCATGCAAGGAGTCCACTACAAGCGCCTGCAACACACTGGCTTCACAAAGCAATTTTGGAAGAGCTTTTCTACCCAAAAAACTCTCTCTTTTACAATGAGCCCAACACTCCAATTTATAGAAAAATGAGAAGGGAAAGAGAAGGGAAAATGGAAATCCTGAAATCTGTCCTTCAACCACCTGTAAGAGGCATTAAATGGATTAATATGATTATACATTACATGCAAAAGGTTCCCCATACTATCCCATGTTCTGCAGTAGAGAAAGAATGATGACCATGCCTCTTAATTGCACTCCCAGCTACCAAATAAAACACTGTTCTAAACCCGTCCACGTTTTCTTAAAAATATCAGTCAATTTCTGATCAAATCTATAATTTATTGATTGCTATGGATTGGTCTCGGAACCACGATTCCAATGGTACCAATTTTGTGTGATTTCATTGAGAAATGCAAAAGTTATGGCCTTCTGAGTGCGGGCAGCTATTTTGGGCCTGGCAGGCGTTTTCTGTCATTTGACGGGAATGAGCATTAATATGACTGGAGCCAAATATGTTTTTCTTATTAAATATATCTACCCTTATTAAAAATAATAAAGCCAATTTTTATGGCGTAGAGGACATCGTGCTCGTTCCAGAAAGTCCAATTTTGTGAAAATCGGAGCTCGGAGTCAAAAGTTATGGCCGTTTGAAGTTTCCGGACCGAACGTTGACTTTTCTTCTTCTTGTTCGGTCCCGCTTCAGCTTTTCGCGTCCCACACGTCCCTTTGGCCTGGATGTCCCAGTACGAAAGTCCCCTGTTTCGGCCGAACCGGCCGGTTCGCGTCTTCCGCGCACTTTTGTCCCGCTAGTCCCGGACTGTTTGGGACAAATTTTCCCGATTCACCCGGTTCGGCCGGTTCGCGTACTCTTGTCCCGCTTGTCCCGGACTGTTAGTTCTCATTTCAGCTGGTCTGGCCGGTTCACGTACTTCGTGTACCTTCGGCCCAATTGTTCCGGGCTGCCTTAAGTCTTTTCAGCCGACTTGCGTCCTCCGCGTACTAATTGCCCAGATGTCCCAGACTACCTGTTTTCAACAGTTAGTCAATTTTGTCACTTTTCGACTAGTTCGGATTCTCGCGTCCCGCGTGTCCCTTTGGCTCGGATGTCCCAAATGCTGCGCAGACTGCCTGGTGGCCTTTCGACCGGTTCGCGCCCCAACGTCCCAACTGTCCCTACTACCTGGACTTGGGACTTAGCCGATTTTCATGATTTTTTCTGGCCTCCAAGATTCGATACGATGAACCTTAGCTCAACCTGAACTGGTACGACCCGAGCCCTTTAGACTTGAAATCCCTCAAAACAGTCCTGCAACTGCATTTTTTTTCATTTCTTCCATTTTATCAACCTGTTGGGATTCCTTCTGATGCATGTTATCAAAATTTACCCTGGGGGGTGACTTTTGGATAACAATTTTGGCGAGGGGTCATCTGCCTGCTAGGTGAAGAACGGCCAGCTGCTTGTAGCAATCCATTGGGCATGTAGTCTGTTTGATATCCTCTCAGCCGATCTGAAATTTGAAAACTTGTGTCCTCGAGCCATTGAAATATTTGTTGAGCTGGTTTTCCTGTGGCTGAAAATTGTTTTCCAGGAGCTTGATGAGCTGCAAATATGCACATACTAGAAGCAATAGGACATGTGCACAAGCACTTAGGGAAATAATAACTACTCTAACAACAGTACAATGTGCATAAGCACTTAGAGGAATGGAAATTCTAAATTAATATTTACAAGGGTGAAAGTCTATCTTTCTAGTAGCAGCGTTTGAGATAGATCCCATTGACCGGAATCTGTAATTCTTCACCGTCCAACTTAGCCAGTTGGAAAGCATTGCTACCTTTGCATTCAATGATCATGTATGGGCCACTCTAGATGGCATCAAATTTGGAGCGCTTTCCCGGTTTTGCACGATCAACATCCCACTTCAGTACCAAATCTCCAGTTTGTAATATCCTGGCCTTAGCTTTCTTGTCAAAACTCTTTTTGACCAATGCTTTATCCTTTTCTATGGTCTGCATTGCGTGCTCTCTTGTCTCTTGTAATTCCATCAGCTCTGCATACCTGATTTCCATAGGTTCAAACTAAGCTAGTTCCAACTGTTTCATGAGCTCCAACGCTGGCAACTCAAGTGATATAGGTAGAACTACTTCTTTCCTGTATACAAGCTTGTATGGAGAGCTTCCTTTAGATCTCTTGGGTGTGATCCTATCAGCCCATAGGGCTGATTTGAGCTTTGTGTGCCAAGTTCTCTGATTCTCATCAAGAGTCCTTCTGATGATTCTTAGTAGATTCTTGTTCGTAGACTCGGCTTGACCATTACCTTGAGGGTAATAGTTCGATGAAGTGCTGAGATACACACAATTCTTGACATCCCATTCAGTGATCTTTGTGCCAAGGAATGCCAATGCATTGTCTGATATGATAGTGGCAGGGGCACCAAACCTCGTGACTATCCCTTCATAGAAATCTAAGATATTAGATTCATTTGCCTCCTTTAGTGCCACTGCTTCGGTCCACTTAGTGAAATAGTCTGTTGCTGTAAGTATCCAATTGTGACCTTGACTCGAATTGGGATTGATGACTCCAATTAAGTCTAGTCCCCATTGCATGAATGACTGATTTACTGAAATTAGATGAAGGGGCAGTGCTGCTAACCTTTCTTTCCCTGTGAAGAATGCACATCTCTTGCATTTTTTGACCCATGAGTAGCAATCATTGAACACAGTAGGCCAATAGTAACCAGCTTTCATGATTTTGAGAGCTGTCACTCGCGGAGCAAAGTGGCCTCCTGCTTCCCCATCATGGAACTCGTGTAAGATCTTCTCAACTTGACCTGTTCCAATGCATCTCAATAAAACTCCATTGATGTCTTTTTTGAACAAGATACCATTAATGAGTACATACGGGATAGCTTGTAGTCTAAAGTATCTCCTCTTTGCCTTGCTCACTTCTGGGGGGCACAAGTCTGTTTGAAGGTAATGCACCAAGTCTTGAGTCCAATATGGGATGAGTGCATCATCAGCTAGTTGTTCTTGATCATTCTGTAGTAGTAGGACAACATCTTCTTCACCTTTTGACCCGTCTGGTTGTTTGGAAGCGAGCTGCTCACACAAACCTTTGCCAC
Source organism: Taxus chinensis (assembly GCA_019776745.2). Taxonomy (NCBI): domain Eukaryota; kingdom Viridiplantae; phylum Streptophyta; class Pinopsida; order Cupressales; family Taxaceae; genus Taxus; species Taxus chinensis. The sequence continues at coordinate 844,318,958 of CM034148.1, forward strand.
GAACTAGCTTGGTCACTTTGATTTCAATATCATATTCCATCACCTGAGTGATCCAACCTGCTCTCTTCTCATTTAAATCCTTGTTTAGGAGGAAGTCCTTGACACCAGCATGAGACACCAGAAGTTGAATTTTATTCTTTGAGACCAAATGTCTGAACTTCTTCAAGCTCCTGATGACAGCAAGGACATGCTTTTTGATGAAAGAATACTTTATTTCGTAATCTTCCAAGGTTTGGCTGAAGAATGCTATGCTCTGTTCTGAACCTTCTCTATTCAGCTGTGTCAAGATAGCTGATATTGTATCTGATCCTCCAAGTGCATACAACATGAATTTCTTCGAAAAGTCTGGGTTGATAAGAGTTGGAGCTTGTGATATTGCATGCTTGATGTTTTCAAAACTCTCTTTGCCTTCCACTGTCCATTTGAATGCCAGACTCTTCTTCAACATCATAGTTAGAGGCTTCACAAGAGTGGCAAAATTAGGCACAAATCTGCGGACAAAGTTTATCCTTCCTAAGAAGCTTTGGAGGGATTTCTTGTGGCGTGGCAATGGAAGCATTCAGATGGCTTCAACCCTTTCAGGATCTATTGTTAGCCCTTCCCTAGAGACAATGTGACCCAACAATTTGCCTTCGTGTACCAAGAATATACATTTCTTTGGATTCAATGACACTTCGAACCTTCTACACCTCTGAAATACTTGTCTGAGGTGAAAGAGATGGTCTGCTGCATTTTTTGAGAAGACGGTGATATCATCTAGGTATACCAGCACTATCTTGTTGATCAAGCCTTTGAACGCCATATCCATAGCTCGTTGAAATGTTGCTTCGGCATTTGACAGTCCAAATGGCATCTTCTTGTAAGCATATGTGCCCCATTTTGTAGTGAAGGCCATCTTGAATTGATATTCTTCCTTCACCATTATCTAGATTATAGCCTGAATATCCATCTAGCAATGAAAACCTTTCTGAACCAGCTACAACCTGCAATATTTGTTCCATTGATGGAAGCGGATAATGATCCTTGAGTGATGCTCTATTCAGATCACGAAATTCCACACACAATCTTATTTCTCCATTTCTCTTTCCTTACTGGCACCAAGTTTGCAACCCAACTTGAGTGTTTGATGGGGAAGATGATACTGGCCTCAATGAGCTTGCTTAACTCTTTTCTCATGAGAGGTTCGATATGAGGATTTACTGGCCTTTGCTTTTGCCTGACAGGCGTGGATTCCAGATCTAGCTCAGTAGTATGTTGTGCCAATTTTGGGTTGAAACCTCATAAATCTTTGTAAGTCCAAGCAAAAACATCTGGGAACTCTTGACAAAGATGAACAAAATCAGATTTCTCTTGTGGAGTACTTACTTTGCCAATTTGCAATGTCTTGCCTTCGTCGACTAAGATAGGTTCTGAATCTTCACCCTTTACTTGAATGTTCACCTTCTCCTTCCGGAACTGATCATTTGGGTTGAAGATTGACTCTAAGGTTATGAGGCCTTTTGGTAATTTGTTAGTTCTCAGCTGCACCACTTGGTCACCATACTGCTGCTCCAGCTTGTCTTGATTTCTCAAGGAGAACTCAGCTTCTTCTTGCAGGAAATTAATAATCTGCTGATCATTCTCGAAGACTTGCCAACTTGTGTTGTTATCTGGAACAGCTGGTCTCACAACCACTTTGATATGAGGCTGAGTTTTCTCACTTTTGATACTTTCTACAACATCAAACGCAGCACCTAATTTCTGCCAGCCTGTCAGCGGCTTCATTCTTTTTTCTTGGGATGGAATTGATGCTAAAAGCTTCAAAATCTTCAATAAGATCCCATACCCAATTTTTGTAGTTCTTCAACAGATCATTTTTGGCAGCTTTTTTTCCTTTGACTTGGTTTACGATCAGCTCACTATCACCAAATACTTGTAAATTCCTGATGCATTTCTTCTTTGCCCAGTGTAGTCCATGAATTAAGGCTTCATACTCAGCTGTGTTGTTTGAACAGGAAAACTGGAAACGGAAGGCTGAGTAATACTTTATACCTTGCGGTGAAATGAGCATAGCTCCTCCTCCTGTACCTTGTCTACTCCTTGACCCATCAAAGAACAATTGCCATACTTCATTCATGTCTTTATGATTTGGCTTGGTGATGCTGGGGAGAGGTTGATTCTCTGCATGTAAACAATAGACTCCCAGCTCAGATTCTTCTATTTCTTGATAGGGATCAAAAGCATGCACCTTGCTTGCCCATTCATCGAGAGTCAAATCTGGGATGCTTCCAACCTTGGTGTCAGCTTCATTAGTGCTTGGACAATCTTCTTGATCAAACGCTGAACAATTGGTATTGATTTGGCTTAGAGTGTAAGGCTCAATGTGAAAGTTCGCAATAGGTTCAGACCTGATTGTGGCTTTGGTTCCATATCTTGTTCTGAACAACATGTGTGACCAATCCGTCGAAAGATAGCCTCCAATTTTAGTAGTGAAGTCTCTTGACAAGAACAATGCAAAGAGTGGTGGTAGGTCTATGACAGACACATCTTGTAACACTGTTACGTTGGGACATGCGTGCAGTGTGAGGCTCAATCCTTTCATTACTCCAACTGTTGTCACTATTGTCCTGTCTAATTGCACCACACCCTTGGAGATGACTTCATATTGGAGTCCTAGCTGATCAGCTATTTTCTTGGGCATTACTGAACTACTGGCCCCAGATTCAATCATGCAATTATGTACCAACCTATCTCCTATGATCAATGAAACATAAAATGGATGGGGCTTCAACATTTTACCTTGCTATCCTCCATGATTTCCTTCAGGCTAGGTAGCATTTGTGAGTACCTTCTCTTGCATCTGGACCTGTTGATTTGAAGTTGACCAGTCTTTCATGGCAGCTTGTAGCAAATCTCTTTGGCCTAGGATGGATAGTGATTCCCACATTGATATGTTTACATTTGTCTTTCTCATCTGATCAATGATGTTGAATGGAGATGAAGTATCCCTCTGCTGTCCCTTGGCTTGCATATTCATTCCTTGCAAATGAGCGGCAGCAACTGGCATTTGAGTTGGCCTAGGAGCTGGTTTGGATGCCCCTTGCATGTTTGGAACTACAGTTTTGCTTGCCAGCTGCTGCCAGAGTGGTAGAAGGTTGTGGATTACTCGAAGCTAATGGCTGCTCTTCACCCAAATTTCTCCTCTTTGACCTTGTGTTGGCTGCAACACTTTGGGAGGGTATTTGATTCATACCACATAAATCTTCAGCCTGCCAATTGACAAGAGTAGTTTCTTTCGGAGATGTTCCTTGCCGAGGTGCCCCTTGCTGCTGGTCTTCTTCGTGGCTAGGCTCTTGTGACCCACCAAAGGTTTGCACCATTAGAGCCTGATTTAATGCACCGTTAAAGCACATCGATTGGTTATGTGGCTGACTGCACGGGAAACACCAATCATATTCTTGGGCCATGTTATTTTGGATTGGCACTAATGCTCTGGATGTGGATGCAACATTGGGGTTATAGGGCTGAAATGGTCTATTGGTAGGAGGCCTTGCTTGATTCTGATTTGCAGCTGGATTGGGTGGTCTTTGAGGTTGATATGGCTGCCTGTTAGGCTGAGCTTGAGGCTGATACGGTCTAGCACTTTGTGCTTGCTGTCTTTTGATAGTAACCAACTCATTTCCTAAATTTTGCAATTGTTTCATGACCTCTTGGAGTTCATTTGAAGCACTAGAAGGATGAAGTAGAAGCCTCATTTGAACTTTGATGTCTAGGAGTGGGAATAGGAGCCAAAGTGGGTGCTTGAGTAGTGCTTGGATTTTCTAAGTTTGGGTACAAGGGCATGGGAGGCCTAAGAGCCAATTTACCAGCTCTGAATAAGACAATTTTCGGCTCTAATGGCAATGTTATAAGTAGCAGGTAAGGTTGTGCCTCCCATAGATTGAATTAACATAGAAATATCAGAATTCGAAGCTTTAAGCTAATATAGAAAAGCACCTTCTGCTGTTGGCTTGACTGCAACTGGAATCCTATCCCAGGACCTTTGAAATCTGAAGTTGAAGTCAGTCAGTTGCTCGTTGGGGGCTCTCTTGATAGTTGTCAATTGTTCTAGTAGAGACAAATTGTCTCCCTTTTCCCCAAACTGCTCATGGATAACTATGCATAACTGATTCCAATTTGTGATAGAACCAGCTCCAAGGCTCCTAAACCATTGTAATGCCTTCCCTTTGAATGAACACGCCAGTAATTTGATAGCCACATCCATTTCATTTATCTCATGGATTGCACAGAAGTTAGCAGTGTCTTTGACATGATCACCAGGAGTGGTATGATTTTCTTCAGTGAAAAATGGAATGTTCTTCAATGCTGCAATTGGAACTGGATTCTGTGCATTGAGGGCAAGTGGGCTACTGCAAGTGAAATTGACAAAGGGATTTAGCTGGTTGTGCCATTCTGATTGACCTGAGAACCCTTGTTGATGCGAGAAAAGGTCTACCAGGTGGAGGTGTAGAAAAAGTTCTATTAGGTGCAGATGCAGATCTTTGAGCTCTTCTTCCCCTTCTTTCTCCACCTAGAGATAGGTGCAGATAAACAAACAATCCTTCCTCCCTAGTTCTTGACCTGGTCTGTATTCTTCTCATAAATTTGCTAGGCTTGGATTGTAGAAACCAGCGGATTATGCCTCTTTTGGAGTCGCCAGATGTGCGATTTTAAAGCTCCTTTAAAGCTGGAACATACAACAAGTGCACATCGATCTTGTTGCAATGAAAGTGAAGACCTCTAAGGTCCCACCAGGCATGCCAGAACTGTTATCAGCGAATCACAACACCCTTGTGTTTATACAAGTGCATATACTTGAACTCACGATGTGATTCGATAACATGGGTACTATCTCCAAGTTGTGGGACTTGCTACTTGAGATAGACCTCCAGAGAAAGTTGGTTCTTGCTCCTAAACTACCTGCCACAATCTACTCTAATGCAGGAGAAACTAACTATTCTAATCTAAATTTCCAAGGGACCAGGGAGAGAGAATGCATAAAATGAAAGCCTACACTAAAGCGGTGATACACCAGAAAATGACGGATGTGAGAGTAGTCTTCAAATGTGTGAAATACAGAAGCAAAGTGCACACTAGAAGAGGTGATGACAGTTCTCCACAATCTAGCAAAATGCATTTACAACAACATTCCAAGCATACACAATGATAATGGATCCATTTAAGAATATAATAATAGACACAATATTCTTGTGGAAAGATTAAAGGGGCAAGAAGAATGCAAGAAAATACAGCAGGGGAAGATACATCCACAAACTGGTATTTTATTTCTTCATGATACGCACAGTTCAATCTATTACAAGATAAGGGCCTGGATCACCATGCAATGAGTCCACTACAAGGGCCTGCAGCACATTGGCTTCACAAAGACAATTTTGACAGAGCTTTGCTACCCAAGAACTCCTCCCCTTACAATGAGCCCAACACTCCAATTTATTAGAAAAAATGAGAAGGGGAAGAGAAGGGAAAATGGAAATCCTGAAATCATGTCCTTCAACCACCTATAAGAGGCATTAAATTGAGTGAATATGATTATATATTTACTTGCAAAAGGCTCCCCATACTGTCCCATGTGCTGCAGCAGAGAAAGAATGATGACCATGCCTCTTTATTGCACTCCTAACTACCAAATTAAACACTGTTGTGAACCTGGCCACATTTTCTTTAAAATCTCAATCAATCTCTCATCAAATCCATGAATTTCTTGATTTCTGTGCGTCGGGCTTGGAGCCACAATTCCAACAGTACAAATTTTGTGTGATTTCATTGAGAAATGCAGAAGTTATGGCGTTCTGAGTGCGGGCAGCTATTTTGGGTCTGACAGGCGTTTTCTGTCATTTGACGGGAATGAGCATTAATCTGACTGGAGCCGAATATGTTTATTTTATTTAAATATATCTACCCTCCTTAAAAATAATAAATCTAGTTTTTGTGGCATAGAGGATGTCGTTCTTGTTCTAGAAAGTCCAATTTTGTGAAAATCGGAGCTTGGAGTCAAAAGTTATGGCCGTTTGAAGTTTCACGGGTCAAACGTTGACTTTTGTCCTTGTGACACGTGTCATGATTTGGTTGGTCCACGGGTCTCAGACTCTTTCGCGTCTTTATGTCCCGGATGTCCCAAACTATTTGGGACAAAAACTTCCGATCCGCCCGAAATGGGCTTCCTTGTCTCTCATTCGGCCGATTACACGTGGCGTTGCTTGATTGGATTTCAGCTCCTTCGGCTATTCGCGTCCCATGCGTCCCTTTGTCCCAACTGTCCCAGTGCTGAAGTTTCCCGTCTTCGGCTGAACCGGCCGGTTCACGTCCTTCGCGTCCCTTTGTCCCACATGTCCCAGACTGTCTAGGAAAAATTCTTCCGGTTTTCCCGATTCAGCCTGGTTCGCGTACCTTTTTCCCTCTTGTCCTGGTGCGAAAGTTCTCATTTCGGCCCAATCCGGCCGGTTCGTGTCCTCGCGTCCTAGATGTCCCAGACTAAACTTGGCAATCTCTTCCACTTTCGGCCGGCTCACCCTTTCGCATCCCTCCACGTCCCAACGGCCCGGATGTCCCAGACTGCCTGTTGCAAAGCAAGACTTAGGCAATTTTCTTCATTTTTTCCGGCCAGTTCGGCTTTTCGTGCCCCGCACGTCCCCTTCGGCCTGGATGTCCCAATTGCTGCGCGGACTGCCTGGAGGATTTTCGGCTGGTTTGCGTCCTCAACATCCCAGACTGTTCCAACTTCCTGGACTTGGGACTTAGCCGATTTTCACAATTTTTCCTGGCCTCCAAGATTTGATACGATGAACCTTAGTTCAACCCGAACTGGTTATGACCCGAGCCCTTTAGACCCGAAATCCCTCAAAACAGTCCTGCAACCGCATTGTATTTTTTGCATTTCTTCCATTTTATCTATCTGTTGGGATTCCTTCTGATGCATGTTATCAAAATTTACCCTGGGGGGTGAATTTTGGATAACAATGAAGTCCTTTGAAAAGTCTGGGTTAACAAGAGTTAGGGCCTGTGATATTGCAAGCTTTATGACCTCAAAAAATATCTTTTCCTTCTGATTTCCATTTGAATGCAAGAATGTTCTTCAACATCATTGTTAAAGTCTTCATAAGAGTGGAAAAATTAGGCACAAACCTATGAAAAATATTTATTCTCCCCAAGAAGCTTTAGAGAGACTTTTTGTGTTGTGTCAATAGAAGTGTTCAGATGGCTTCAACCATTTCAAGATCAATTATTAACCCTTCTCTTGAGACAATGTGGCCCAATAATTTCACCTCATGTGCCAAGAATACACACTTCTTTGGGTTTATTGACACTTCGAACCTTCTACACCTCTAAAATACATGTCTTAGGTGGAAGAGATGGTCTACAACATTCTTTGAGAAGATGGTGATATCATCTACATACACCAGAACTATATTATTGATTAAGAATTTGAATGCCATGTCCATAGCTCTTTGAAATGTTTCTCCAGCATTTGACTGTCCAAATAGAATCTTCTTATAAGCATATGTACCCCATTTGGTGGTGAAGGCTATCTAAAATTGATCTTCCTATTTCACCATTATCTTATTATATCCTGAGTATCCATCTAGAAATGAAAACCTCTCAGATCCAAATACAACCTGTAAGATCTGTTCTATTAATGGAAGTGGATAATGATCCTTGAGTGATGCTATATTTAGATCACGAAAGTACAAACATAGTCTGATTTCACCATTTCTTTTCCTCATAAGCACCAAGTTCGCAACCCAACTTGAGTGCTTGATAGGGAAGATGATGCTGACCTCAATTAGCTTGTTCAACTCTTTCCTCATGAGAGGCTCAATGTGAGGATTTATTGTCCTTTGCTTCTACGTGAAAGGCTTAGGTCCTGGATCCATCTCAATAGTGTGCTTCACCAACTTTGGATTGAAACCTCTTAAATATTTGTAACTACAGTAAAAGACATGTGAATTCTTGACAAAGTTGAATGAATTCAGATTTTTTTTGTTGAGTACTAGCCTTTCTAATTCGCAACAATTTTCCTTCTTCTATGGAAATGGGCTTTGAATCTTCACCCTTTACCTGAATATTTTCTTTCTCCTTTCGGAATTGATCATTTGGGTTGAAGATTGACTCCAAAGTTACAAGACCCTTTGGTAGCTTGTTGGTTCTTAGCAGTACCACTTGGTCACCATACTGTTGTTCCAATTTGCCTTGGTTTCTGAAGGAGAACTCAGATTCTTCTTGTAGAAAATTGATAATTTGTTGATCATTCTCAAAGACCTGCCAGCTTGTGTTATTATCAGAGACAACTGGTCTTACAACCAGTTTGATATGAGACTGAGATTTATCACTCTTGATACTCTCTACAACATCAAAAGTTACCCAAATCGTTGTCAGTTTGTATATTGCTTCATTCTTCTTCCTTGGGATGGAAATTATGCCGAATGCCTCAAAATCCTTGATAAGGTCCCATACTTGGTTCTTTTAGTTTAGTAATAGATCATTCTTGGCAGCATTTTGTTCTTGTAATTGATTTGCGACTAGCTCATTGTCGCCAAACACTTGCAAGTTTTTAATCCCTCTTTTCCTTTCCCAATGTAGTTCATGGATCAAGGCCTCATACTATGCTATGTTTTTTGAGAAAAAAATTTGGAAACTAAAGGCTGAACAACATTTTGTACCTTGGGGCGAAACAAGCATAGCTCCTCCTTCAACTCCTTTTCTACTTATTGATCCATCAAAGAATAACTTCCATACCTAATTATCATTTTTGTGGTCTGGCTTAATGATGTCAAGAAGAGGATGATTCTCCTCATGCAAACAGTAGACTCCTAGCTTAGATTCCTCCATTTCCTTATAAGGGTCAAAAGCATGCCTCTTGTTCTCCCACTTATTGAGGGTCAAGTCTGGAATACACCCAACTTTGGCATCTACCTCAGAAGTGCTTGGGAGGTCCTCTTGATCAAAGGATGAAAAATCCACATTGATTGGGCTGGGTACATAAGGCTCAATATGGTAATCTATAATGGTCTCAGATCTAATCATATCCTTAGCTCCATACCTTGTTCTAAAAAGTATGTGTGACCAATTAATAGAAAAATAGTCTTCAATTTTAGCAGTGAAGTCTCTTGACAAACACAATGCAAAATATGATGGAAAGTCTATGACTGATACATTTTATAATATAGTCACATTGAGGCATGTGTGTAATGTGAGGTTCAAATCCTTGATGAATCTGACTGTTTTTACTGTTGTCCCATCCAATTACACTATGGCCTTGGAGATGACTTCGTATTGAAGACCCAGCTGATTGGCTATTTGTTTTGGCATTACAGAGTTACTTGCCCCTGAATCAATCATGTAATTATGTACCAATTTGTCTCCAATGATCAATGAAGCATAGACCAGAGGGGGCTTCAGATTCTTACCTTTTTGTTCTCCATGGTTTCCTTCCAGCCAAGTTGCATTGGTAAGCATTTTCTCTTTTTGGTTTAGGGGCTAATTTGAGGTTGACCAATTGGCCATAGTAGCCTACAACAAGTGTCTCTATCCTAGGATAGCTAACGACTCTCACATTGAAATATTCACATTTTTTTTCTTCATTTGTTCAATGATGTTAAATGGGGATGAGCTATCATTTTTCTACCCTTTTCTTAGTAAATTTTTCTCTTATACATGTGTCGTTATAATTGGTGCTTGAGTGGATCTGCAAGGTGGCTTAGGATGACTCTACATATTGGGAGTTGTGATTTGGGTGCCAATACCTGATGGAGTAATAAAAGGTTGAGGATTACCTGAGTGCCATGATTTTCCCTCTCCAATGTTCCTTTTCTTGGACTGTTAATTGGCAGCCACACTTTGAGAAGGGGCTTGGTTAACTCCACAAAAGTCTTCAACCTGCCAATTGACAAGCATAGTCTCATTTAGAGGTGCCTCTTTATGGGTTTCTTGCTACTGATTTTCTTCTTGACTAGACTCTTGGGACACACCAATGGTCTGTACCATCAAGGCCTGGTTCAGTGCACCATTGAAACACATTGAATGGTTGTGGGGATGATTGCATGGGAAACACCAATAATATTCTTGTGCCATATTATTTTGTGTTGGAACTAAGGCCTTTGATGTGGAAGCTATGTTTGGGTCATATGGTTGAAATGACTTAGCAGCTTTTGGTTGTCCTGGGTTTTTGTTTTGACTTATAGCTTGAGCTGGTTGTCTATTTTGCTGATATGGTGGTCTAGTCTAATACTAAGTCTGAGGCTGATATGGCCTATAACTCTGAGATTGTTGCCTTTTGATAGTTACTAACTCATTCCCAAGGTTTTGAAAATGTTTCATAACCTCTTATAGCTCTTTTGAAGTGCTAGAGGATGAGGTGGAAAATTCAATTGAACTCTGATTTCTTGGAGTGGGTATGGGAGCTAATGTGGGTGTTTTACTAGTGCTTAGAGCTCCTAGTTCTGGATAAAGAGGAATATGTGGCCTAGGAGCAAGTTTACCAACTTGAATTAAACAATTTTCAGCTCTAATGGAAATTTTATATGCTGTAGGTAAGGTTGTGCCTCCCATTGACTGAATCATTAAGGAAAAATCAGAATTTAAAGATCTAAGAAAGTATAAGAAAACACCTTCATATGTGGGCCCCATGGCCAATGGAATCCTAGAAATATGAAGTTGAAATCTTTTGGCTGCTCATTAGGAGCCATGTTGATGGTTTCCAAATTCTCCAACAAGGATAGATTATCTCCCTTCTCTCCCAATTGATTATGAAGAGCTCTGCACAGATGGTCCCAATTGTGAAAAGAGCCTGTTGTTAGACTCCTGAACCATTACGAAGGTTTACCCGGGAGTGAAGATACTAACAATTTGACTGCAATGTCCACCTCAGTGATCTCATGATTTGCATAGACATTTGTGATATCTTGGATGTTTTTCACTAGGAGAAGTCTGGTTCTCTCCATTAAAATCAATTTGTGATATCTCCATTAGATGTGAGTGGGGACCACGAATGGTGGGTGAGGATTTGAATTTGAATTTTTAATTCAATAGTGGAAAAACATGGAGAATAATGAGATGTGATGAGGATTAGATTATTTTTTAGATTTTGAAATGGATAATTAATCAAATTATATTTGATTAATTCGAAGTGTATTTTTGTGGGAAATGAGGAAGGGGAATTAATTGATTTAGGATAGATGTGAAATTGGGGTGTCTATATTTTCCCCTCTTTGGAAGGGTACTATGAAAGTAGTGTCCTTTCAAAGAAAGTAGACGGTATGGGGGAAGAATTCAATCTACTTTTTAAAAGGTAGAGTGAATGTTTGTTGGGGAGAATGGAAAGTGGTGAGTGACGGATGTTATAGTATCCTCCAAGACAAAAATGTCATGAGAAGATGTGATTATGGATAGATGTGGTGATGCCCCCTCGAGAGGACTGACGAGAATGAAATATACGACAAAACTATCGAAAAGAAAGGAAATGTATTCGGCGGAGAAGAGGATGATAATGAAGTGGAAGAGACTGGAATGACCGCACGACGCATATGGAGAAAGGATTCAATCGACCTTGAATGCTAGGTGTGAGGGTGTGTGGGAAAGAGAAAAGGGAATGGATAGGATTGGGGGTTGATTATGAGAAAAGTAAGGGAGATAGAGGAGGGGGAAAAAAAAGGAATGAAAGAGGTAGAAATAAGAGAGAGGGATGATAGGGGAAGAAGGGAATGATGAAGGACAAACAAGGCAAAAAGAGGAAAATGACAGAGTAGAGGGTGAAGGGATGAAATAGAGAGATGTGTAAAATGAAGGAAGCAATAGAGATAGTAAAGAGGGATACGTGGAAGTGAAATAAATGAGAGAGTGAAGAAAAGTAGGAAATGGGAAAGGATAAATAAGAAGGAGAAAATGAGGTGGGAGTAGGGGGTGAAATGGAGGGAAATGGAAAGAGGACAAAAGAAGAAGTAGAACGGAGAAAAAAAAGAAACTATGAGGGGTGAGGAAAGTGTGAAAAAGAGGAGAGAAAGGAAGAGAAACATATACAGAATGAACGAAAAGGTAGGGGTGGTAGAGAAAAGGGAAAGTGGTCAGAAGAAACGTGAAAATTAGGGGAGAGGAAAGGAAGATAGAATGAATACAAGGAGAAGATTGAAGGAATCGCGTCATTATAAGGAAGACCAAGACAAAGAATATGGAACAGACCATATGGAGATGCATGTGGAGAGTGGGATGATAAAAAAGACAGGACAATGATGAACAACCAGGTTATCGATGGGGATGTAAGGAGGAAACGTGATGGAAAAATGGGAAGAAGATGATAGAAGGGAAGGGAAATAAGACGAGGGGTGGGAGAGAGAAGAGGATAACAAAGAAAATGATGTAGAAGGAAGGGAATACAGAAAGAGGGTATCAAGTGGAAAGGGAATGGTATAAGGAATCTTCAAAGAAGAAAGAGGGGAGGAATGACATCGATTGGAAAAGATGTGGAGATGCATGAAATGAGGATAATAGGATGACGAGAAAATAGGAAAAGGATGTAGGATGAAGACAGTAAAGATATTGAAGAGGGCAAAGAGGAGATGGAGAGATGGGTAAGAAGCGACAAGAAAGGGTGGGAGTGAGGGAAAAGAATAGGAGAGAAAAGAGAATGGGGGATAGAAGAGGCAATGCCACTGAAAGGATGTTAGGGAAATCCTCATGATAATGAGTGGTGGGGAAGGGTGAGAGAAAAAATAAAGAAAAGGAGAAAAATAATGAGGAATGGAAAGGGTAACACCAACAAAGGGACGTTAGGGAAAGCCCTTTGACAATGAGTGGTGGGCTTAGAGGAGGGAAGGAATGAAGGGAAACTCTAGAAGGTCCAAGGGAGTGAATGAGGTCGTGCAGAATGAGGATTGATAATTTTTAGGGAAAACCCATTGACAATTATTAGCGCAGGAAGAGAAGATGATGATGAAAAATGATATAGGAGTGTTAACAATAATGGAAAATGTGTGTGTGGGTAGAAATGTGGGGGGAATTTTTAATTAGGATGCCCGCGTGGTGAGAGTAATGATGCGAGAATGGGAAGTAGAAGAGGTGGAGTTGGAAGATGTGTTTGGTGGTGATGGGTATTTGATGGGAGGGCAGGTGGTGAAGAAGCTTCTACAGCGGGAAGATCTTAGGGAGAGGGTAAACCTCCACTGAGGATTCCATATAGAAGGGGTTATTAAGTAAGATTGTCAAGCGGGAAGAAAAAGGGTGAAAGGAAAGAATACCAATGGGTGAGAGGGGACAGGAATGGTGAGAAGGGTAATATGGGTATAAGCGGCGGAGGAGTAAAAATGAGAAGTGAGAATGAATGGATCAAATACATGGTGATCATGGTGGGGGAGAAGGAGCTGTTGGATAGTGAATGCTACTTGAGAAAGATCGTCAAGTAGGATTCGCAAACTGCAACTGTGATCAAGTAGGATTCGCAAACTGGAGAATGCATTAGTATGGGTGAATGGATGGGGTGCAAAGTAAGATGTTGATCATGCAGGAAGATACTCACGTGATGAAAAGTATCTTAATTTTAATATAGCACATAACAGGATGCATCATGATATAAAAGATCAGGATGACTAGACTGTAATATGCGTGATAGCTTAGACAGGGGCCATCAAAAAGGTTTGATGCCCTAGTATGATATGGAAATGGAAGAGAGCATAGACAGAGGCCATCAAGAAAGTATGATGCTCCAGTACGACATGCAATCAGATAACATAAGAATATTACAGAGAACACCAGGATACATAAAATCAAGATGCCTCCTATAATATATCAAGATACAAGAAAGCAATTAATAATTTACCACTAGTAATGCAACACAAGAACAGTAAACATGTCCCTAATGTGTTCCACAGTGATGATTGATTAGATGTGCCCCCAAGCAGGGGTACAAGGGATTGCGTCATTCTCCTCAAACAAGGAAACAATGAGAGCCAGATTTTCCCCAAGTGAGGATTCACGCGAGGAGAAGTGGTTTGAAATTGGTAGTCATAAGGTGGTTGGACCATTCGTTTGGGATAATAGTTCAAAGGATGAACTGTGTTGCTTATTGAGTTTTTACGATTTTGTGGATTTTTTGGTCTTTTGAAAATTTTGCAAATGTTTTTGTATTTTGGATATTTTCTAATGTTTTTGTTTTTGGATTTTTGGATTTTCTAATGTTTGTTTTTGAATTTTATAATTTTTTTGGATTTTCTAATGTTTTTGAATTTTTGGGATGTTTACACTGTGTTTGGATTTTTGACAATTTTTAAATGTTTTTGGATTTTTGGTGATTTTCAAATGTTTTTGGATTTTTGAATTTGTACACTATTTTTTAGATTTTTGACGTTTTCAAATGTTTTTAGATTTTTGACTATTTTCAAATGTTTTTAGATTTTTGACTATTTTTAAATGTTGGTAGATTTTTTTACACTGTGAGTGGAAATTTATGGCCCAGAGTGTAGACTTATTTTTGAGAGGCGATAAACCAGGATATTATTCGTATGTAGCGTGTTCAGTGTGGTAACTTATGCTCAGAATAACACAAATTCTCTTTCCATTGGCAGGATATGGTGGTGATGATATGATGAAAAGAATTCCAACTCCATTCTTGACTCCACACAACTAGTAAGATGTGTGGGATCATCACCGAGAATCAAGAAGGACGTAGGAGGTGGATAATGAATATAGAGACAAATGCTAACAACAATCCATTTGGAAAATTATGACTCCATTCTTCATAATGGTACTGAACCGGTTTCAAAAATTGCTTTCACTTTATGAGTCATATGCTACACTTAGACAGTTATGTGGCCTACTGATTGATAAGATATGACGTTAAGGGATAGTTCTCTCTTCACTTCGGCATCTAAATTACGTGTTTGGGGATTCTATAATTTGTAAGCACTATAAGATTTTTTATTTTTGAAATGACTCCCTATGCCTTGCCCCATGCTACTAGTGAAAAGTAAGGGCTCATCACCAAAGACAAAATATAGGCGAGTGAATTTCTTTTTAGTATTTTTTTTTTTTTAGAATATTTTGTAATTTTTTTATGCTTGTATCAGAATGACCCTCTATGCTTTGCCCCATGCCACTTGTAAGAGGCAGGGGTTTATCACCGAAGACAAGATGTAGACGAGTAAGGGCACCTTCCTCCATTCCCAGTCTCACACTACCAATAAAAAGTGTGGGCTAAAAACCAAAGACTATGAAGGACGAAAGATGTGACAATGAATTATGCATATGTTATTGAATTGATGGATTTTTTTACAATAGTGATTTGTATTTGGGAAGAAACGTCTGCCCCCAATCTCAGCCCCACACGACTAGTAAGACGTGAGGGTTCAACACCGAAGACTGAGATGGACGACCAAACGAACTAGGTAATAAAGTTTAGTGCTTTGTTATGAAAGAGAGAATGTATTAGAAGGGGATATATTACCATCAGTAAGCTTCTAGTTATGACCATAAAGGAAAGTGACTGAAAGTGGAAGAAGTATGACGCTCACAAACTTAATAGGATTTATACTAAAACTTGTCTCATGATGATAAATACGAAAATGTGATTTTGATAAAGAAAATATCTGCCAATGGAAATGAATAAATTTATTCGGAAATAAGCAAAACAAAAGGAACAATGTACACGTTGTTTCTTGGAATAGTGAACATATCAAGGATAAAATTTCTTTGAATGGAATGCATTCATGGGTTTTTCAAGGACTTGGCCTTTGTCAATGGCCAATTTATAAGCTCCAAACCCAAAATTATATATGATTTTGTTGGGCTCAAATTTGTCTTGTTTGTCTTGTTCTTTGTGTGTGTTCTTTTGATTTTCTTTCAGAATGAGATCATTGACCTTAAATTTTCTAGGTTTGAATTTTTCATGGTAGCTACGCCATAGCCAATTTTGATAAAATGTAAGATGATCTAGGGCATTAAGTTGTTTTTCATCAAGAAGCTCAAGTTCACTAAGACGTGAGTGTTGATAATAATCTTGATTGATTACATCTTTGAGGGATATTCTGAAGGATGAAAATTCAACCTTGACATGTATAATAGCTTCCCAACCATAAAAAAAGGAGAAGGGAGTGGCTCTAGTAAGTGTGTGATAAGATGTGCGGTAAGCCGAAAGAGTGGGGTAGATCTCGTTAAGCCAATAGCTTCTATGTGTGTTGACAATGATGGTTTGTGTTATTTGGTTTTTTGCTTCTATTTGTCCATTAATTGATTGTTTTGAGGATAGATTCAAAATTAAAGATGGAAAAGGTTGTGTAAAGATATTCTTGGGTATAAGTACCTTGTAGAATGGATGCACGTAGAAGTCTTGACAGGTGAGACTAATTAGTGATGAGATGCCGGCAAGATTGATAGTTGAAAGCATGATGGACACGACAGGTTGCATTGTCGCAAGTGTCCAAACTCAATGTGGTTGTGTTTTGACAAAAGGGATAGAGATGTTAGGCATAAGAGCCAATATTCGAAGAATAGAATCAAACTTAATGGTACCTGTTGATGGAACCTCGTCTGTAGTGTCTACAGTAATATCAAGGTTTGAAAGGGAGTCTTGAAATGAGATCAAGGTCTCGTTAGATGTTAGAAGAATGTTGTCATCCAAAATAGGTTCAATATATGTTTGGGCTGAAAGAGAGTCTTGAAATAAGTTCAAGTGCTCAGTAGATGTGGGAAGAATGTTGTTGTCCAAAACAAGTTCAATGTATGTTTGGGTTGAAAGAGTGTCTTGAAATAAGTTCAAGTGGTCAGTAGATGTTGGAAGAATGTTGTTGTCCAAAACAGGTTCAATGCATGTTTGGGTTGAAAGAGAGTCTTGAATCAAGGTCAAGTTCTCATTAGATGTTGGAAGAATGTTGTCACCCAAAACAGGTTCAATATATGTTTGGGCTGATGGAAGAAAATTTGAAGAAGATATGTATTGGTTTGGAATTAGAAAGTCTTGACTGTTTTCATCATGATCTCGTGGAATTTCAGTAGATATAGGAGTTTCGACAGTAGTCAGCTCTTCATGGAAAGTTGTGGTATTGGATGTGTCATTGGTTGCAAGAGCATTGTCATCAATTTCTACAGAGATGACGTCGTCATCAATTAAGTCTTGGACGTAATTCTTAAATCAGACACATTTATCTGTGTGATGGCCATCAATGCGATGAAAGTCACAGTATGTGTTAGGTTTGTACCAACATGGCTTAGCTTCCCCTTTGATAAAAGGTTTTGTAATTGGATATCTTATCAGTTTAGCCTCTTTTAGTTGATGAAAAACACTAGAGAGACTTTCTCCAAGGGGGGTAAACTGACGTTGGACTTTACATGAACTGATTTCTTCATGAGGTTGTATGATCAAATTTTTGGGTGATTGCTCACTGATGTGGGTAGCCATATGAAAGAGTTGTGTCATCATCTTATTAATTTGTTCTAATAGCTCATTGTGTGATGTTTTTCGTGAATTCATCATGTTTGAAAGAGAGGGAGAATGAAGAAAGGTGCGATGAAGAAATCAACCTATTGATTGTGATCTTTGTTTTGGTTTAATCAAGTTTTAACAAGTAAGGCTATAAGGAGAAAGCTTTTTAAAAAAAAGGTACTCGGGATACAAGTGGGATATAACTCATACAAGCTATGACGAATATCTTGATTGGTTTGGATTAAACAAGCTTAGCAGACGAAAATGTAAGGAGTACACTCAAACAAGGTACTCAATACAAGTGAGATATAGCTCAAACAAGCTATGATGAATATGTTGATTAGTTTGACTTAAACAAGCTCTGGATTTTTGATAGGAAGAGTAACTCAAACAAGTGACTCAACACAGTTACGAACTCAAAATGAGATTTGAAGGGATTTGTGTCGGATGGGATTTTGTTAAACTTGTAAGCTGATGAAATAATGAGTGAACTCAAATAAGTCACCCAATGTCATTTTGATATAGCTTGAAACAAGCTATAAAGGATGTTCTGACAATTGATGAGATAAGGAGTGAACGCAAGTCACTCAATATCTATTGGATATAGCTGAAAACAAGCTATAGTGGAGTTGTTGTTGGCTAAAGTAGGCTAATGAAATCAGTGTGATGTTTTGGTCTGTGTTGTTAGATTGTTTGGATGTTTTCACTTGGTATTGAATTGGTCGAGAACTGATTTTTTTGTGGAACACAACTAGGGTCTGAACTTTTACAATGAACAGATTGATATCAGCCAAGTTTTATGATAAAACAATGCTAAACTATTTTGTTTTCAAATAGCAACCAATCATGTGGATTCAATTGTTTTGGCTTATGAGGTAACTTCTTCAAGAATGATTATTATTTCATGCAATCATACAAGTATGCTATGAAATGGTGGATGCAAGCTGTTATTACTCCAAGAAGATGCGTCCTCAGATATACCCTAGTCCTGATATACCTAATTCTGTACGGGGATAGAATTGGTACGGGGAACCCTTAGAGCACAGGAGGAGTCTCACCAATTCTTACTTGCCTATTTCGGAGTGAATCACCACGTCCAGAATAGGTTTAGTGAAAAGGTGGAAGGTGATGGAGGGATGAATGTGTATGGTGTCCTTATAACTCCCCGAAGATTTACAGGGACGATGCCCAGGCTTCGTTGTTACAGCTATTTAGGCATGACTCGCATGCGCTGCACGATAGAATTACCTGTAAGTGAAGAGCAGCAGTGAGGTAAATACTGAACGCTGTGATGAGACTAGGTCTTAAAGTGTAATGCAGATGCAAATGCTGTTAGTGCGTGGTAGTCAAGTCCACGTCACCGGTGTAGCTTTGGTGGTGATAAAATCCACCTCATCTATGTGTAAAAACAATATGATAAAATGATTAAACACAAGGTTCTTTCTAACTTGAAATAAATCACTAGAAGAAAATAATTGCGCACCTGAGCGTACTTTTTTTTTTTGGTTTTAGCAATTGTCTTTGAATGGTGGTATTTTTGCGGGATTTTTGTTGTTTTTATTTTTGACAATATGCCAGCAACGTGGTTCTACAGAAAACAAATTAGTAGTTATCGTGCAAATGAAATGTTAGAAAACTGATCGTGGTTGTTTTTGATTTGCCAGATCACTCAAAGGCGCAGGAAAAGAGCATACACAACCAATATTAAGAATATGACAAAGGAAAATAATTATTAAAATGACAGTTAGAAAACAAAGCTAGAGGATCCTGCAATGTTAGAACAAGAAACTAAAAAATTGTGACCGTTTCTGATTTTCTAGATCGCTTGAAGGCGCAAGAAAAGAGCATACGCGGATACAATTGGAATAGTTTTTTTTTTTTAAATATTAATAATTATTGCAATTAATCATGATTGTGAAATAGCGATAATGATTATTTTCACAAGAAAGAAAAACGATGAAAGAAGAGGGTGAAAACGTTATCTAGAAGTGTTGTCGTGGAAAATTGAAACGTAAGGCAAAAAATTAAAAATTAAAAAAAATTTATTGTGCAGAGCCCGAGTGGCCTCACGTTTCTGATTGCCAAGATCACTTTTGAAGTGCGAGGAAAGAGCATACGTGTGAGGTTGTTACGTGAAATAATAAAAAAATAAAACTATAATTTTGTTGTTTTTTTGTTAAAAAAATAGGTGTTAGAAGAAATGAAACCAAAATTTTTTGGTAAGTCTAAATCTAAAAATTATTTTTTCATTGCATAGATATTTTCAATACCTTTTCGTTAAAAAAAAATGCAGTCATTCCGAGTTCAGGAGCAAAATTTATGGCTTCTGGAATATGGGCTACGAGAACGCTCTGAATGAAAATTTTAAACGTGAGAAAAACGTCTCGGGAGTTGGGTTTTTTTATTTTCTGACTTCTATGCTTCACCTGAGAAGCTAAAATTTTGACAGCAAGGTTAAAAAAGAAAAATAAATAGAAAGAAAGAGTTATATCACAAAATGATTGATTAAAATAAAATAAAATAAAAATGATTAACTTCCTACAAAGCAGTTATTTTAGCAAAAGTAAATAAATAAATGCATTTTCCGGATTGGTTGTCCCATGACAGTAAGATGATAAACTGATGGCTAGTTCATGTGTTTCTACAGATGTTGAGTAAATAGAAAAATCAAAACTGAGAACTAAACACCAAGCACCGAGGAGATCAAAGACAGAATGAGCTTCAGAGTTTCATTGTTGCTATAACATGCAGATACACCACAAGACACCACACAACAAAAACACTACCCAAAGCGTAAAGGTTAACCAAAGAAGACCATAAGGAACAGAAAAGGAAATAATAATGAACAATAATAAACAAATAACAGATAAAACCACTAATTGGGAAATTAATGGTAATAGATTGAAAGTAACCGGGCGTGCCAGAATGTAAGCTATGAAAAATACACTACTAACAAGGAAATAAAATACCAATAATCATACCTCCTCCTTCGTGTTCCGTAGCAAACCTCGGAATGGGCTAGGAAACTTGGATTGAGCCCTGATTTTTTGATATGTAGGTGTTTTTCTTTAAGACGGAGCAAGACCTTCCTGTAACAACGATCTTCTTACTTTGCACTAGATGGGAAGAAGGATTATGAGGCTATTTTGACATTAGGACAAGGAAAAAGGATGTTCTTTGCTCAAAGGATGCAAGAACTTAGATATGGCATGAAAGCTTATTCTCCATGTGTTTAGAGGGGAGGGGTAAGGTTGTATTTATAGCCAGAGGGATTGATTAACTTAGATTAATTTAAGTAATCATGGTTTGAAAATGTGGGCAAGATTAGGTGAGTGGTTTGAAAATGTGGGTAAGATTAAGTGGGTGGTTTGAAAATGTGGGCAAGAGTAGGTGAGTGTTTTGAAAATGTGGGCAAGATTAGGTGAGTGGGGACCATGAAGAATGGGTGAGGATTTGAATTATTTTTTAATTCATAAGTAGAGGATTTTAGGTGAGTGGGGACCACGAATGGTGGGTGAGGATTTGAATTTGAATTTTTAATTCAATAGTGGAAAAACATGGAGAATAATGACATGTGATGAGGATTAGATTATTTTTTGGATTTTGAAATGGATAATTAATCAAATTATATTTGATTAATTCGAAGTGTATTTTTGTGGGAAATGAGGAAGGGGAATTAATTGATTTAGGATAGATGTGAAATTGATTTAGTTCCAGTGTATTTTTCCTAGCTTACATTCTGGCACGCCCGGTTACTTTCGATCTGTTACCATTAATTTCTCAATTAGTGGTTTTATCTGTTCTTTGTTTATTATTATTCATAATTATTTCCTTTTCTGTTCCTTATGGTCTTCTTTGGTTAACCGTCACACTTTGGGTAGTGTTTTTGTTGTGTGGTGTCTTGTGGTGTATCTGCAGGTTATAGCAACAATGAAACTTTGAAGCTCATCCTGTCTTTGATCTCCTCAGTGCTTGGTGTTTAGTTCCCAATTTTGATTTTTCTATTTACTCATCATCTATAGAAACACATAAACTATCCATTAGTTTATAATCTTACTGTCATGGGACAACCAATCCGGAAAATGCATTTCTTTATTTACTTTTGCTAAAATAATTGCTTTGTAAGAAGTTAATCATTTTTTTGTCTTTTATTTTAATCAATCATTTTGCGATCTAACTCTTTCTTTCTATTTATTGTTCTTTTTTAATCTTGCTGTCAAAATTTTAGCTTCTCAAGTGAAGTACAGAAGTCAGAAAATTAAAAAAAACTAGCTCCCGGGACTTTTTCTCACGTTCAAAATTTTCATTCAGAGTGCTACCGTAGCCCATCTTCCAGACACCATAACTTTTTCTCCCGAACTTGGAATGACTTAATTTTTTTTTAATGGAAAGGTATTGAAAAGATATATGCAATGAAAAACTAATTTTTAGATTTAGACTTACAAAAAAAATTTGATTTCATTTCTTCTAACACCTATCTTTTTAACAAAAACAACAAAATTATATATTTTTTTTAAATTTTAAATTTTATTTTATTTCACGTAACAACCTCACATGTATGCTCTTTCCTCGCACTTCAAAAGTGATCTTGGAAATCAGAAACGTGAGGCCACTCAGGATCTGCAGACCAATTTTTTTTAATTTTTAATTTTTTGCCTTACATTTCAATTTTCCACGACATCACTTCTAAGTAACGTTTTCACCCTCTTCTTTCATTGTTTTTTTTTGTTAAAATAATCATTATCGCTATTTTGAAATCATGATTAATTGTAATAATTATTAACATTTAAAAAAAAAACTATTCAAATTGTATCCGTGTATGCTCTTTTCTTGCACATTTGAGCGATCTGGAAAATTAGAAATGGTCACAATTTTTTAGTTTCTTGTTCTAACATTGCAGGATCCTCTAGCTTTGTTTTCCGACTGTCGCTTTAATAATTATTTTTCTTTGACATATTCTTAATATTTGTTTGGTCGTTGGTTGTGTATGCTTTTTTCCTGCGCCTTTGAGCGATCTGGAAAATAAAAAACAACCACGATCACTTTTCTAACATTTCATTTGCAGGATAACTACTAATTTGTTTTCTGTAGAACCGTGTTGCTGGAATATTGTCAAAAATAAAAACAACAAAAATCCCGCAAAAATACCACCATTCAAAGACAATTGCTGAAGCAAAAAAAAAAGTACACTCAGGTACGTAATTATTTTCTTCTAGTGATTTATTTCAAGTTGGAAAGAACCCTGCGTTTAATCACTTTATCATATTGTTTTTACACGTAGACAAGGTGGATTTCATCACCACCAAAGCTACACCGGTGACGTGGACTTGACTACCATGCACCAACAACATTTGCATCTGCATTGCACTTTGAGACCTAGTCTCATCACAGCGTTCGGTATTTACCTTGTCATTGCTCTTCACTTACATGTAATGTTGTCGTGCAGTGAATGCGAGTCACGCCTAAATAGTTGTAACAATGAAGCCTGGGCATCATCCCTGTAAATCTTTAGGGAGTTATAAGGACACCATACACATTCATCCCTCCATCAGCTTCCACCTTTTCACAAAACCTATTCTGGACGTGGTGATTCACTCCGAAATAGGCAAGTAAGAATTGGTGAGTCTCCTCCAGTGCTCTAAGGGTTCCCCGTACCAATTCTGTCCCTGTACAGAATTAGGTATATCGGGACTAGGGTATATCAGAGGACGCATCTTCTTCGAGTAATAAGAGCCTACATCCACCATTTCACAGCATACTTGTATGATTGCATTAAACAATAATCATTCACATGAAGAAGTTACCGCATAAGCCAAAACAATTGAATCCACATGATTTCTTGTTGTTTGAAAACAAAATAGTTTAGCATTGTTTTATCATAAAACTTGGCTGATATCAATGTGTTCATTGTAAAATTTCAGACCCTAGTTGTGTTCCACAAAAAAAGCAGTTCTCGACCAATTCAATACCAAGCGAAAACATCCAAACAATCCAACAACACAGACCAAAACATCACACCAATTTTATTAGCTCACTTTAGCCAATAATACATCTGTCATAGCTTGTCTTCAGCTATATCCAATAGATATTGAGTGACTTGCGTTCACTTCCTTATCTCATCAATTGTCAGAACATCCTTTATAGCTTGTTTCAAACTATATCAAAATGACATTGGGTGAATTGTTTGAGTTCACTCATTATTTCATCAACTTACAAGTTTAACAAAATCCCATCCGACACAAATCCCTTCAAATCTCATTTTGAGTTCGCAACTATGTTGAGTCACTTGTTTGAGTTACTCTTCCTATCAAAAATCCAGAGCTTGTTTAAGTCAAACCAATCAACATATTCATCATAGCTTGTTTGAGCTATATCTCACTTGTATTGAGTACCTTGTTTGAGTGTACTCCTTACATTTTCGTCTGCTAAGCTTTTCTAATCCAAACCAATCAAGATATTCGTCATAGCTTGTTTGAGTTATATCCCAC
Source organism: Taxus chinensis (assembly GCA_019776745.2). Lineage (NCBI taxonomy): Eukaryota > Viridiplantae > Streptophyta > Pinopsida > Cupressales > Taxaceae > Taxus > Taxus chinensis. Next base: position 844,342,886 of record CM034148.1, read on the forward strand.
TTGTATCCCAAGTACCTTTTTTTAAAAAAAGCTTTCTCCTTATAGCCTTACTTGTTAAAACTTGATTGAGCCAAAACAAAGATCACAATCAATAGGTTGATTTCTTCATCGCACCTTTCTTCGTTCTCCCTCTCTTTCAAACATGATGAATTCATGAAAAACATAACACAATGAGCTATTAGAACAAATTAATAAGATGACGACACAACTATTTCATATGGCTACCCAAATCAGTGAACAATCACCCGAAAATCTGATCATACAACCTCACAAATAAATCAGTTCATGTAAACTCCAACGTCAGTTTACCCCCCTTGGAGAAAGTCTCTCTAGTGTTTTTCATCAACTAAAAGAGGCTAAACTTATAAGATATCCAATTACAAAACCCTTTGTCAAAGGGGAAGCTAAGCCATGTTGGTACAAACCTAACACATACTGTGACTTTCATCGCATTGATGGTCATCACATAGATAAATGTGTGCGATTTAAGAATTACGTCCAAGACTTAATTGACGACGACGTCATCTCTGTAGAACTTGATGACAATGCTCTTGTAACCAACGACACATCCAATACCACAAACTTTCCATGAAGAGCTGACTACTGTCGAAACTCCTATATATACTAAATTCCACGAAATCATGACGAAAATAGTCAAGACTTTCTAATTCCAAACCAATCCATATCATCTTCAAATTTTCTTCCATCAGCCCAAACATATATTGAACCTGTTTTGGGTGACAACATTCTTCCAACATCTAATGAGAACTTGACCTTGATTCAAGACTCTCTTCCAACCCAAACATACATTGAACCTTTTTTGGACAACAACATTCTTCCAACATCTACTGACCACTTGAACTTATTTCAAGACACTCTTTCAACCCAAACATACATTGAACTTGTTTTAGACAACAACATTCTTCCCACATCTACTGAGAACTTGAACTTATTTCAAGACTCTCTTTTCAGCCCAAACATATATTGAACCTGTTTTGGATGACAACATTCTTCCAACATCTAACGAGACCTTGATCTCATTTCAAGACTCCCTTTCAAACCTTGATATTACTGTAGACACTACAGACAAGGTTCCATCAACAGGTACCATTATGTTTGATTCTATTCTTCCAATATTGGATCTTATGCCTAACATCTCTATCCCTTTTGTCAAAACACAACCACATTGAGTTTGGACACTTGCGACAATGCAACCTGTCATGTCCATCATGCTTTCAACTATCGATCTTACAAGCATCTCATCACTAATTAGTTTCACCTGTCAAGACTTCTACGTGCATCCATTCTACGAGGTACTTATACCCAGGAATATCTTTACACAACCTTTTCCATCTTTAATTGTGAATCTATCCTCAAAACAATCAATTAATCGACAAATAGAAGCAAAAAACTAAATAACACAAACCATCATTGTCAACACACATGGAAGCTATTGGCTTAACCAGATCTACCCCACTCTTTTTGCTTACCTGTGCATCTTATCACACACCTACTAGAGCCACTCCCTTCTCATTTTTATATGGTTGGGAAGCTATTTTACATGTCAAGGTTGAATTTCCATCCTTCAGAATATCCGTCAAAGATGTAATCAATCAAGATTATTATCAACACTCACGTTTTAGTGAACTCGAGCTTCTTAATGAAAAACAACTTAATGCCCTAGATCATCTTCCATTCTACCAAAATTGGCTATGGCATAGCTACCATGAAAAATTCAAACCTAGAAAATTTAAGGTCAATGATCTCATTCTGAAAGAAAATCGAAAGAATACACCTAAAGAACGAGACAAACAAGAAAAATTTGAGCCCAACGAAATCATAGGTAATTTTGGGTTTGGAGCTTATAAATTGGCTATTGACATAGGCCAAGTCCTTGAAAAACCCATGAATGCATTCCATTCAAATCAATTATATTCTTGAAAGCACTCTATATTCTAGGATACAACGTGTACATTGTTCCTTTTGTCTTTCTTATCTCTGAATAATTTAAATTTAATCATTTCCATTGGGAGATATTTTCTTTATCAAAATCACATCTTCATATTTATCATCATGAGACAAGTGCTAGTATAAATCCTATTAAGTTTGTGAGCATCATACTTCTTCTATTTACAATCACTTTCCTCTATGGTCATACCTAGAAGCTTACTGATGGTAATATATCCCCTTCTAATACATTCTCTCTTTCATAACAAAGCTCTAAACTTCGTTACCTTAGTTCGTTTTGGTCGTCCATCTCAGTCTTCGGTGTTGAATCCTCACGTCCTAATAGTCGTGTGGGATTGAGATTGGGGGCAGATGTTTCTTAAAAAATACAAAGCACTATTGTAAAAAAATCCATCAATTCAATAACTTATGAATAATTCATTGACACATCTTTCGTCCTTTATAGTCTTTAGTTTTGAGCCCACACTTCTTACTGGTAGTGTGAGACTAGGAATGGAGGAAGGTGCCCTTACTCATTTACCGTCTTGTCTTCGGTGATAAACCCTTGCCTCTTACAAGTGGCATGGGGAAAAGCGTAGAGGGTCATTCTCATAAAAGCATAAAACCTTACAAAATATTCAAAAAAAAAAAAAAAAAAACCAAACAAAAACAAAAAAAAAAGACAAAAAGGAATTCACCTTCGCCTATACTTTGCCTTCGGTGATGAGCCCTTGCTTCTCACTAGTAGCATGGGGCAAGGCATAGGGAGTCATTTCAAAAATAACAAAATCTTACAGTGCTTACAAATTATAGAATCCCCAAACACGTAATTTATATGCCTAAGTGAAGAGAGAACTATCCCTTAACCTCATATCTTATCAATCAGTAGGCCACATAACTATCTAAGTCTAGCATGTGACTCATAAAGTGAAAGCCATTTTTGAAACCGGTGCAGTACCATTTATGAAGAATGGAGTCACAATTTCCCAAAGGGATTGTTGTTAGCATTTGTCTCTATATTCATTATCCACCTCCTGCGTCCTTCTTGATTCTCGGTGATGAGCCCGCACATCTTACTAGTTGTGTGGAGTCAAGAATGCAGCTGGAATTCTTTTCATCATATCATCACCACCATATCCTGCCAATGGAAAGAGAATTTGTGTTATTCTGAGTATAAGTTACCACACTGAACATGCTACATATGAATAATATCCTGGTTTATCACCTCTCAAAAATAAGTCTACACTCTGGGCTATAAATTGCCACTCACAGTGTACAAAAATCCAAAAACATTTGAAAATCGTCAAAAATATAAAAACATTGTAAACATCCCAAAATTCAAAAACATTTGAAAATCATCAAAAATCGACAAAACAGTGTAAAAATTCTAAAATCCAAAAACATTTGAAAATCGTCAAAAATCTACCAACATTTGAAAATCGTAAAAAATCTAAAAATAGTGTAAAAATCTCAAAATCTAAAAACATTTGAAAATCGTCAAATTCCAAAAAAAGTATAAAAATCCCTCAAAAAAAAAAAAAAAACTTTCAAAAATCTCCAAAAAATTCAAAAATATTATAAAATTCAAAAACAAACATTAGAAAATCCAAAAATCCAAAAACAAAAACATTAGAAAATATCCAAAATACAAAAAACATTTGCAAAATTTTCAAAAGACCAAAAACATCCACAAAATCATAAAAACTCAATAAGCAACACAATTCATCCTTTGAACTATTATCCCAAAAGAATGGTCCAACCACCTTATGACTACCAATTTCAAACCACTTCTCCTTGCGTGAATCCTCGCTTGGGGAAAATCCGGCTCTCATTGTTTCCTTGTTTGAGGAGACTGACCCAATCCCTTGTAACCCTACTTGGGGGCACATCTAATCAATCATCACTGTGGAACACGTTAGGGACATGTTTACTGGTTCTTGTGTTGCATTATTAGTTGCAAATTATTAATTGCTTTATTGTATCTTGATATATTACAAGGGGCATCTTGATTTTATGTATCCTGGTGTTCTCTGTAATATTCTTATGTTATCTGATTGCATGTTGTTCTCGGGCATCATACTTTCTTGATGGCCTCTTTCTATGCTCTCTTCCATTTTCATATCGTATTGGGGCATAAAACCTTTTTGATGGCCCCTGTCTATGCTATCACGCATATTACAATCTAGTCATCCTGATCTTTTATATCACGATGCATCCTGTTATGTGCTATATTAAAATTAAGATGCTTTTCGTCCTTTGAACTATTATCCTAATTGAATGGTCCAACCACCTTATGACTACCAATTTTAAACCACTTCTCCTTGCGTGAATCCTCGCTTGGAGAAAATCCGGCTCTCATTGTTTCGTTGTTTGAGGAGACTGACCCAATCTCTTGTACCCCTACTTGGGGGCACATCTAATCAATCGTCACTATGGAACACATTAGGGACATGTTTACTGGTTCTTGTGTTGCATTGTTAGTGGCAAATTATTAATTATTTTCTTGTATCTTGATATATTACAGGGGGCATATTGATTTTATGTATCCTAGTGTTCTCTGTAATATTATTATGTTATCTAATTGCATGTCGTACTGGGGCATCATACTTTCTTGATGGCCTCTTTCTATGCTCTCTTCCATTTGCATATCGTACTGGGGCATCAGACCTTTTTGATGGCCCATGTCTATGCTATCACGCATATTATAGTCTAGTCATCCTGATCTTTTATATCACGATGCATCCTGTTATGTGCTATATTAAAATTAAGATGCTTTTCGTCACGTGAGTATCTTCCTGCATGATCAACATCTTAATTTGCACCCCATCCATTCACCCATACTAATGCATTCTCCATTTTGCGAATCCTACTTGACGATCTTTCTCAAGTAGCATTCACTATCCAGCAGCTCCTTCTCCCCCACCATGATCACCATATATTTGATCCATTCATTCTCACTCCTCATTTTTACTCTTCCGCCGCTTATACCCATATTACCCTTCTTACCATTCATGTCCCCTCTCACCCATTAGTATTCTTTCCTTTCACCCTTTTTCTTCCCGCTTGACAATCTTACTTAATAACCCCTTCTATATGGAATCCTCAGTGGAGGTTTACCCTCTCCCGAAGATCTTCCCGCTGTAGAAGCTTCTTCACCACCTTCCCTCTCATCAAATAACCATCACCACAAAACACATCTTCCAACTCCACCTCTTCTACTTCCCTTTCCCAAATCATTACTCTCACCATGTGGGCATCCCAATTAAGGATTCCCCTCACACTCTCCACCCTCCACTGCATATATTCCTTCATCCATTCATGTTACACTCCTTTGTGTCCTTTCTTTCTTATTATCACGTCATCTCATATCATATACCACTTAGACATACGTCACTCACTCTTTTCTCATCCTTCCCCAAATCCACCTTATGCCTAGTCATCCTACTTACATGCTCTCGTAGTATGGCAAAATCACTTGAGGGTTCCCCTTCAGTCCATTTTGTCATACCCTATTCCCACCAACTCTAACATCATCCTTCTTCCTCATCTTGGCGATCTTACTTAACCATTCCAGCCGCATGGCAATCTTACTTAAGACTTCCACTTAAGGTTGATCTGCCCTGTGGCCTTCCCCCATCCCATCATATTTCTCCCACCTCTCATCGCGATCATCTTCTTCACCCTACCATTCCACCCCTATCTCCAATATCATTTTGTCTTTCTCTTTGCATATCATCCATGTCGGTTGGGTGACCCTACGAAACCTATCCAGCAGTATGATGATCTTACTTAAGATATTCTCTTAAGCATGACATGTCATCTTACACTCGCCCATCACTCCCCAATCTCACCATCCATATTTCCTCTTCATTCCCCATCATCACAACTTTTTATCACCACTATCACCCTCCTCTGCTTGGCAATCTTACTTAACCACTCACCCGGCATGGTAATCTCACTTAAGAGTCCCTCTTAAGGATGATTTGTCTCCTTTCCTTTCCCCATCACTACACACCCTTCACCCTTCATTTTTTCTCGGCATTCCCCATTATCACATCCTTTCACCTCCTTTTCAATTCTCACAAACACCACTTCTCGCTTGACCATTTGTCATCTCCAGTTTTTCTCTCATGGAAATCTTACTTAACCACTTCCATCACATGACAATCTTATGTCAGGGTCCTCCCTACACTTAACTTGTCATCGTGAACTTCTCCCCCGCCTCATTCTTCGTTCACTTTGTTGATCACTTCTTCCACCTGGTATCTCCTATTACCCACTTTTCCCTCTTACTATTACCCTTTCTCCACATATCCTCTTACAACATACAACTCATCTCTTCCACCTACAATCACATTCTTTTCCCCCATTTTCCCCTTCTTCATCCATCACCCTTCATACCATTTCTTCCCATTATTTTCATGTCTTGGTTCTTCATCCTCACCTCATTCATCCTCATCACCTGCATCCTCTCCTCGCTTTCACTTAGTCCCAACTCATCCCTCCAATATTCTTCACTCTTTCCACTTCATCTTCTCAAATTCCCCCCACATTTCTACCCACACATATATTCACCATTATTGCTAACACTCCTATATCATTCTTTCATCATCATCTTCTCTTCCCGCGCTAATAATTGTCAACGGGTTTTCCCTAAAAATTATCAATCCTCATTCTGCACGACCTCATTCACTCCCTTGGACATTCTAGAGTTTCCCTTCATTCCTTCCCTCCTCTAAGCCCACCACTCAGTGTCAAAGGGTTTTTCCTAACGTCCCTTTGTTGGCGTTACCCTTTCCAGTCCTCATTAGTTTTCTCCTTTTCTACATTTTTTCTCTCACCCTTCCCCACCACTCATTGTCAAGGGGATTTCCCTAATGTCCCCTCATTGGCATTGCCTCTTCTATCCTCCATTCTCTTTTCTCTCCTATTCTTTTCCCTCACTCCTACCCTATCTTGTTGCTTCTTACCCATCTCTCCATCTCCTCTTTGCCCTCTTCAATATCTTTACTGTCTTCATCATACATCTTTTTCCTATTTTCTTGTCATCCTAGTATCCTCATTTCATGCATTTCCACATCTTTTCCAATCGATGTCATTCCTCCCCTCTTTCTTCTTTGAACATTCCTTATACCAATCCCTTTCCACTTATTACCCCCTTTCTGTATTCCCTTCATTCTACATCATTTTCTTTGTTATCCTCTTCTCTCTCGCACCCCTCATCTTATTTCCCTTCCCTTGTATCATCTTCTTCCCCTTTTTCCATCATGTTTCCTCCTTACTTCCCCATTGATAACCTGGCTTTTCAGCGTTTGTCCTATCTTTTTTATCATACCACCCTCCACATGCATCTCCATATGTCTGTCCCTATTCTTGGGCCTT